>JANRMT010049829.1:29002637-29024635 GCA_026402145.1 Polypterus bichir lapradei | reverse complement strand
TATATATATATATATATATATATATATATATATATATATATATATATTTATACTGGGGGGCCAAGCCACCATGGCACCTTTGGTGCCTGACCCCCAGTTGCAGCCATAATATTATTAGAATCTGTAAATGTGCTAAATTAAAATTATTATTTATTGCAGTCAAAATCACAAAATTCTACAAATATGTAAAAGAAAAATGAATTATTATTTAATAGAGTAAAAATCATGAAATGACAATAAAATATTTACTCTCTTATTGATTGGAGTATTCCCGTTAAACTGAGGTCCACTATGCTCGATGAGTATTTATAAGTTTCACACAACTGTGAATAAGAGGCAGCTGAAGGGCTTAATGACTAGTAGTAACGCATCTGCCCGGGGGGGGGGGGGGCGGGGTGCACTAACTCTTTTTCTAAGTCTCCTGCAGACCTTTCCCGGGAAATCCCACCAGGAGCCGCTGCCTCAGCTCGGGACATATCATTTTCGGTCCCGACCCCGAGGATGACATCACTTCTTCCCATACTCCCTATAAAACCTCACTCCCTTCCTTTGGATTTCAGTTCTGTTTTGGACTCTGTCTTGTAAACATTAATTGCTACCAAACCTTTTACTTTTGCACCAGGAGCTCATTATTCAGGTGGCTGCCCTAAACCTTTGCAATGTCTGGTGTCCTTCCTTGTCACAATAAGAGACTAAATAAACGATCCATTCATTTTAACTGAGATTCTTATAGATAAAAAAACTTTTCTTTAAAAAATTACTCACTTAAATTACAGGAAAAGTCATGTGAAAACTAAAGTGGTATGCAATGGGTCATCGTAACTTGACCTTTAGCTGACTCGATCACCTAAATACAAACATTGGTGTTATAAATAAATTATTATTATTTTTTAACAGTTTCTTCCTGTGAAAGAAAGTTTACTCGATCAAAAATAATGTAATTTATTTAATTAAATTATTAAAATAAATTATTGAAATAATAATGATTTATTGAAATTTAAAACCATGACTTTCTTTATTAAAAACCATGACTTTCTTCATATTTTAGTTATAATTTAAAAACAGAATAAGAATCTGAAAATCTAACAACATCACATTGAAGTTCGATAAATTCTGAAAAGAATGATACCAAACATATATATGTAGGTTTTAAAATAAGCCCGATTTATAATGTGACATAAAAACGTCACATAAAATCGTTGTACTTTTAGGCTTAGGATTTTATATATACAGTGTATATATATATATATGAGTAGATGTGTGTGTGTGTGTGTGTGTGTGTGTGTATATATATATATATATAAAATCCAACGTCTGTCTGTGTGTCTGTCCGCTTTTCATGAGAGAACTACTTAACGGATTTAGATCGGGTTTTTTTCTATAATTTGCTTAAACATCTCTGTTGATTTTGCAACTTTTCCCATTGTGCTAAGTATCATAGTTCACTTGCGGTACCGATTTATTTGCATGAATCTGAGAGAGAGGGCTGGTCAAGCGAAGGGGCCCTCCTTACTCACACGCAAGTCTCCGTTTGAGTCACTTTGCCTCTCGCCACGTGTTGGAGCATACTCTGCCTCTGCTTAGCTAGTGATATCTGTTTGTTCAGCAGACATTATCATCTAAAGATTATTAAGGAGTAACATTTGACGTTTCTGAGAGAGAGATCAGAGCTACATGTGTTTTAGAGGGTAGCTGCTCATTGCCAGAGATATCACGGCCACGTGCTCTTCTCCCGACGCGGGGGACGCTCTCCCATCAGAGCTGAACATGATCAGATACAGTGGCAATGTTTTTTTATTTATATATTGATTTTTAAAGTTTGTCCTGTTTCACTACTACTTGGGCGGAGCTGCAGAGGACAGTTAGTCATTAATAAAAATGGTAGATAGAACCATAATAATATTGCTGCCTTTAAGGCCCATTGACCCAGCGTAATGTAAGGCAACAAAATCCAATACCAAAATCCCAAAACAGTACCTTTAAATAATAGCACGGATGAAAATCTAGAGAACCTGGCAATTCTGTATAAGGAGACAAGCAAGTAATAATTTATCAAGAGCCAGAAGATAAATTGTGAACTACAAAATAGGCAAAGATTCGTAACATGAAAGTCAAACACACAGTCATCAAGCGAAAAATCAGAACTCTAAGTCGTAGTCAAAAATTTGTTTGAACAAGATTCACTATCAAAGTAATAACACACTAAACTCTTTGTCTTCCATCCGTAAACTCTGATGATGATTAAGTGCTCAGCATGACTTTTATACCGTCTACCAATGACATTTCTGGATCTGTTTTTTGCAACTGCTCACAACATTGTGACACCTGCGATGAACAAAATGACAGATGCAAAAATTATGAAACTATAATACATTTTACAAAAATCTAATTCTATATAAGCATAAAAGAGCTTACAAAAATGTCACCAGACATTATTTGAATTGACATCATATCATAACACAAATGTTCTGACTCAGTAGAGGTCAGAGAAAAAGTTAAATGAAAAATATTAGGAAATGAGGTGAGGTCAAAACATACAAGGGTCTATACCAGAAAGAGGGGGGAAATAAAATCTTTCAAAGTCATAAGTCAGAAGATGAGTACAAGTGTTAATGGAAATCCGTAGAAATTCACACACACTAAACGTTAATTTGATTGAAACTTGGATAAGGAGGAAGTGCCTGTGGTGACCCTTTAATCGGCCGTGCTGATGACATCACACATTCCCAGGGAATCCTCTGAGTGATGGCCGACAGGAAACTCACAATACTGGCACCCGCAACAATTCAACCCATCATCATAGGACGATGGTTAAAAAAAAAATTACTTTCAGAAATGAAGATTGCAAAAAATAAGTGCAAGATTTTGAATTCCTGGATTGCCAAAACTCCTAATTAGATGCATAGTAACCCAAAAAACACTCTATAAACGGCAGAAAAAAATTAACAAAATATACCAATCATAAGAACAAACATACAAAAACAAAGAAAGTATTAAACACAAATAACAATCACTAGATCTTATACTCTAGTTGCTAAATCGTTTGAAAGCTTTGGTTGAAGTTTTGCTAATGCTGAGATAACAATTGCATAATGAGGTGGCCCCGCCTCCTTAGACACCACATACGGGAGACAGGACCGATCACAAACGACACGACATAGCAATGCAGTAACAAAGAAAAACATAAAATTGTAAAAATACTTTAAAAAAAATGAATTAGTAATGTTTTATTTAAAATCTTATATAAAAACGTCTACGTGTGGAAGTGTGTTTGTGTGTCTGTCTGTCCGGCCCGGAAGTGAGAGGTGGAGTCGGGGTAAGGGCTCCTTCTCCGAGGATACACAAGCGAGGCCAGCACATCGGCAAAACGAAACCTGCGAAGAAAGAGACACTCACTTAGCCACAAATACAGAAGCGAGTCGAGCACATCAGAAAAACGAAACTTCTGAAGAAAGACAAAGTCACTTGGCCGCTAATGCACAAACGATGCGAGCATGTTGACAAAACAAAACCTCCTAGGAGAGAGAGGCCCAGAGTAGTTCCATTGAATTATCTGACATCTCTAAATTTCAATTTTTTTTGGATGATTTCAATAGTCTCTAGGACCCCGGGCTTTTTACAGCATGGCTTACACAGCTAGTTATTAAATAACAAGAGATAAACTAATCAAACTAAAACATATTTGTGCCAAGGTAGCAGCCCTGGCTGTACCATAACACACAGTAATGAAATAATCAGAGGGGAATCAAAGAGAATAAGGTACATTTCGGTGTACGACAAGCAGATAAAGCTGATCACCCTCTGGGTAGTACTCCAGAGTCTGTGGGCAGCTGTGATTCTATCTTTTTTTTTTTTCACACTTTGTAAGGACAATTTCAACACTGCTGCTCAGCCAGTGGCAGATTTATTTTTTTCTTTTTCCTTCCTGTGTATTGTGGCTTGTAAATAAAATTACGAATAATCTTGCCTCGGAGATGCCTTTGCTGCTGGGGAATGCACTTTTCTCTACGCGGTAGCAGAGGCGGCATGTTGTTGGCCCCAATAAAACAAAAAAGTTATTGTTGGAGTCTTTTGCCCAGCACACTGCAGTATGTGTAAATTACAGCTGGCATGTATAGTACCTTGTAATAGTACTCCCCATAACCCACTAATCATTTCACATTCTGATTTACTGAAAATGATTCATACACACATTCGCAAAACAAATACACACAATAAATTCACTGGGAAAAAAGTACTGTAAAGGCAGCTGAAAAGTGCTGCAGATAAAACAAGAGGACAGAGGTTTGTTAAAACTAAGACTGCAGCCCTGCAGCCACATCTATCAAGTATAAGGTTTGTTGAATGCAGCAATCTCATGTAACAGTGGGGTCTTAGTAAGTCCATTATACAATAAGAAATAAGTAAGTACTGTGACGGACACCTCCACAATGGAAGGACTTGGGGAGAGAACATACACAGGGCATTACCTCTACTTGATTGCTAGGTGGCAGGCCCCCTGGGTTGTTGTGGCACCACAGATTTCCACCAGGGGAATGTTGGGAATTGGTGTTTGATGGCTCAGCCCTGTTGAGTTCCCGGGGTGCTGCTGGGACTCCTGAGCTCTATGTCATCAGGTTCCCACCTTTCCCAGAAGTGCTTCTGGACCAATCCTACAGGACACCGGAAGTGCTCCCAGGGATCACATAAAAGAGGTCAGCTGCTCTAGGAGCAAGAGTCGGGAACGAGAACTTGTTGGAGGAGGAGTACTGTGTTCTTCTGTGGGGAAACGATTGGGAAGAGTTTCCCACAGCCAAATCGAAGCGTTGTGTGTTGTAGAGACTTGTGCCTGTGTTGGGTTTGGGGAGCTGGAGTGCCCCTGCAAGGCCACAACATGCACACACATATACACAGGAGAGGGATTTATGGACAAAACAGAAAACACAAAATAAAGCAAGCCCTGCTGTCAGTCTGGGCCATCTGCTTTAGGGGGCTTGTCCTGATTCTCAGGTGAGGTAGCTCAACCACTTCTCTCTATTAGAAAATTACAACAACGTTGACAAGAAGAGGCCATTCAGTCCAACAAGCTTGCCAGTCTTATTCACCTTAGTTTTCAAAAGTAACTTTAAGTCGAGTTTTGAAGATTCCTTTCCACACCACTTAGTAACTACTTCCATCTGCCTATAGTTTTCTGCATGAAGGAAATTCTTCTAACATTTGTGCTAAACCAACCCTTAAAAGATTTCCATCTTATATCTGTGTTCTTGTTGTAAAATGAATTTATTTTACGTTGAACGTTGTTTACGTGCAATTCGAAATTCTTTTTGTGCATGCCAAGTTTTATAAATATGACCCAGGGTTAGGGTGCCAACGAACAATATGCTAAAAAGTGACATATCTATTTTGTGAAGCCTTACCATGTAAAAATGTTCCTTTTCATAAAAATGATACATGAAAAAAAATTGAGATGAATATATCAACATTTACTGGTGGCACAATGCTTCTGAAGTCATCTGTATTTATTGTATAATCCCCTTTTCATGTAACTATTATGCTTGTTATTGACAGGTGTTGTACTTGGAATATTCAGCATAACTGAGCTTTTAAAATAAATTTGTATTCTTTTTATCTATGCCTAGTGTTTACTTTTGTTGCTGTGACACCAGTGTAAGAAACGCAAAATAATGCAATAAATGAAAAACCGGGTATTTTTTATATGCTTATACAGACAGATTTCATTCACATTTCCCAAAGTTAAAGGTTAATAACTTGTGTGATTCCAGTATTTTATCAGTAACAGGCATACATACTCCTTGTGAGTGATAATAGAGGAACTGTGAGACAACAAGAAGAAAATGTTACAGTGCTGTTATAGGCTGTTTGCATAGCGTAGTCCTATAAACTGGATGGGATTATTTCTTATTTCTATCTGCATCTTTAGATTGCTACAAAGCTGTACCAAAGTTATAAACTTACTGAGTCCTAATTACTCAACACTGTTATATTTGAATAACAGGTATAGATGAATGGATTTAAGCAAGATGACATCATTTGTAGATCAAAAGTCAAGGCAATCACGACACGGTGTATGGCTTATAGGAGGACTCTCAGAGATCATTACTGGCTGTAAGCTACCTTCTAACAGACAAGTGCTAAGTCGATTTTTTCATTTGCATACTGTTGAGAAGAAAACAGTCCAGGATAGTGCTGCTGCAACAACAAAAGAGGTCATCCAGTTCTGGCAGAAGGCACGAATCCCTACGAAATAAAGAGTACAATATAATAAACAAAATCAAACAGCAGCGCATGAAATGGAAAGGTCTGCAGAAAGCGAATCCCAGAAGATCAGCAGTTCAACATGTTTGTGGTGAAGGTGTATATCGAAGCATGGTACACCTGTACCTCCCCAGCGTCAGCTCCACAAAATGACCTTCAGCTGCTGAAAGCCCTGGTGATGTACCGTGATGTAAACAAATGCAGCAATACAGACTTTTACACACCAACTTTGGTACTAGAGTGAAACTCTTGTTGGGCTTGCATTTTTGATACTCAACTGTCTGTGACAGAAAAAAGAGAACTGGTTGCTACACTAAACAGGAATGGTGATGAAGATCCATCTGTACGAGCAACAATTGAGGAAAGCTGCATCGCTGAAACCCGGTTGGCACACTTTGTATCACATAACACAAGGACGTTTTTCACTTGTATGGAGATTTCACAGGACTTCCTTGTGGACGATCCTGATTCACGGGACTGTAAGGAAGCATATATTTCAGCTCAGTGCAATGTCAAACACCTGAAAGTGGTCAATGATGCAGCGGAGAGAGGGGTGGCACTGATTCAGTCATTCAATTCAGCCATCACAAACCAAGAAGAACAGAAACAGTACCTCCTACAAGTTGTAGAGGACCATCGCAAACAGTTTCCAGCACCAACAAAAACTCTGTTAACTGAAAAGCTCTGAAGAGCTGGACAGAAGAGGCATATCAGCATGCACGTTTCTGTATAGTAAACATAGAAAAATTCTGATCTCTTGTGCCACAAGTAAATATTGTTTGATTGCCATAAAACTTTGTGTAATTTATCATGGTAACTAGAGGAACAAAACTTTGGGCTAAGATGTGAGAAAATAAAAACTTTCTTTTTCACTGGCACCCTACCCCGGGTCTCCAAAGCAGACTCCCACTGCCTTAAACAGACAGAACGGTCTTCTCCTTTCCCCCTCCAGATGGTTCTAGCAGTTCTCCGGTCAGTCTCCTGCCAGACTTCCATGGGATTTTGAGGGTCAAGCACCTTTAGTACAAAACAGGTCAACTGTCATTCAGCATCCCGAGGAAGCATTGTCAGCTTTCTCCTTGGGTACCATTTTGCCGATACTGTCCCTGTTTTGTTGCTGGTATTGTTTTCTGGTCTACGTCCCCCTAAGCTGTCCTACAATGTCTTGCAGAGTTTTGGTCTCTCCCTGCCAGTGTGGATCTCTTGATCTTGCGGATCTTTCTTTGCTAGTTTGGTGTTGCCCTTATGTCAGCAATGTCCTGCTAGCCAAACACCTCTTCATGAGTCAATTTTAATGGCCAACAACGGGGATGCCTGATCTTCTGTATAAAGAAACCTCAGAGGGTTTGCAGGAAGCTGCAACACGTCCTGTTCACTTGGTGGTTGCATGTAAGCCAATGTCAAGAGATGTGAAACCATGATGACCTTTGAACATTAATGATTGTCAGGAGACCAGGAATTCTCATCCAGCCCATTAGGTGGTGTTTTATCTTGGTAGAGGAATATATATATTGCTCTACTTTCTCCTATTGTATTATTAACTTGTAGCCTTAGAATTCCTAATCTCACAGACTTACCACTGTTTATAAGGTATTATTTTATATAACTTATCCCCACCTTGCCTTCTATATCTATAACCTCAGACAATTAGATGTAGTAAAAAGACAAGCAGGAGTTAAGTTACACATAAAATAATGTATTACTGATAATATTCATAAGGCATCATTGGTGCTTAGCTTTCTTCAGAACAGGCCTCAAGCCCGTTCAATATGTCTGCTGAGCTGTGCTCTTCATTGTGCTGTTGGTGTGATGGTCTTCATCAGTTGTTAACAAGAGAAAGATCATACATCATCACGAGTTAGCAAGAGATGCTTCTTTTTCAGATGTTAGTAAGAGAGATGCTTCTTCATCATATGTTGGTTAGCAAGCAAGAGAGACAGAGTGAGATAAAGCAAGCAAATTTATGGGTTTTCTGTCCAACCCCTACAGCCAATAGGACATCATGGTACTTAAAGGCCTCTGAGACAAGCCAATTCCAAACAGCCATACCTCAGACCAATGGGGGAAATAGATCATCTTAACATCTGCCCCCCAAACCATATGTTAAACATCCTGGCTTCCTTGCAGGGGGTTGAAAGACTTTAGCAGAGAAATACTTGCCAAACTGGTTTAAGACACATCCTCTCCCAACTCTGTTGTAAAATTCAAAAAGACTCAGTCATAAAGGTGGGGGGGGTTAAACACTAAATTACAAATAAAGACGTACAAAACATTTATCAAGTTATATGCAAAATCTTACATCACAACAGGTGGTAGCACAACATCCCAGAGAAAAATCAGTGGGACTTCATTTGAGGGCTGTGGAGGGTCCTGAGGTAAAGTGGTCCTTATGCCCCTGTCCTTAACCCTGAAACAATGCCCAGGCTGGCTGGAAGTCACTCAGGAGTAGTGTGGGCCGGGGTTTGGATTTGAAGTCAGCCAGAAGTGATGATGTGGGTGGGATCTTTGAGAAAAAAAGACAGAATGTTTCTAGGACTTCACCAACTATGTTCCTGATGTTGTTTTGGTTTATTTTAATTTTTTAGCTTTATAACAGTAATACCACAATTGATTCTTTGTTAATTTATTTTTTATGGGCACTACTATTTTGTGTTTGCTATGACAACCTGTGAGAAGTCAGTCAGAGGCAAGGAGATTGGCTTTAAATACTGACCTGATCACTCTCTGTGTGGAATCTGCACCCTTTTTCCATGGATTTGTAGGTTTTTCTCTAGTTATTCTGCTTGTTTCCTCTTATATCCTATAGATGCGCAAGTTTAGCTGGCTGGAAATTCTTAATTGGTCTGTTGTGTTTGTGTAGGTGAGAGGGTACCCACTGATGGACATGCAGCCAATCAGCAGAAAGAATTCTCTCGGGACACCATCCCTCTCTGTTTCACGTCCGGTTTCTCGACACTGACAGTTGCCATGCACATACTATATACAGTAGCCAAACGTTTGTGGACGCTACGCTAGACCATCATACCTACAGTATATAGCCTTGTGACAATGCGTTGCCTTCCCCTTTTTGGCAATAGCACCCTTCACTCTCCCAGGAAGGCTTTCCTCAATATTTTGATTACATTTTGCCTGAAGAAGGGGCCTGAGTTGCCTCGAAAGCTTGCATATTGTAATCTTTTTAGTTAGCCAATGAAAGGTGTCATTTTGTCTTGACTTCTCACTACATTCATAATGGCTAACACGGTACAACACCCTAGTACTCAAGATTTTGGAATGTGTCTATGGGAATTTTGGCCCATTCAGCCCAAACAGCTGTTGTGAGATCAGGTACTGATGCTGGACAAGAAGTCCTGTATTACAATTCATGTTCCAATTCTTTCCAAAAGTGTTAAGTGCAGTAGAGTTGATGTCAGGGCTCTGTTTAGGACCACCTGAGGTGCACCAAGTCTTTATGGACTTTGCTTTGTATACAATGTGCACAGTCACCTGGGGACAGAAAAGGGGCCTCCTCAAACTGTTAACAGCAAAGTTGGAAGCACACAATTGTCTAAAATGTCATTGTATGCTACAGCATAAACATTTTACTTCTCTGGAACCAAGGGGCCTAGCACAAACCCTGAAAAAAACAGATCCAACCCATCAACCATCCTCCTGCAAATTTTACAATGGCCACTATGCAGTCCAGAAGGTAGCGTTCTCCTGGCACCCACCAAGCCAATATTCATCCATCAGCCTGTCAGATAGTTAAGAATGATACATCACTCCAGAGTACGTGTGCACTCCTGTGCGCTCTACAGCACTCCAACTAATCACTGGCATTGCACATAGAGACCGGAAGCTTGTGTGCAGCTGCTCAGCCATGAAAACTCATTTCATGAAGCTCCCAATGCATAGTTCTTGTGTTGACGTTACTTTTCAGAGACAGTTTGCAGATCTGCTCAAAGTGATGCAACACAGGGTAGGTGACTTTTACATGCCATGCTCTTCAGTGCTCTGTTCAGTGAGTTTGGGTGGTCTACAACTGTTGATCCTAGACAGTTTCACGTCACTTTAATAGCACTTGCAGTTGACCAGAGCAGAAATTTCACATACCGAATTGTGGCAAAGGTGGCATCCTATGACTGTACCATGTTTAAACTCATTGAGCTCTTCAGGAAGACCCATTCTACTGACAGTGTTTGTTAATGCAGACTGCAACGTCGTTGTGCTTGATTTTATAAGCCTGTTCACAATGGATCACCCTGATCTCAATAACTGGAGGGATGTATGCATATCTTTGGACACATAGCGTAGCATACACAATGAACTCTGAGCCCTTTCTTATTTGCAATGGTGATGGACAGGTTGACAGACGAGATTAGATAGGAGTCCCCGTGGCCTATGATGTTTGCTGATGACAATTGTGATCTGCAGTGAGAGTAGGGAGCAGGTTGCGGAGACCCTGGAGAGGTGGAGATCTGCTCTACCGAGAAGAGGAATAAAGGTCAGTAGGAACAAGACAGAATACATATGTTTAAATGAGAGGGAGGTCAGTGGAATAGTGATGATGCAGGGGATAGAGTTGGTGAAGATGGATAAGTTTAAATACTTGGGATCAACAGTACAAAGTATCGGGGAGTGTGGAAGAGAAATGAGGAAGAAGAGAGTGCAGGCAGAGTAGAATGGGTTGAGAAGAATGTTAGGTATGATTTGTGACAGATGGGTACCAGCGAGTGACACTGACCAGAAAGCAGGAGACAGAGCTGGAGGTGGCCGAGTTAAAGATGCTAAGATTTGCATTGGGTGTGATGAGGATGGACAGGATTAGGAACGAGTAAATTAGAGGGTCAGCACAGGTTGGACAGTTGGGAGATAAAGTCAGAGAGGTGAGATTGCTTTGGTTTGGACACATGCAGAGGTAAGATGCTGGGTAGATTGGGAGAAGGATGTTAAAGATAGAGCTGCCAGGAAAAAGGAAAAGAGGAAGACCTAAGAGATGGTTTATGGATGTGGTGAGAGGGAACATGTGTGTGCTCCCAGGAGCACAGTGACCTCGATAATTGTGAAATGCAAGAGGTTTGGAACCAGCACAACTCTTCCTAGGGTTGACCATCTGGATAAACTGAGTAACCGGACAAGAAAGGTCTTGGTCAAGGAAGTGACCAAGAACTCAATGGTCACTCTAACAGAGCTTCAAAAGTCTTCTTGCTGAGATGGGAGGACCTGACAATTTCAGCAACACTCCATCAATCTGATTTTTTTTCGGCTTTCTTTTCTGGTTCGTCTGTGGTGGGGTTTTGCGTCACCAGCACCTCGCCATGGCTCCATGCAGGCACCTGTGATGCTGGAATGAAGGCGGGTGCCCCAGCTGTCTGACTTCTTAGACGAAGCCTGGAAGCAGTGAGGAATGCCTTAAGGACATTGATGTGAGGTTGAATGCCCAGTATGGGCTGGATGAGCTTTTGACCTTGGAACCCCTGCAGATTTTGTTTTTTACTTCAGCATAACTGCAGGTTGTTTTTATTGTTTTTTTTTGTTTCCTCTCTGCCATCTGACCTTATCACTGGACTCATCTTTATGCTATTATATTATGTATAAGAGCAATCATACAGATGTATTTGTTTTGTTCTTTGTTACTTAGTCGTTATAATTCTTACCTACTCTTATTTGCTTTTTTCTTTTCTTGTAACCTTCCCTTTAACATCTTTTAAAGCACTTTTAGCTACACTCCGAGTATGAAAATGTGCTCTAGAAATACAGGGTGGCGCTGGGAAATGGGAAATTTTGAAACTAGGTGTGGGCGACCCTGGGGCATTGACTGTTGTTTGGGACCAGTGCAGCTGCATTTAGAACCCCTTGCTGTTAGTTATAATGGAGCAGTGGAGTGGTGCGCAATGAGTATTCACTGTGAAAGCCTTTCATAAGAATGGCGGTAGTGTGACTGCTGCGCAAAGGGAATTTCAGCGTCATTACCAGTTAGGACATCATGATCGTGCCCCGGCTGCTCATGCAATGACAACATGGGTGTGTAATTTCGAAGAATCTGATTCAGCCTTAAAAAGAAGTCCCCAGGTGGAGCCACTTCACAAACTGCCTGACAATCGATGGCAGCTATTTGACGATTGTTTGGAAGGTGCAGCATTTCACACAATGGTGAAATTCCATGGCCTTTGAGATCCCCAGATCTCACTGTTTGTGATTTTTTTTTTTTCTGTGGGGACATCTTAAAAGCTAGAGGTACCGCACACGTCCTGCGACAATTGCTGAATGAAAAAGGAGGACTGAAGAGGAAATCGCTGGCATTCATCTTGACGTGTTACATCAAGCAATGCAGAATTTTCACAACAGGCTGTCAGAACGTGTATGGAGAAATGGACAACACCTTCATGATGTTTTCTTCAAAACATAAAATGAATATTGAATATCATTATTAATTGCATATCCTGTTCAATACATTTCATCATTAAATGTCTTTTGTAATGTGTTTATTCATGCATTGAACGTCAACTGAAAAGTTTCCATTTCCCTGCACCACCCAGTAAATATTGTTTTTGTTGAGTGGACAGAGGGCGGCCACTTTTGAGGAAAAGACACATGACATCCCACTTGGACTCTGAGACCATCGGGAAAAGATTCTCTTATCTGATGCGAGAAAAGTGGAACGCCAGCATTCTGTGTGGTGAGCACCAAGCACTGCTAATCACCTGACTATTACCATCCCTGTGGTGCAGCATGATGGTGGCAGCAACATGCTATGGAGGTGCTTCTAAGTGGCAGGGACAGGGAGACTGCTGAAAACTTTAATGAAGAATTAATCTAGCCAGATACTGAGGGGTCCTTTGAAAAAAGTTGCTCCAGAGTGCACATGACTTGGTAGATAACTCACTTTCCACCATACCAATGACCCAAAGCATACAGCCAAGACAATGCTGGAGTGGCTCAGGGACAAGTCTCTGACTGTCCTTGAGTGGCCCGGTCAAAGCCCAGACTTAAATCCCATAGAACATCTGTGGATAGACCTGAAGATGGCAGTTTACAGACCCTTCCATTAAGGTAGAGCTGCCAGGAACATTGAGATAAACTTCCCAAAGCCAGGGGAGTAAAGCTTCTAGAGACTTACTCAAGTTTTTGCCACAACGCACTGAATTAAGGATCTGAATACTTACATGAATAAGGGATTTTGGTTTTTGACTTTTAATATCTTTGCATGTTTCTGAAAAAACTTTTTATTTTCTCACAATGAGTTGCTGAATGTAGATTGATGAGCAGAATAGGCAAGTTCAACCATTTAAAATTACATCTACAAAGCAATGCAGAAAATGAAGGAGTTTCTGGATCCATTGTATATACCTGTGACAGTGCGGGTCAGCCTCACGCTAGCAGGTCCTACCGGGGAGCCTCTTGAATCAGAAAGCACTGATAACGTACCCGAGGACTGTGCCACCAGATGAGGACACACACACACACCAAGCAAAGGGGTAGGTGCAAAAGAGCCCCAGTGTTTTTATTAAATTCAGTCCAAAACCAAAAACTGTGATCAAAAGTACAGTGCTCTAAAAATTCAATAAATGAAAAATCCATAAAACAGAGTGCAAGTGGATGTTCAAAATGGTTCCAATCAATTCCTTTAAAATCAGGGGTTAAAAACACAGCGCAGGAAGCGCACCCGGGAATTAGGAAACAAATCTTCTCCAAAAAAATAAAATGATTATCTCTGCAGAGTAAAAATTCATTCCTCCAAGTTTGTAGGCCTCCTGAATTTTAAGAAAAAGCATCTCGCTGCATTAGAATTGAGGGGTCTCACATCCTGACCCACATTGGTGTTCACAGATCAGTAAAATGTATAATCCACTAAAGTTGAAATTTTAATCCCAATACTTACAAGTCTGGCAACTTTCTTTGAACATCTGCCCGTTTTTCTTCTAGCATGTGGCCTGAGTCATATATCATGCTATTATTTATAGTACTTTAAGAATGGCTGCTGCCCCCTTTTTTTATTTGGTGGTCTCTCCTCCAGCCATTCCTGTTTTTCTTAGATGGCTTATTGATTTTTCTCAAGCTTTCCGAGTGACCCAGGGTTAAAAGATCAGAGTGATTGAAAAAATGCAGCTTGCAAATCACAAAATAGCCTACTGAAGATCGACACAACAGCCAAGAAGTGAAGAACTTCAGCATGTCATAAGACTAATAATAATAATAAAAATAAATATATAGAGGTAAAGTCCCCTAAAAGAAAAAATAAATACAAACTACAGAGGATTTCAGGAAAGCTGATGGGCTTTCAGCAAACAACAGAGATTTCTTTTTTTTAAGTGAAGCTCTGTCTTTTCGTCTCTTTTCCTTGTTCTGTTTGGTGAGACTGTTCTATTGGCAGCTCCTAGATTAGTTTTATTTTATCTCACAGTTGCCGGCCTGACAGAGTGCTTCTTATTTATTTATTAATTTATATTCTTTATCTGCTGGAAAATGGATTCCTGTGATGAAACACAGAGTGGAAACGGCGGGAGACCCTTAGGGCAACATGGTGGATGCTCGCCACATCTGCTCTTCTTCACGCTGCACACTCCAGCTGACGCGACTTGGCAGCCTGTTTGCAGCTAGCTTCCCTTCACCGGAAAAATGGCTTGACCTCTTTTTTTTTTTTTATTCCCAAGTGGACTCCAGTGGCAGACGCCATGTTCTTCATCTATCACGTCTCTTAAAATTTCAATGTCACTCTTCGCCAAGTTAATCTGTCCCTTTTCCTTTCTTTCTTTCTAATTTGTTTTATGGACACAAGACAAAAGATGTGAACTGAAACTTTAAAAAGGTGAATTAAATTTAAAGAAGAGATTAAAAGTGAATTGACATAAAAATACATTTAGTGCTGCCCATGAAATATTATGAAGTGTATTAAAAAAAGTAGTAGAATGAATCTTGACTCAGTCACTTGTCAAGGGACAAACGAATTGAGGAGTCGACAGAAAAAGTTAAGAGACCAACCAGGCCATCTCGTTTAATGCTTAAAGTCCAAAAAAAGGTATTGAAATAGGTGAGTGGTGGCATAAGAACAGAACACACATGTAGAAATTGCCTGGATAGCCTACTTGGCTTCTCAATGTTTAATGCTCTCTCGAGCTGATCAGTCTCAGGGACATCCAACATGCAGGAGTTCTGCTTCTCAACTGATGCTGTTCCTTCTGGAGATTTTGCTATTTATAAGGCTTGACCGGGAGGGGCAGAGTGTTGTGGGCAGGGCTCAGTTGCCCTCGCTGGGCATTTTCTCAGTACTGTGGAGGGAAAAGGAGATGATAAAGTTAGTGACAGCACCCCCTCTCATCCAGGGTGGTACTGCAAGCATCAGCCGACTCCATTGGGTAATCCTCAGATGCCCAGGCATGGCACATTCTATTTGCGTTCTCTCTGCGGTAGAAGTTTAACAACTTATTAAAGAAGGAAACATTCTCCAACAGGACAAATCAGTAATCACACAGGAGAAAAGCTGTTCATTGTATCTTTTAATTACTCTACGATGCGTCTCGGTGAGGTGCCAAGACATCGTATGCTCTCTTTAGCAGGCAAAAGGCACTCACAGAACTCTTTTTACTCTCTCTTAAAATAACTACACTAAAAGCTATCCTTAACTGTCAATACAAACCACTCCTAACAGCTTGGGATCGAACCCAGAAACTTATCCCCAAAAGAACGAATGAACATGCATCCTCCTACCGTTTCAGGTCCAACGATTGCCTCCTCCAGAGGGGAGTCCCATGCAGAAGGGAACAAGTCCATTCCACACATCCTCACATCGTCAGCTTCGCATCTTTTGAGATTCTGCTGGGAGTTCCCTCCAGGGTATGGAACACCCCATGTTGGGTGCCAAAAAATTTGGTAGAAATTTAACATCTTATTAAAGAAACAGGACAAATCAGTAATCAGGCAGGAGAAAACCTGTTCATTGTGTCTTTTTATTACTCCTCAGAAAAATGCCTTAGAGGGAGCATTCTTCAAAAGCAGTCCGTTACAACATGGTCAGAATGGTCAGAGAAACAAAGGATAGAGGTTCATTTTATAAACTGTTAAATTTACATGCAATGTCAATCAATGCATACATTTTACTCTGGTTGGTTCGCTGGTTTACACCCAAATAATTTATATAAAATAAAAGTCTATTATATTATTTGTCTGGTTCTTCTTATACCTTTCAGTTGTGCTACCACCCTTGAAATTTCTGTGCATATGACAATTGTCCATTCTGGTTCTTTACAGGACATCTGCTGACTTCTTAGTCAAGTTTCAGAACATTTTGTTGTTCACTTGACCTTTATCTGATTTCCGACATTTATTAGCCCTGAATGCTACTTCTTTAAGATGAATGCTCTGTTACCCTAAAATTATTCTTCCACATCTCTTTAAAATATCTCCCCACATGTACGTGGATTTTTCTCCAGGTGACAGTTTTCCTCTCACATTGCAAACACATGCAGCTTAGGTTAACTGACAAGTCTTAATTGGGTCAGTGTGTGTGAGTTTGTGTGTGTGTGTGAATGTGCTCTCCAATGGAATGGCTGGGCCCTCTTCAGGTTTGGCACCTGCATTATGTCCAATGTTCCTTGGATATGTGATCGCCCTGAAAGTGGGTTTAGCTCATTCAGTTAATAGAACAATGAATCAGGTGGATTCAGAAAATAATTGGACAGACAGGAGGATTGTTTCAGTTAATACTAGGGGGCTCTGCCCTCTGCTCGCTTTGCTCGCCAACCCCTGGGTGGGAGCTACACGTTAGCCACTTCACGACTCTGCCACTCATGTATGGGGAAGTGGATGTACAATTTGAACAGATTCTTATTTCATGAGAATTGTTACATATGCATAATAGAACTATTTTACATTACAGTGAGTAATTACCCATAGTTAAAAATGGTGAAACATAATTAAATGAAAGAAAATTATGTTTCATGTTGTGTTAGAGTTATTCGTTGCGTTATACGATTTCGTTCTGTTTGGCTTTGAAATTAACACGCAGATACTTTTTAAACTTACATTTTAACTGTAAAACTTCAGTAAAAACAATATTTGGAATTAACTTTTTGTCAATATCGCATTGAATTGTGATTCCGTGTTTGGACTTACATCGTGACAACGCAACGTATAACTGCCCGTGAGTGAATATCGTTTCTTTCTCTCTAATAAATAAAACGAGTTTTTTGAATGTTTGTCCCTGTGATTTGTTAATTGTCACAGCAAAAGCTATTGTAACAGGAAACTGTAAACGTTTTAATACAAATGGCATATCAAGATCTCCTTTGGTGTCTAATGTTATTCTCGAAAGATGCACTACATTAACTTTCTTGTCGCCTGTTAAAATTTTACATGTCATTGCTGTGTAACCGATTGACAATTTTCACGTTAATTCATTTGACTTCATTGTTTCTTGGTGCTAGGATTGCCCGTGTACTCATTTCTTCTGTTGATAACCCTTCGACATGAAATTCTTCAATAAGATTTGGACGTAATATGTCTTCTTTTATTGGGAACTTAAAGTGAGGAAAACGTAAAAATTTATAAGAACTGAGAGCGCAGAAACTGTGTCTGACAAAAACATTCACACGAATGAGAGGTGAGAGGACCGTGGGCATGGTTGTAAATGGTTGAGAGGAGGGAGGGACTTGACGGAATCTCTTCCGTCTTGAGAAAAGTCTTGTCTCTAGATTTTCTTTTATTATAGAGAGAAATGGACAGATGGATAGATTCAGTAAATTAATGAACAAATAATCGGAAGGGTTTGGTGATTGAATGAATCGACGGTTGGATGGATGGACGCATACCTATGGACTAACAGTTAAATGGTTTCAGCAAATACATAGACACGTACATAACTGAGTCCATCAAATGAATGAATGGATGGAGTCAATAGAAACATGTTGATGGATAGATGCGTTGATTAAATGAATAAACAGATTGATTAAATAGCTGGGTGGTTAAATGGATTGATAAATGAATGGATGGATGAGTTCAGCAAGCAACAGGTGAATTGATGGGCTCATTAAATGCACGGATGGATGAATTAATGGATGGATAGAAAGATGAATGCTATTGAGCCTGCAAAATACAGTGATAATAACATGCATTAAAACATTTCTGATTTGTTTGGTAAATCAAATAATAGAAAGTTTTAATAATTTAATTTCATGTGAAAGCTACAATTTCAAATTTTATCATTGCGCAAATTAGTTAAATAACAGTGACACAAACAGAAGGTAAATTTTGCATTTAGACAGTAGCATAGCAGAGGGGGCAGTCCGCCTCGAGCGGCACATTTTTAGGGGTGGCATTATTGGCCAAAATGCTCAGTACAATTTGTGTGTAAGCAGTAGAGTTCGGAAAAAATATCACTCATGAATGAAAAAAGTAAAATTTTCTGATTTTTATCCACAAATACTTCAAAAATAATTTTCAGACTGTCCTTCTTTGACAGCATCAGACACAGCAATTGAAATTTATGAGGCAATAATAAAAATAAACATAAAATCGATAATAATTTCTAGGGAAATAAACAACTAATTTACAATTTATAATTTTGTTTCGTTATTACAATCCAGATGTGTTCTTGCTCTGCGCACTAAACATCCCCACCTATCACTTTTACACTACACTGGTTCTGGTTTTCACAGCGTAATTATATTAAACTAATAATTAGAACAGGGCTTATCAGTGCGTCTATACTATATTCTTGTCTAGTTGATGCTTATAAATAATTATATGTGAAAAATTATTATTGCTATTTCTCTATATATGAATAAATCTATGCAAAACGAATCTTAATTTTTCTCTATACGTCATTTCAATTTTCTGTTTAAATAGGTTAACATATTCAGATATGTTGGAGGGCGGCAAATTGAAGCACTGCCCCGCCCCGCGCGGCATGAACTCGAGCTACGCCCCTGCTTTTAGTGGGATTAGAAAATGGACTAGGAGAGAATTCACATGGGGGCATACACAGGGCACAGGATGCTTAATATAAATAAAGTAGGAAATAATATAGTAGAAAGGAAAAATATTTAATATCAGAAAACACGCAGACCTCCGGTCCTCCAAAGATCAAAGTTCCAGCCCCAGTAGTTGCAAAAAAAGCAGATCCTGGGACTCTTATTTTTTTCTTCTTCCTTTCACATAATCAGGTTCTGCAATTTGCCTCACACCTTAAAGATTTTGCTGCTCTTCTTCTTCCCTTTGCCGCATCATCTTCTCGAACAGTTTGCCTATGAAAGATGGAACTCTGCAGAGGCTGCCACTAGCGATACTTTTTGCTTCACCAGCTCATATCATATCACAAGCTTTTGATTAAGATCAAGATCAAGGTCCTAAGCCCCAGTGGCTGGCAAGTAAATGTGTGACAGATGGACACAACCCTTAAAACATCTGAACACTCTAGACGAGGACAGGCCATTCAGCCCAACAAAGCTTGCCAGTCCTATCCACTTAATTCTTCTAAAAAACATCAAGTTCAGTTTTGAAAGTTCCTAAAGTCATACCGTCTACCACATACTTGGTAGCTTATTCTAAGTATCTATCGTTCTTTGTGTAAAGAAAAACTTCCTAATGTTTGTGTGAAATTTTCCCTTAACAAGTTTCCAACTGTGTCCCCGTGTTCTTGATGAGCTCATTTTAAAATAACAGTCTCGATCCACTGCACTAATTCCCTTCATAATTTTAAACACTTCAGTCAGGTCTCCTCTTAATCTTCTTTTGCTTAAACTGTAAAGGCTCAGCTCTTTAAATCTTTCCTCATAACTCATCCTCTGCAATCCTGGAATCAGCCTAGTTGTTCTTCTCTGGATTTTTTTCCAGCACATTGTTCATAATGGCACTCAGTTTTTGTCTTCATTCTCTCCTTCACCAACTGTCTACACTACAGCAAATTTGCCAGTAAGTGCTATAAATATTACAGTAGGCAACTATACATGAAATAGCAGTAATTTACTATAATCACTGTACTGTACACTAATGTAAACCCCACTGTTGCAAATAATTTACTTTAAAATAAATATGTACAACTGCGGTGGGCTGGCGCCCTGCCCGGGATTTGTTCCTGCCTTGTGCCCTGTGTTTGCTGGGATTGGCTCCAGCAGACCCCCGTGACCCTGTAGTTAGGATATAGCGGGTTGGAAAATGACTGACTGATTGACTGACTAAATATGTACAAATCACTAACACTGAAAAAACATTTTCTATAATTTAATTATATTCAATGCAGAAAAATCAGTGTAATAATTAAAAGCATATCATTATTAACATTAGGATAAACTATTACACACAATCACACCCACCCACCCACACACACACACAAATAAAATCTGTGTATATATAGATATATATGTCAAGTGTTAACATAAGACTATGAGTCTTAGTTACCTTCAAATTCAATGTTTAGGACAATTTTACACATGTTGTCACAAGGTGAAGGTTGCATCTGCAATGTCAGGTATATAACATGGTTGTCAATTGATCGAAAGCCTGTACTTCTCGTGTCATGTCATTTTCTAACCTGCGCAATCCAGACCAGGGTCACAAGGGACAGGAGATTAAATCAGGTAGTAGAGTGCACAAGGCAGGAACAAGCCTCAGGCAGGGTGCCAGTCTATAGAAGGGCGACCACACACACCCAACAAATGCACACTATGGGCAATTTACTGTCACCCATTTACCTAACCTGAATGTCTCTAGAAAGTGGGAGGAAACCAGAGCACCCAGAGGAAAACCTCACAGAAATGGGTATAACATGCAAGCTCCATGCAGAGGGGACCTGAGGTGCAAACACAGACCACCCATTGTGAGGCAACTGAGATACCACTGTGCCACCCTGTAGTGATGGTCTACCTGTAAAATTCTTACAATTTCTAACACTGTACTGTACTATGAACATAGGAAATATTTTACGCTTTAAAATTCTGACTTCACAGTAGTTTGGAAAATTTACATAGACAGATAGCTAGATAGCTAGATAGATAGATAGATAGATAGATAGATAGATAGATAGATAGATTTTATTATAGTTGGCAGGATAAGATAGATTGTTATGTTCTTGCACCCAGGGAGCCTGCTCACTTACTCTGTTTTCTTTTCCAGCATCACAGTACAATGGCTGTTATTCACAGGCCTCAAGCCTCTGATTCTAGATCACATTCACGTACTTCCCAGGACCCCGCCAGTCACACTAATAGCCAGAGCCAGTCTTGCCAAGGGTGAGCAGTGCAGCAGCAGGTTGTTACAATGGTAATCCATCATGACAAAAGGAATTCATTTCAGTCAAATTATCCACGATTAGCCTGTTGAAAGGAGTCAATTTTTTTCTGTCTGGCTGCATTTGATCAGTAATTAGTTCTGTACACCTTCTGCTTTCCACCTTGGAAGCACCTTGGATTCTATGATTTGTAAATGAAAAGTAATTTACTGTTATCCGCCACATTCCATGTTGTTTGTTAAAAGCATGGCTGCACACGTTGTGTTGGGCTCCCAGCTAGTGAGCTTCATTCCCTCACATGGAAGAATTTCATGTAAGCGTCATTTGCCAGAAAATAACTTGTCAGCTTTACAAATAGCTAGCATGTTATGTGCAAAGACAATTTAGCAGCATATTAAGTTGCACAGTAACACCCCACCCCCACACACACATTTAAAAAAAAACAAAAATCACTTCATTAAATAATTATTACAGATTAAGTTAAAGGTAGCAGTGATAGATAGATAGATAGATAGATAGATAGATAGATAGATAGATAGAT
>JANRMT010049829.1:28990050-29002627 GCA_026402145.1 Polypterus bichir lapradei | reverse complement strand
TAGATAGATAGATAGATAGATAGATAGATAGATAGATAGATAGATAGTGTCACACACGTGCGCATGGGAGGCTGCTAAAGGACTTGAGTAATGGCAATTCCGAATCAGACTGGGATGTGCCAGAGTGCACTGACTCTTTTTCTCCCTTTCCTGCAGACCATTCACGAGAGATCTCACCTGGCCCTCTTGACGTCACTTCCAGGTCCGAGCCTATGGAAGAAGACCTTGCCGGCTTCAGCCCCTATGATATCACGTCCGGGCTCAAGCCTATTGTAGGCACGATGCTGGACAGTTTGACATCCGTGGCAGAGCAACGGGCGCTGAGCAGGCTCCTGTCACTCATGGAGAATCCACTGCATCCACTGAACAGTGTCATCTCCAGACAAAGGAGCAGCTTCAGAGACAGACTGCTGTCACCATCCTGCTCCACTAACAGACTGAGGAGATCATTCCTCCCCCACACTATGCGACTCTTCAATTCCACCCAGGAGGGTAAACATTAACATTATACAAGATTATTGTCTGTCTGTTATACCTTCATTGTTATCACTCTTTAATTTAATATTGTTCTTTATCAGTATGCTGCTGCTGGAGAATGTGAGTTTCCCCTTGGGATTAATAAAGTATCAATCTATCTATCTAGTTGAAGACCCTTATGCGCCGGACCCCTTTGACCTCACTTCCTCTCTTCCCCTTTAAAAGCCTCCACCTTTTCCCTATTCCCTCAGTTCTGTTTTGGACTCGGTTTTGTGCACATCAGTGCTGTTTATACTTTTGCAACTTCGCAGCCAGGATACCAAATATAAGGGTGGCTGCCCCAAACCTTGTTATGAGTCAGAGTGGAGTTTGTGACAATAGATAGACCTTTATTGGTCCCTAGAGAGGAAATTTGTTTTTTACAGCAGCTCTTTAAATAAATAGGCAGATAAGTAAGTAAATAAATATATACACACACACACTTTGGTCTGAACACAGAGTGTAATGACTATAATGCAAGAAAATTAAAAAAGGGAACGTTCTGACATAATCACAGTGAAGCATGCTGTTGGTATAAAAGACCCCCCCGTCATGTTTCCCTACATGCTTCTCCTGTATAATTTGTTGGCTGAAAGTTCTCAGTGTTGGTGTGTCAGAGAGAGGATGTGCAGCATTGTTCATAATGGCACTCAGTTTTGTTTTAATTCTATCCTTTGCTCCGACCTTCAGGGGGTCCAGAATGTGTCCCATAACTCAGCCTGCCCTTTTAATTAGCTTGTTGATTTGGTGGGCCTCTCTTCAAGTAAAGTTACAGGACCAGCAAACCACAGCATGGAAAATCACACTGGTCATTACAGAGTTGTAGAAGATATGAAGGAAGTCATTTCCCACATTAAAGGAACACAGCCTCCTAAGGTAAAAGAGCCTGCTGTGCCCCTTCTTATACAGTTCCTATGTGTTCCAGGACCAGTCCAACTTGTCATTAATGTGGACCACTTCTACATCCACTCCTTGAATAGTGACTGGACATAGAGGGTCTTTGGTGCGGTGAAAGTCAACAACCAGATCCTTGGTTTTGCTGATGTTACGTTGCCAACAATTCTCTTTGCATCAAGAAACAAACTTTCCCACCTTACTCCTCTCCTCTTTCTCATCCATTTTATCAATACACGAGATAATACATCTGAGAATTTCTGCAAGTGATATGACCTAGTGTTATATTTATAATCTGATGTGTACTGAATGAAGAGAAAATACAATACAATATTAACAGAAATCATAAAATTACATAAAGGAGAAAATCCATCCAAAACAGAAGTAAAGTAAGTCAAGTAAGAAGTCAGAAGTCAAGTAAGGCTTGACAAACCACAAAAACTTTAAAATCAAGGAAACCATACTTGAGCCAGAGTCACTGTTTATGGGTAACTGCAAAACCCTGGCTCAAAACTATTAATCATTCTATGTATATTTTATTTGTTATATAGAAAAAGTCCAGAAAACTAACAACACTTGCCAAAATATTCAAAGCAAAAAATAAAAGATGAAAAACAGAAAGCAATTAAAGTACATCCCCAGTTCTGCAATATCCAAATTGAAAATCAAGAAACAGAGCCAAAAATCATAAAAACTAGAAGATCCAAACAAAAATGTCACAAAGAGAAGAATAGACTTAACTCTTGCTAAGTTAGAAAACATATACAATGGTGCATTCAAGGACTGTGTAGGCACTGTGGCTCACAATGGTCTGGGCTATGTAGGTAGCTTCTAGAACATTCCCAATCCATTTCAGGGTTACAGGGACCAGAGGCTTTCCCACCAGGATTGGGGAAAAGTCTGAAAACTGGCCTGAAGGGGACATTAGTCCATCATATTGACTACTGTCACTCACTCATTCACACTCACACACACACACACGCACACACACACACATCACATCACATTCACACACACTGATAGTTAGGTTTTGTTAACTGGCAAAAAAGATTTTTCAAATGAACTCTTTGGCTTGAGCATGTCTGACCCTACCAATTTTTATGAAATGGGACTTAAAAAGCTATTCAGTTATGACAAATGTTAGAAAATAACAGACATGAAAGGCAAACTTTATTTCAGCAACTGACCATTATGTATATCAGGTGACTGTGGCACTCTGATGGTGAATTAGAGTGTCAGTGAAATTCTGAATCATTGTACTCTGGAGATCATGGAGCTGTGAAGTTGGTTTCAGAACTCATTAGAACATTAGAACATTCTAGAGGAGAACAGGCCATTCAGCCCAACAAAGCTCGCCAGTCCTATCCACTTGTTTCCTCCAAGAAAACATCAAGTCGAGTTTTGAAAGTCCCTAACGTCTTACTGTCTATCACACTCCTTGGTCTCTTATTCCAAGTGTTTATCGTTCTTTGTGTAAAGAAAAACTTCCTAATGTTTGTGCGAAATTTACCCTTAACAAGTTTCCAACTGTGTCCCCGTGTTCTTGATGAACTCATTTTAAAATACAAGTCTTGATCCACTGTACTAATTCCCTTCATAATTTTAAACACTTCAATCATGTCTCCTCTTAATCTTCTTTTGCTTAAACTGTAAAGGCTCAGCTCTGTTAATCTTTCCTCATAATTCAACCCCTGTAGCCCTGGAATCAGCCTAGTCGCTCTTCTCTGGACCTTTTCTAGTGCTGCTATGTCCTTTTTGTAGCCTGGAGACCAAAACTGCACACAGTACTCAAGATGAGGCCTCACCAGTGCATTATAAAGGTTGAGCATAACCTCCTTGGACTTGTACTCCACACCTCAAGGCACTATATAACCTGACATTCTGTTAGCCTTCTTAATGGCTTCTGAACACTGTTGGGAAGTTGATAGCTTAGAGTCCACTATGACTCCTAAATCCTTCTCATAAGGTGTACTCTCAATTTTCCGACCTCCCATTGTGTATTCAAACCTAATATTTTTACGTCCTATGTGTAATACTTTACATTTACTGACATTAAATTTCATCTGCCACAAATCTGCCAAAGCCTGTATGCTGTCCAAGTCCTTCTGTAATGATATAACAGATTCCAAATTATCTGTTAATCCACCTATCTTGGTATCATCTGCAAACTTAACCAGCTTGTTACTTATATTACTATCTAAATCATTTATATATATATTAAAAATAGCAGCAGCCCTAGCACTGACCCCTGCTGGTCACCACTCTTAACATCGGCCAGTTCTGATGAGGTTCCTCGCACCATCACCCTCTGCTTCCTGTGTCTGAGCCAATTCTGCACCCATCTAAAAACATCACCCTGAACTCCCACTTCATTTAGTTTGATGCCCAACCTCTCATGTGGAACCTTATCAAAAAGTTTTCTGAAAGTCCAGATAAATATATCATAAAATAATATCATTTGTTCTGTTCTGTGTATTGTATTGTATTGACCCCCTCCTTTTGACACCCACTGCACGCCCAACCTACCTGGAAAGGGGTCTCTCTTTGAACTGCCTTTCCCAAGGTTTCTTCCATTTTTCCCTACAAGTTTTTTTTTGGGAGTTTTTCCTTGTCTTCTCAGAGAGTCAAGGCTGGGGGGCTGTCAAAAGGCAGGGCCTGTTAAAGCCCATTGCGGCATTTCCTGTGTGATTTTGGGCTATACAAAAATAAACTGTATTGTATTGTATTGTATAAGCTCCACTTTGATCGTATCCTTTTGTTGCCTCCTCATAGAATTCCAACATGTTAGTAAAGCACAACCTCCCTCTTCTGAACTCATGCTGACTGGTCAGAATAACTCCTGTCCTTGCCATGAGTTGCTCAGTCTTATCCTTAATAATTCCTTCCATTAATTTTCCTGTGATGCATGTTAAGCTTACTGGCCTATAGTTGCTTGGATCTGCCCTGTCACCCTTTTTATATAATGGGATGATATTTACCATTTTCCAGTCCTTCGGAATCTCTCCAGTGCGAAGGGACTTCCTAAAAATATATGTCAAGGGTTTATATCTGTACTCACTAGCCTCCTTAAGAACACGAGGATAAATATTATCTGGTCCTGGCGATTTGTTTGATTTCATCTTATTTAATCTGAGCAGCACTTCTCCCTCTACAATTTCCAAATCCCTCAGTACCTCCTTAGTAGTCGCGTTTTCCTCTAGGAAGTTGTCCACTTGCTCACTTGTAAACATCTCAGAAAAATGTAAGTTTAGGGCATCCGCTATTTCACTGTCTGTGTCTTTTAATTCCCCTTTACTATTCCTGATGAACTTGACCTCCTCCTTGACTGTTCTTTTACTACTAAAATACTGAAAGAATCTCTTGGGGTCTTCTTTTGCCTTATCTGCTATATTCCTCTCCAACTGTCTTTTAGCCTCCCTGATATCCTTCTTAATGGTTGCCCTCATGTTCTCATACGCTCTACGATTCACTTTGCAGTCATTAGTCTTATATGTCTTATACAGCAGTTTTTTCCTTTGCAACTTCTTTTTTAAATCTTTATTAATCCATCGTGGAGTTTTTTTTAGTTTCCTATTAATTCCAAATTTAGGTATGTATCTGTCCTGCATTACATGTAAAACATTTTTAAACCTGTTCCACTGCTCCTCGACTGTCTCTACATTTAAAAGCTTATCCCAGTGGATCCTACTTAGACTTTGTCGCATCTGCTCAAAATTAGCCCTACCAAAGTTCAACTTAACAATTTTAGTCTTTGCATCTGTACTGAGAACTGTATTACATTATGGTCATTTGACCCTAGTGGTTCAATCACCTCTACACCCTCAATTCTATCCTGATTATTACAGAATACTAAATCCAGACAGGCTTCACCCCATGTTGGTGCTTTAACATGCTGTGTTAAAAAACAGTTGCTGATTACTTCTAAAAACTCCTGCTCTTGTGCTCCTCCATCTGCAAGGTTATCCCAGTTAATATTTGGATAATTAAAGTCCCCCATGACTATAATATCTCCCTGTAAACTTGCCTTTTTGATATTACTAAAAAGATGTGCGTTGAAATTATCGTCTGAATTGGGTGGTCTATAACACACTCCTAAAATAAGGCCTCTTTCCCTAATATTATCCAGGCGAAGCCACATGTCCTCACTAAGATGGGGCTCATCATCCAACTGAAGATGACTTACATTTAAACCCTGTTTGGCATAAACAGCAACCCCACCTCCTTTTCTGTTCTGTCTATCCTTCCTAATAAATGTGTATCCCTCTATGTTATACTCATCCCCATCTTTGTTATTTAGCCAAGTTTCCGTTATTGCTATAATATCATAATTATGCTCTGCTACATACAACTCCAACTCACCTTATTTTTGATACTTCTAGCATTAAGGCAAGCTATTTTTAATGTGTTAATCCTTCTACATTTACGTGTTTGCTTACACTTTACATTACTATGCTTTTTTTTTTCTACACCATTGTTTGTTCTTCCATCTAGAGATCTAAATCTGGCCTGTCCTAAACTCCCTGCCCCCCCATTCCCTAGTTTAAACAATCCTCGACTAGCCTACACATAAGCCTCCCCAATACATTGGTGCCCCTCCGGTTCAATGTAACCCGTCACGGTGGAACAGGTCCCATCTGTTCCAAAAGGAGACCCAATGCCCCATAAACCTATACCCTTCTACCCTGCACCAAGATTTGAGCCACGCGTTAAGCCTTCTAATCTCCTCAGTCTTACCTGGACTGGCGCGTGGCATAGGCAGAACTTCGGAGAAGACTACCTTGTCAGTTCTGCTCCTCAGCTTGGTACCTAACTCTTTGAATTTGGATCGCAGAACTAACAGACTACCCTTATGTATGTCATTTGTTCCAACGTGGACAATGACAACTGGATCCACCCCCGCTCTGGCCAAGAGCCTATCCATCCTTCCAGGGAGGTCTCCCACCTGTGCTCCCGGAAGGCAACACACTGTGTGAGACTCTCTCTCTCTGGAGCACACCTGCGCTTCAATCCCCCTAATGATTGAGTCCCCAACTATCACTACCTCTCTCTTTTTGGGAACTGGTTTTGAGGTGGCCCGTTGGGGCTCCTCAACCCTGCCTACCATCTCAGAATTATCAGAGTCACCGTCCAGCTCCGCAAGGTCATGATAACGGTTAGACACTTCTAATTCTGGGGTTGATGCCCCTGGACAGTGTGCACCCTTTACCTTACGCCTTGTGACTGTGACCCACCTATTCCTATCTGTCTGGTCTGGAATCTCCTCCTGCGCCACCTTAGGGGTGCACACAATCTCTCTAAAGGACACCTGGGCCAAGTCCGCCAATTCTCTATTACAACGCAGGTCAGCCAACTCCTCCTCCAGTTCAGCGACCCTGAGCTCGAGGTGTTGGATCAGCTGGCATCTCTTGCAGATGTAGCCCTCATAGACAAAAGGCTCTTCCAAACCATCATCTAAAAAGTCCAACATCCAACAGGACTTGCATTGCACTGGCCTCATTATTAAAATTTGACTTGGGATTACTAAGCTGCCTTAACTTTTTTTTTTTCTTAAAATTAAATTTCTTCTTCTTTCAGCTGCTCCTTAACTTAAATGGTAACACTAAGATCTGCTACAGATATTTTACACCTTTTCCCCTTAAGCTCCTGTACTGTTCTTCCTCCCAGCTGCCAGCTATTTGCCTTACTTACTTGGTACAACTTGAAGCATCAGGAGGAGTGACCTGCTTCAGCTGGCCATTTAACATCTGGAAAACTTTAGAAATACTTTACTGATGCAAACAGCTTGTAACAGAGAGTTTCTACCTGTGCACACAGTCTGCTGGTGTTTCATAATTTGTACTAGGGATCTGTT
This sequence comes from Polypterus bichir lapradei, assembly GCA_026402145.1. NCBI lineage: Eukaryota > Metazoa > Chordata > Cladistia > Polypteriformes > Polypteridae > Polypterus > Polypterus bichir. Next base: position 28,995,366 of record JANRMT010049829.1, on the reverse strand, counting down.
AGCTATCAATAGCAACTTTTGGAGGTAAATATAGGAAAAAATACAAAATACCCAATTTAGTGTAACCATTGTCAAAGTAAAATCGAAACTGTAAAAACTAATTTGTATTCGTACAGACTGTTTCTCTGTTTTAAGATAGATGAGTTTGCAAATTCATGTAAGCTTTTCAATGAGGGATTTTGAAATCTCAAGACTTTGTACAGCCCGATCTGTACGAGAAATCTTAATAAAAATTGAACTCACCAAATTTCTTTGAGGAATAAATGTGCCAAATTTCAACAAAATCTTTCCAAAGTAGGTGTAGGTGTTTCATGCAAACAGACAGATGGATGGATGGACAGGCAGGGCTATCACAATAGGTGCTTCTTACATTATATGCAAACACACCATTAGAGGGGCGCAAAACAACATGAGCAGGAAAGCTAATACCTCAGCGCCGACTTGAGTCGAACAGGTGGTCTACACAGACTTCCTTTGTTCACATCTGAAGGTTCCATTACATTAATATTGGGGAAAGGGACAGAGTTGGAATAAGAAAATGACAAAAAAATGTTAACCGAGAACAAAGAAGGGAGTAACGGAAAAGTTATAAAACTTACAAAGATGAAACACATAATAAACATAGAAACAACCCCCCCATAAATAAGAGGAGGAGCCAAGTGAAAAATAGCAAGTGGTGGGTGTGGCCAGGGTGCGTCTATGACTGGAGAAATAGGCGGGGCTAAGAAAGAGCTTGTAAAATTACTGTTCATTGTATTCATATGACACATTTTTCACAGGCTGTAAATTGCATTCAATGGGCATTACAGTTGCTGCAAGAGAAATCAGGTGGGTAGGCTTTCTCCTGTTTTCCAGTTGTGACCTCAATCCATCTTTAGTTATGTCACGGAGTGAGTGGTAATTAGAGTTTCTTTTATTGCTCCCTACAGAGCCCACAAGGTCATAAGCAGTGATTCAGAAACATCAGCCACCCACCTACATGGAAACTATGGTCAGAAACTGAAATGTCCTGCCGTGAAAAGGCTTCACACGAGCTCTGTGGGAAGGGAAATATACACGTCTATGTAATGGAAAATAGAAACATACATTAAAATACTCTGTGAAGCAGCTTCAAAATGCACACAGGAGCTGACAGCTTCAACTTGGCAGCCATTTAAAATGCAAATGTAGAGATTTTGTCAGTGCAGCATGGTGTTCACATGAGCTGCCTGGGATTGTTACTTTCTTCATATTCCTCACAACTCCAGGCCTGATAACAGAAGCTGGAGTCACAAAATTAAATTTGAAACCACAGACAGCATTCTGGGAAACCTTTCAGTTACTTCACCCAGGAGCAAAAACAAGCCAGTGACTTCTATATATCGGTGCACAATGGCTTTACTTGCTATCATTTTTTTTAATACAAATTGTAGTTATTTTCAGAGCTCTGTACAGCTATTACTACAAGATAAAATTACACGTGTACAATATAGGATAGATAACTTCTGATTACGCCATGAATTTAACAAGTATGTAGTCACACACACATACAGTCTTATATTATATTATATTGTTACTTGCCAGTCATATTAACTTGCATGTCTTTATCCTGTATGAGGTAACTTGAGTCCACAAATAAAACCCACATAAAAACAATTTTGATGATCAATTGTTTTGGCATAACAGAGAACATCAGTCTTTATTCCCATATGTATGGCAAGCCAAATTAACATTTAGAGATATCTCAAAATGAATTTTAAGATATCTGGAAATGCATTTTAGATATCTTAAATTGAATTGCAGATATCTAAAAATGCATCTATTTTAAGATATCTAAAAACCATTTTATGATATCTCAAATAGATTTCAAGATATCTTGAAATGATATGCTGTACATTTTGAGATATCTGAAATGCATTTCAAGATATCTTAAATGCAATTCGAGATATCTTGAAATATGTTAATGTGCATTTTGAGATATCTCAAATACATTTCAAGATATCTTAAAATACATCTGCAGGCATTTTCAGATATCTGAAATACATTTTCAGATATCTTAAAATAACTTCCTGCATATTTAAAGATATCTCAAATACATTTTCAGATATCTTAAAATAACTTCCTGCGCATTTCGAGATATCTTAAATAACCTTAGAGATATCTCAAAATCACTTCCTGTAAAATTTCTTATACTTTCAATGGAACTTCCTGCCTATTTTAAGATATCTTGAAATGTATTTGAGATATCTTGAAATGCACAGAAAGTCATTTTAAGATATCTGAAAATGCATTTCAGATATCTCAAAATGAATTTGGGATATCTTAAAATGAGAAGGAAGTTATTTTGAGATATCTCGAAATATAATTTAGATATCTTAAAAAGCATTTAAGATATCTTGAAATTCATTTTTTTTTTCAGATATCTGAAATACATTTTTAGATATCTAAAATGAATTTTGTGATATCTTAAAATGGGTCTCTGCTCCATTTCAGATATCTAACAATGTATTTCAAGATATCTCAAATTGTATTTCAAGATATCTAAAATGCATTTTAAGATATTTTTAAAAGGACACTCAATTATTTCAAGATATCTCAATAGCATTTTCAGATATATACAATACAATTTAAGATATCTCAAATACATTTCCAGATATCTCAAAACAGCTTCCTGTCCATTTTCAGATATCTCAAATACATTTTAAGATATCTCAACATCACTTACTGCTCATTTCAAGATATCTCAAATACATTTTAAGATATCTTATAATAAACAAGAAGTCCCATTGAAATAATAGGCAATTTTACAGGAAATGATTTTGAGATATCTTGAAATGCATTTAAGATATCTTAAAATGCATGAAAGGTCAATTTAAGATATCTGAAAATTCATTTGAGATATCTTGAAATGCAGAAACAATTATTTTGAGATATCTGAAACTGTATTTGAGATATCTTGAAATGCATTTGAGATATCTCAAAATGTATTGCAGATATCTTAAAATGTAAAGGAAATTATTTTAAGATATCTCAAAGCGAGTTTCAGATATCATAAAAAGTAAATTACATTTTAAGATATCCAAAATTCATTTTGAGATATCTCTAAATGTTAATTTGGCTTGCCATACATATGTCATATTGTGGAAGAGTTTTTATGGTGACCAAATCCTAACTTTGTTATGGAGACCAACACATACGTCCACTGCGATTCAAACATAATTAAAATTATTTTCTTAAGTAATACATTTTTATCATAGCTCCTTGCTACAAATCTTAACATTATACTTGAATAGTACTGCTTTGTGGGCCAAGTTGTTTCATCCAAACAGACAGATGAAAGGATGGACAGACAGACAGACATAGCTATCACAGCAGGTGCTTCTTGCTTTTTATATAAACACACCTTAAAAAGCAGAGCAAAACAACATGAAGAGGAAAGCTAATGCCTCAGTGCCAACTTGAGCCCAACAGATGGTCCACATAGGCTTCTTTTGGTCCCATCTGAAGGCTCTGTTAAATTAATAGTGGGGAAAGGGATTGAGGTAGAATTAGAAAATGACAAAAAAAAAAACTTAAAAGAGGACAAAGATGAGAGTACGGGGAAACATTACAAAACTTAAAAATTGGGAGTGACCTCCCCTTGACTTTCTCAAGACATAGGGATGAGTCATTCATATGGGTAAGCCAAAAAGTGGTCATATTATTATTATATGTATAAGATGTTATTTTTGATCATTTTATGGTTTCTTACTACTGTATTAATTTTCGGGTATAGTGCCACTTCCGCTAAGTTGATAGAAACTTCAGTTTTGCATGTAATATATGTATGTGAAATTTGGTTGACCTCATTCAAAGCATTCTCAAGTATTGTGTTTACATGCACACACAGACAGACACAAAGACATCATTCCAAAAATGGTATTTTCGGACTCGGGGAGGTCTAAAACACCGAGGTTCATCAAAATCTTGAGGTTGAATTTTGGACAATTACAATACTTTCTCTATACTTCGTAAATCAGAAAGTAAAAAATGAAACATAAAATAAATTAAACCTCAAGAAAAATCAGAATAAGTTTTTATTTCCACATATATATATGCATATATATATAAATATATATTGTCACACACGTGTGCATGGGAGGCAGCTAAAGGGCTTGAGTAAGGACAGTTCCGAGACATACCAGGATGTGCACTGACTCTTTTTCTCCCTTGCCTGCAGACCATTCACGGGAGATTCCACCTGGTCCTCTTGACGTCACTTCCAGGACCGAGCCAATGGAAGGAGACCTTGCTGGCTCCGGCCCCTGTGATGTCACATCCTGGCTTGCACCAATGACAGAAGACCTACATGAGCCCGACCCCTTTGACTTCACTTCCTGTCTTCCCCTTTAAAAGCCACCACTTTTTCCCTGTTCCTTCAGTTCTGTTTTGGACTCGGTTTTGTGCACATCAGTGCTGTATTCATTGAAAATTACTTTTGCAGCCAGGAAACCAGATTATAAGGGGTAGCTGCCCCAAACCTTTTATGACTCTGTCTCGACTTTGTGACTATATATATATATACATACACAGTATATGTGGAAAAAAAACCTTATTCTGACTTTGTTATGGAGACCAATAGATACATCCACTACTCTGTTACAATTCATACATAATTAAAATTATTTTCTTAAGTAATACATTTTTATCATAACTCCTTGCTACAAATCTCTTAACATTATACTTGAATAGTACTGCTTTGTGGGCCAAGTTGTTTCATCCAAACAGACAGATGAAAGGATGGACAGACAGACAGACAGACATAGCTATCACAGCAGGTGTTTCTTGCTTTTTATATAAACACACCTTAAAAAGCGGAGTAAAACAACATGAGGAGGAGAGCTAATGCCTCATAGGCTTCCTTTGGTCCCATCTGAAGGCTCTGTTAAATTAATAGTGGGGAAAGGGACTGAAGTGGAATCAGAAAATGACAAAAAAAACTTAAAAGTTGACAAAGATGGGAGTACGGGGAAAAGTTACAAAACTTAAAAATTAGGAGTGACCTCCCCTTGACTTTCTCAAGATATAGGGATGAGTCATTCATATGGGTAAGCCAAAAATGGTCATATTATTATTATATGTATAAGATGTTATTTTTGAACATTTTATGGTTTCTTACTACTGTATTAATTTTCGGGTATAGTGCCACTTCCGCTAAGTTGAAAGAAACTTCAGTTTTGCATGTAATATATGTATGTGAAATTTGGTTGACCTCATTCAAAGCATTCTCAAGTATTGTGTTTACATGCACACACACACACACACACACACACACACACACACACACACACACACACA
>JANRMT010049829.1:28963502-28990040 GCA_026402145.1 Polypterus bichir lapradei | reverse complement strand
ACACACACACACACACACACACACACACACACACACACACACACACAGACAGACACAAAGACAGCATTCCAAAAATGATACTTCTAAAACACAGAGATTCATCAAAATTGCGAGGTTGAATTTTTGGATGATTACAATACTTTCCCTATACTTCGTAAACCAGAAAGTAAAAATTGAAACATAAAATAAATTAATAACCTCAAGAAAAATCAGAATAAGTTTTTATTTATATATATATATATATATATATATATATATATATATATATATATAATATACAGTATATGTGGAAAAAACCTTATTCTGACTTTGTTATGAAGACCAATAGATACATCCACTACTCTGTTACAATTCATACATAATTGAAATTGTTTTTTAAGTAATACATTTTTATCATAACTCCTTGCTACATGTTTAACTTTATACTTGAATAGTACTACAATGTGGGCTGAGTTGTTTCATCCAAACAAACAGATGGAGGGACATACAGACAGACAGATATGGCTATCACAGTAGGTGCTTTTTGCGTTATATATAAGAGAACAAAACAACCTAAGCAGGACAGCTAATGCCTCAGCGCCAACTTGAGTAGAACAGGTGGTCTACATAGGTTTCCTTTGGTCCCATCTAAAGGCTCTGCTATATTAATAGAGCAGAAAGTGACTGAGGTGGAATTAGAAAATGACAAAAAAGTTAAAAGAGAACAAAGAAGGCAGTACGGGAAAAGTTACAAAACCTAAAAATTAAGCAGATAATAAATTAATAACCCCAACAAAAATCAGAACATCAGTTTTTATTTACACTTGTTGTATCACGGAATGTTTTACGGAGACCAACAGATACATCCACTACTCTGTTATAATTAAAACGTTCTTAAAATTAATTTTTTTCATAATAAATTTTTCTTATGACTTCTTGGTACAAATTTCTTAACTTTATACTTCTATATTTCTGCATTGTGGCTGTATTTATTACGTTACCGTCTGGCGTATCACCATTTAGTTTTTTTCTGTGAGCATCACCGGATTGTTAAGACATAACTCACGATTGCTAAGGAAGTCAGCGTTGTGATGTCAATTATGCACTGCTTTAAAAACCCGTTGACTTGGATACTAAATAATCTGAGGTTTCAGATAGCCCCAAAGCTCTTTTGTGTCTTTTCTTTAGCGACATTCTAGCTAAAAACTCCAGTGGCTCCTTTTAGTTACGATTTTGGGTTAGCATTTTAATTAAGGAATTCTGTTTTTTTAACATTTTTAGTTGTAGACCTGTTTCTGACTTTATATGTGGATTTCTTCTCCAGTGGCCTCATGCATAACGGCATGCATAGAATTCACACTAAAACATGGCTTACGGACAAAAGCGGTAATGTTCGTACGCAGAAAAAAATCCAGATGCATAAATCTGTGCTTTTGCCAACTTCCATGTTCTTCCACTACATAAATTCCAGTCAGTGTGAAAAGTAACACACGTGCACGCGCCTGCTGTCCCACCCCCTCTCCTCCCAGAATTATGCCTCTTTAAATATGCAAATCAATATAAATAGCCCTTAAGCTCAGCGTTCTGTAAATAAGGCAATGGCAAAAGCACAGGGGAAAACAGAAGAATTTAGCGAATACCAAGTGGCGACAAGGAAAAGCGTACTATTTGTTGGTTTAAACAGTGGTATAAATAACAAAAAGATGATCGAGTGACATAGAGTATCGGAGAAACTCGAAAGCTCAAGTTCACAAAGTCGCATTTAACAGGTAAACAATTTTAGGTGATTGCTCTAAAACCAGAAAACATAAGGCATTTTATTTCACATTTATTATATTGATTATATATATATATATATATATATATATATATATATATATATTTGTAGTCACGTGCATGCACATAGTAGACAGCTGAAGGGCTCTAGTGACTGCAATTATACCGCCACTCCAGGGGTCTCATGTATAAACGGTGCGTACGCACAGAAATGTTGTGTAAGAACGTTTCCACGTTCAAATTGTGATGTATAAAACCTACACTTGGCGTAAAGCAATGCAGTTTTCCACGGTACCTCATACCCTGTCGTATGCAAGTTCTCCGCTTGGTTTTGCAGAAAGGCGGCACCCAGAGTCAAAGCAGTGCTACTGTTCCTGTGTGGTTAACCTTTCTTTGTTAGAACCACATTCCTGACGCGGCTTTATAAATACACTGAAACTAACCGCATATTGTTTATTAGTGTAATGCATCTGATTGTAATTAACTTGTAACAATATAATGGTCCAGGGAATAGCCATAGTATTCCAAATACCATAACTGCTTTAGCGTTGCTACTCTCACTGCGCCTTCTTCTTCTTCTTCTTTTTCTTCTTTCAGCTGCTCCCTTTAAGGGTTGCCACAGCAGATAATCTTTTTCTATATTACTCTCACTGCACCCCTCAGAGTATTTATATCACTGTATCTGAGTGGGGAATCACAGCAGCAGCTGATCGGAAAGAGAATTATCGGTATACAGCATCAAGCCCACGCTGCCTCATCCACGGCAAAACGTTTCAAAGCCTTTCCTGTACGGACCTCGGGTTCAGAAAGAGTTTCTTCCCAAGAACTATAAACACAATCAATCAATTGCTCCTTGTAGAACTGTTTATACTTATAAGTACAATTACCTCACTGTAAACTTGCACTACAGTTATAATATTGCACAACCTGCGCCACTTTATAAAGCGCATATTTACATATGATGACGATATCATTTTTTTAAATGAAATGCAGCAAAATATGTTGATTATATTATACAGATAAAACTTTAACTTCATTTAAATATTCTGTATTGTTAATAATTAAACATGTGAGGACACGGTGCTGCAGTGCTAGCAAGTTCACGTATTGTTCCTGCCTTGCGCTGTATATTTGCTGAGGCTGGCGCGACACTGGAAGGATAGATGGATAGAATAATTAAACACGAACTATGAAGATATTTCAATGTTCCTTAAAAGTTTTGAAGAATCATTGTTGTAAGCTTACAGATGGCTTAACGTCTATTGCGGAGCTGATTGTGTGGCGATTGGGTATTTGGGGAAAGAAAAGTAAGGAAAGGAATTGGAGGTTAGTATGTTTGAAAGAGACAATACTGCTACAATAAATTATTTCATCGAAGGTCATGCATGGTGCAGCAGCATCTTGTGTGAACCATGAGAAATCATTGCACCATCGTGTTCCCATGTTTAATATCATGCTTTCTTTCCAATCATCATGAAAATGATATTACGTATACATCTCAGTATTTTAATTATTCAGACAGCTGTAATATCACGAATGTAATGGATTCTGTGTCCTGTCGGAGAAAGAGAAAGAATGGAAGCACATAGTGATTCACACACATAGAGCACATAGAAGATCAAATACAAAACAAAGCATTTAACATGCTACTTTAGTTACGATGGGATTTGAGAAACTAGTAAATTAAATGATTTTAAGATGAAGTTTATGATGTTCTACTTTAATGACAAAATAAACTATGTGATTAAAGTGGAAATTCCGAGATTAAAGTTGACATTTCTTGCTTTATTCCCACTGTGTGCCTATTTTTTTTGTCTGTACCCTAATAAGCTCAGACGGTGGGCTACAACTCGCCTTTTCACGGCAACTTTGATATGTGACTTCTTTTTTATTTTGGCATTGTGTGACTTTGTGAATTTGAGCTTTCAAGTTTCTCTGACACGCTATGTCACTCGATCATCTTCATTTTGTTGATTATGCCACTGTTTAAATCAACAAATAGTATGTTTTTTCTTTGCCTCCACTTGGTATTCGCTGAAATTCTTATATTTTCCCCCGTGCTTTTCCCATTGTCTTTTCACAGAACGCTGAGCTTAAGGGCTATTTATATTGATTTGCATATTCAAAGAGGTGTAATTCTGGGAGGAATTGGGGCGGGACAGCAGGCTCGTGCACGTGCGTTACTTTCCACGCTGACTGGGATTTATGGAGCGGAAGAACGTGGAAGTTGGAGTACGCACAGATTCTTGCATCTGGATTTTTCTGTGCATAAGCACATTTCGGCTTTTGTGCTTACGTCATATTATAGTGCGAATTCTACACTCGGCGTTGTGCCAAACTTGACTGTGTCTTAATGCCTTTTTTTTCCTCTGTAGACTGGATGATTGACGGCCATAACACCTGTGACGTCAGTTCTGGCGAGAGCCCACCTAGACCTGCTTCGTCATGCCGAGAGGACCTACATCGACCATCTTTGTTCTGAATTTGCATCTTCAACGATGTCTCCACAATCACTGCATGTATTTTGCTTAATTTTTGCTCACCTATTATTGACCAGTCTGGTACCCCAACTCTTTATTGTTATCATCTGTTTATCTTACTATATAATATATAAATTTACATATATAGTAAAATAATAGAGAAAAAGATGATAAAGGTTTGGGGCTCTGGAGTGATCCTTGCATATTATAATGTTGAAAAAAAACAGACTAGATCAAAGCAACAGGTCTTCTTCAGACAGCTGTCAAATTGACTGCATCAAGATGGCAGTTTTAAAGGTAGCACACAGGAAGAGGAAGATTCAGTAGACACAGTAACTGGAAGTGATGTTATCAGAAGCTAGTCCATTGATCATTCTTCCTGTAGAGGGAGGTAGAAGAGGGGCATGAGATGACAGCACCAACCCCTGGTTTGGACGGTAATTACCATCAAAAGAGCCTTGAGGTTGTTTCCCAATTGTTCGTGTATGACAATATACAGTACATTCTCAAACCAGACGCAGCAACAGCAAAATATATAGTAATAATTAAACAACAGAATGTACTGTATTTGCATAACAACGGCTAAATACAAGTTTTGTTTTGGACTTTTGTATTTGCATCTTAATTCCTACTTAATCCCTATACACACTCATATTGCTCCTATGCTAAATCTACTATACCTTGGCCAATGCAGTTTCTTATAATGACTAAAATCTCAAAATGCTTCTACTTTCTTAACTGAAGTATTATTTGTGTTAAAAACAGACACCAAATAGGCTTGTAGCAGCTGAAATAGCTTTAATAGACAGGAGAGTCTAATTCAAGTGATATAAAAACTGAATCAATTGAAGTCCTGTTGGTAGTTGTTGGTTGTCGAAGGTATTGAGCTACTTGTAGTTTAAATGTCTTAAGAATACATTTTTGAAAGAAGTACCCAATGGAGAGTTTAAATCAATTCTGAATTCTCAAGCTAAACTTGTTAGCTGTGATGGATAGCAGATCATTGTTTTTGATTTACGAGATTATAATGTGAGAAAAATATGATGTACGGATAATGCAGCAATGAGATTATTTTTAATATAACGTAAATACTGAGTACATGAATGTTCACTGCATGCATAATTTTTGACCGAGCCACATTTAGACAGCTAGTATCCTCTTCCATTCATTTCTGCATTAAGTTATGTTGCTGATTTGTTTTAATTTGGCAGCTTGCCTGGTACAATATTGAGCAGCAGAAAAAGTAAACTAGTAGGACAGAGGTTCGTGCTGTATGCCTATATTTAAAATAAACCAAACACTTTAAGCATTGATCAGTCTGAAGCAAAGGTTTATTTCTAGACACCCTCAAATGCTCTATGCCCTACTAGGCCCTGCTGCAGCTCCTAAGATGTTTGTGTGCTCATTGCGCTGAGCTGGCTGCTTCTATAATTTCACGCATACGTCATCATTTATTTTGTATCTAGTATCATTTCTGTAAAAGAACAAAATGATCTTAAAAACTAATGGTAGGGCTAATTTTGAAACAAGCCTTCAGCTCTTGCTAGTACAAACCACAGAAAGAGTCTTAAGAGCTTAACATTGCTGCTGCATTATTTGTCATAAGTCAATCTATAAGCTAAGGCAATAGATAAAAATAAGCAAAACATGGGGTATTAAAATTGTGGGCTAATATAAAAGTCAAGAATGCTGCATAGTGTATGAACAACAATAGATCTGGGGCACCATAGTAAACCCTATATAAATGACAAATTGAAAAACAAACAACTGAAAATAACAAAGTGTCTTTTCAGATGCGAATCTCCATGATGGTGACAGCTGGTTTTCACTCGGGAGGACAAGAAGAGCTGCGTTCAGCTGTTCGAGAACCAGAAGTGACGTCACTGGAGATGTGGCTATCAATCACTGCACTTCTGAAGAGGAAGGAAGAGAAAAGGCAATCGGCAACAGTGCCAACCCCTGGTTGGCAGTGTAATTACAATCATATGAGCCTTGAAATTGTCTCCCAAGCGCACGTGTGTCACGACGGTTAGAAAAAACATTGTAACCCTTAGCACTCTTCTTTCAAAATTTTAAAACCCAAAACTTCACCAACCCCTACATTCCACCATTTTTTGGCCTTCGCAGAAACTGATTGATCCCTATCCCATTCTCAAAATAGGTCAATTGGAGGGGAAAGGGTTGGGAGTGAAGAAGGGGACCACATATAAAATACTTTAGTGACAGGTAACTCAGTTGATTTCTTAACCATATACAAACATAGGTCTCTAAGACCCTAGGTTATTAACAGCAGAATATACAGTATATGTCCACAATAATAATAAGTATGATTTGAAAGATTTTACACAACCAAGCAGGAATCCATGACAATTAGTCCATTACACCAGAATCAGGTCCAAATATAGGTGAATTTGCATCACTTACAGTGTTTTGGATGTGATCAGCTAAAGGTTCTTATCTGGATGAGGGCATTACCTGTATATCAAAGGCTGTAATAGCAGTCATTTCACTGACATTTGATTCAAAGCAGTAGATGTGGCACTGGCAACAAACTGTATGGGAAGTGGTTCACCTTTTCAGTCAATAGAAATGGTCTTCCCCTTTTCCTTCTGTAACGGGATGGCTGCAGCTGTGGAAAGTCTGAATGAACAGTTACACACAGAAAGAGAGAGGCCAAATAACGACTGCCTTTGGCAATCCCATATATGTGTTTTTGCCACATACTAAATAAGTTAATTTTAAAGATACTGAAACAGAAGATCAGGTAAACACATTCGATGCAAATTCATTAGGAGTTAGATGGACATACAATTTACCAAATTCTTCATTCCGGTCACCAACAAAGAAGGAAAAGACTCTTGCTCTTTTCATGGCGTAATAGTGCATCAGCTCTGATGAATACGTAGAGTCCATAAAGCCCCAATTTATCAAGGGGAAACCTTTCACATCCTCATGGTGACAGCTGAGAGTGTGGCCAAGTCAGTAAAACAGGAAAATGTACAAAATATGCAGTATAAATTCTCAGTGTAAATAGGGAACAGTTTGCTAATCCGTAATTGAAGTCGCAAAGAACGTCTCATTGTTTTGTGACAGACGAGACGCATTCTTCAATGCTTTTCGATTAAAGTTTTTGAGATATCAAACATTTGTACTGTGCACACTATTAGGTATGTCTCAGCAAAAATTCAGCATCCCTGACAAACTCCAGTGAAGCTTAAATATGCTAAATGTCAACAGAATCGGTCAACTTGCTTTGTACAGACAGACGGACAGACATGACGACAACAGTAGGTGCTCTTCCCTTATATGCCAATGTAGTTTAAAAGCTGGACTCCATTAGTTTCATGTCCCTGAATTGGGCTAAATAGAAACAGAAAATAAGAAAAGAATTTGTGAATGAACATAAATCCAAATGTTGATTTCAGTGTCTCCTTTCTTTGATTTCATTGTTATTTTCCACAAACTAAAATAGTAGCCATTTTAACACCACGCTCTCCATGCAACAACCCCCTCAATGTGAAACTCCATTTTAAAAATGAATATAACACTCCCTGCTGCAATAGTTCTTTTAAATCAAATGTAGGAGTGATTGCTTTCCCATAAATCTTTTAAAATATTAGTCATATTTTCAGTAATTTAGATTTTAAAATAAATTCCACAAAGATGAAACATGACTTCCAGTGCAGGCAATGTGCTCTGGAAATGAAAGCCTTGTGTTTGCACTCTTCAGATCTGCAGTTTCTTCGGCTTCAAGGCCACTAATAAAAGACTCCGCTTCATCCCACCTCCTGCAAGTTTAAAAAAGGAATACTAAAAAAGAGTGATAAACCTGCTCTAATGCATATCAGAAATTCATATAATTTAACAATTGATATTTTAAAAGGTGGACATGTAATGCTGACTTTGGGTACTTTTTTTATAATGCACAATAAAACGATCAGCTGTTGAGCAGAATTTAAATCACATAGAAAATAAGCATTTTGGAAGAAAAATACCAAATATGAAAAATAAATATGAAAAGAAATATAACTTGAAGTATTGATAAACACACTGAAAACTGTTACACTGAGCCCAAGAGTGAAGAAGAATATTCCAATATGTTTGGTTAAACAAAATGCTCTTAATGGTTCGTAGAACAGTTAAACTTCGATTATCTGTCACTTGATTAACCTTCAGTCTCTGTGAACCAGGATAAAAAAAAATGTACACGGCATCGCCTTACCTATTACGCCGTGAGCTCTGCACATTGGAACAACTCTTCCTTCTGCTCGTGCGTAGTGTTCTATCCCATCACCACATATCAGGCCTCATTTTGAAATCGCAGTGTCAGTTACGGACCTTTACAGTTTTAATAGCGTTTCACAGTTTTTCTCTTTTGCTATAATTAATCTTCTATACATTGTTATGGCTAATAAACGTAAGCATGCAGAGTTGGAATTGTCACAAAAAACTGAAATTATTAAACATTTACAAAACCATAAAAAGTACTACAAGTACTGCTTCAATTTACAGAGTAGGGAGAACAGCGGTGAATGATATTAAGCGAGATGCCGACAAAATTAAAAATGGAAACCACTTACAGTAATGTTATTCTGTATTAATGTTAATGTTCTCCTGTATTGTAATTTTCTTTTTAAATTCTGTTATATTTGTTTTACTAATATATTGTGATATGCTATTGGGGAGCAGAGAGTATGGAATGAATGCTGTAAGTAATGGGACTGGCTGAAGGGCTTCTCTTCTGTTACTGATGAGTGATAAAAGTTGGGAGAAAAAGGAAGGTGCGGTGGAAGGAAGTTTTGAGTAGGGAGTCAGGGGGTAATAACCAGAAGTTTTTACGGTATAGAGAAAGATATAATGTGAGTGGCAAGAGATAAACTGATTGGTAGGGAAAGCTTTCTTTTGTTGTTTTGGAGGTGTGCTCTGTAACTCAGATAACAGAGTATAAGACAAGGAACCGTTTGTTATGGAACAAAGACTCAAAAGTAAAATGTAGAAAACTCTGAGTTGTGTTTCCTTACTACACAGGTCGTTACAATATTATATGAGTTAATTAATTTTGTTAATACTATATTATATTTTTGTAAATAAATATGACTATTTGCTAATCTACAGTATATCATTTTTAAAATAGCTGTTCTGATATCCATCTTTTTTCTTATCTGTCACGGCCTCGGTCCCGACCCCTGACATATAATCAAGGATTTACTGTATTACTCTTAATGTTGGGTTGGCTACTATAAAAGGAGACTCAAAAACATAAAGAGGGTTGAGGCCTCACCCTGGTGACCCCATATAAATAAACGATTGCACAAAACAAACAAAACACAATAATTGTGGAAACGTCCTTTCAGATTTGAGTTCAGAACAGAAGTATCTCCAAGATGGCCCAACTGCTGGTCATGTGGCTTCCAGACAGGAAGGGGCGGGTCCAGGAGGATGGACAACGGAAGTGAAATCAGAGTTAGAATGGCTGTCAGTCTTCTGCAGAGGGAGGAAAAGACAAGGCATTAGCAAACAGCGCCAACCCCTGGTGTGGTAGGTAACAACCATCACCCTTAAGCTGTCTCCCAATCGCATGTGCGTGACACAACATGTGGGCGGTATTTGTTTTTTTATGTCCTGTAGGATTCAGTAGAAATTTTTCATTATGCATCTTTAATTTTCCTTCACTTGTGTACCTTGTGCGTTGTACCCATCACACAGTCTGACTGAATGACACTGGTAGACATCCCAGCTTTTTGAATTAAAACTTTGTACTTGAACGTGTCACTGAGTTATTAAAGAGCTTTTGGAATTGTATCTGAAAATAAGCTTCTTACTAGCATTGCCTCGAAAATAAAAATCTTATGAAACTTGACAGGCTGCTAAGTGGATTTCCAGGTTCCATGCTGCTTTAGTAAAGTATACCTCATCTCTTGTTACAAATCACCGAACTGCAGATTTCACTTGAATAAACTGTCAAAAGTGAATGGCTTAAAATTAATAAAGAGTAAAATCAAATTGGGAAAAAAAAACCTCTTGATCAGATCCTATTCATATGGTCGTTCAAAGTTAAGCCATGTCAAAAGCTATTTGTCAGAAATTGGTATAAAAAGACAATTAAACTCATTATTTAATGAATGAATATTTGTGAAATTGTAATATAAATTTGGAATCCTTGGCATTCAGTACTATGTCACCGCCATACAGTATACAGCATGATAACAATTTGAATTCAGAGCTGTAAAGTGTTGTGGTAGTGCAAATGCTAACGATAAGTTTGGTATTTATTATGTTGTCACACACTTGCGCATAGGAGGCAGTTGAAGGGCTCACAAAGGGATAATTCCATGCCAGACCAGGGGGTGGCAGAGTGCACTGAACATTCCTCTTTTTCATCGGTACACCAACCATGGGAAATTTCACCTGGATTAGATGATGTCACTTCTGGTTCTGGAACCGATAGCGTCAATTCCAATTCCTGCCCAGATGACATCATTTCCCCTTCCCAGCTTTAAAACCATCACATTTGCCTGTCTGTATTGTTCTATTGTTGGACTGAAGTCTGTTGAGACTTGTTTTTCATTGAACCAGACTTTCATTGTTGGCAACCTATTTCAAGTATACGGGTGGCTGCCCCCAAACCTTATCCTGTGGTTGTCAAATCCTTTCACAATATCAAAGCTTTCCCTTCACAGTCATGGCACCTATAAATTGCCATATATAATTGTATTCTAAAGTGAACCATTTTATATATTTAAGAATGACTTGTGTGTTTTTGAGCTACGCTTGTTACAACAAAAGTAAACTGGAAGTAATCAGTTTACTCACAGATTCTTGGTTCTATTTTCTTGAAGTAAGGATACATCTCTAATTTGCTTGTCTACTTGCAGTGGCCAACATGAGTAGGGTTTTAACATTTCCCTTGTCAGATCAGGTTGGGGAGCATGCACTGCTGCACCCACCACACAATGAAACAGCTCGGGATCTGGTTGGTAACCCCCCAGTCAGATATCTGCCGCAGCTAGGTGTTACATGGGTATCTCCTTGGCCTGCTGCAGCTGCTCGGGTCCTTAGCAACGAGGATCCTGCGAGCCGGATCACCCTATGAAAATTGCGCCACACTGCCATAGTGCCGTAGCTGATGCTCCCTCACAATGCAGGTAATGTACCTCATTCGAAACTCCGTGAGTAACCACTCATTCAACACAAAGTCAAACCAGCGGTACCTAAGGATTCTCTGAAAAGACACAATACCGAAGGAGTCCAGCCTTCATCTCAGGTCACTGGATAGCGTCCATGTCTCGCAACCATATAGCAAAACAGGAAGCACCAGGATTATAAAGGCTTTGACCTTTTCCTACTCTGTTCAGTGCTTGCATGGACTGGGTGTTGAGCAGGGTCATGGGGTCTAGCATCTGTTGGTGAAGAGAGAATCATTGATATTGACTTTACCGACAATGGTGTGATCTTCGTTGACTCAATGGAGGCTCTGACCGGGGCTCTTGAGAAACTGAGTGAGGAGTCTAAGTATCTGGGCTTTCGAGTGTCCTGATAAAAACGAACATCCAAGCCTTTAATGGCTTCTTAGGCACAGCCGTCAGCAGTGTGTCTGTTTGCGGGGAAAGTGTCGACCTCGTCAAGAGGTTTACTTACCTCGGCAGCGACATTCATGTCTCTGGTGACTCTCCTATGAAGTCAGTAGACGGATTGGGAGAGCATGGGGGGTCATGAGGTCACTGGAAGGGATGTGTTACGTTCCTGATATTTCCTTTCGCATACTCCTAATGCTGGCACACATGCTGAAGCTTATTTCCATTATTTTGCATAGATATTGCCAGCTGTTGCCATTATCTTTGTACATGTGCATGCAGGCATTCATTTAGTTTTCATCAGGGTAAGTTTAGTAAGTTTAGCACAGGTGTTGTAGCAAAGGTAGAGTGCTAGCCTCAAAGCACAATGGAGTTTGCTTGTTCCCCTTGTTATTTAAAGATTGGTTGGTATCAAAGAGTGTGTATGATTAACAGTTTGAACACGGAATACTAGTCAGTATCTATTGCCAAAAAATTTTACTCCTTCATGTACTGTGAAGTAAATTGTATCCATCGAGTTTCTTTCTGATAGAAAAATTGTTATATGTGGAAGTATAATGTATACGGATCATGTGACATTTTTTCCGTGATTAATGTCTATTTGCTTACAGAACAGAGGAAGCAATTCACATCTGGGTATTAGCATTGAACAATGTCAATAACAGCGCCTCAAGATGAGTTTTCAAGGAAAGATGAAAGCATACTGCTCGGGCTGAAACCTTGCTGTGGAGGAAGATGAGTAGAGTGGTGAAGCACACAGCCAGGCTTCCTTTTAAAATGGTTGAATCTCACAAAAATGATTTGATTGCCATATTAAAAAATAACTAATAAAAGAATTAAATTGCTTGCAATATTAAAATATGTAAAATGTATGTTTTTGAAGGACAATCTTTTAAACTTTTAATTCAAATTTAAGACTAAACGGAATACCAGTAAGATTCTGTTTTAAGCTTTGAACATTTTTGAGTTTATCTTACTATATATGGTGCCCTCCCAAAATGTTTGGGACAAAGAAACATTTTTTCTTGATTTACCCTTTTGATCCACAATTTAAGATTGCAAATCAAACAATTCAGACATGATTGAAGTTCACATTGTAGACTGTCATTTAAGGATTGTAACAAAGAGAAAAGGAGAAATCATGAACATTTGGGGTACCACAAATGCTAACCCCATATATTTAAATTCAACATGTGTTAAAGCAAGCTGGAAAAAAAGAAAACAAACGTTGTGATCACGTGAGTCTCCAAAAGACTAACATGGCGTTGCTTCAGGTATTAAAGGTCCTGGGTAGAAAGAGGTGGGTCCAGGCGGACGTAAATTGGAATTGACGTCAGTGGTGTTATGGTTGTCAATCTAATGGTCTGCAGAGAAAGGAAAAGAAAAGGCATTAGTCGGCAGCGCCCTTTGGCTTTCCAGAGAAAGATTACAATTATTCGAGCCCTTAAACTGTCCCCTATGTGTGACACATGTGTGATAGGGTATTTGCATACACTGTCTCACCATGTAGAAAAGACAACACTTTTTCTACATGATCCTCCCATTTCAATGCACCTAATGTTTGGGACACGACAATAGTAGGCCTATTAAAGCCATTGTCATATTTAGGGCTTTGTCATATATCCCTGACATGCCATGACTATTTCAAGTCTACGATTCATAGACATCATCAGGGTCTCCTCTGGTGATGCTCTGCCAGGCCTCCATTGCAGCCATCATCGGCTCCTGCTTGTTTGAATGTCTTGTCCCCTGAAGTTTTCTCTTCAGCATATGGAAGGCCTGCTCAGTTGGATGTAAATCAGTTGACTGGCCTGGCCATTTTGTAGCTTTTAAAACTCATGTGGTACCATAGCATTATGTTTATGGTCATTAGCTTGTTGAAGGATGAATAAGTTTGAGACATTTACTTGAACTTGAGCAAATTAGATGTTTCTCTACACCGCAGAATTCATTGTGCCACTGCTGTCAGTAGTTATATGAAGAGAAGTGTGCCAGGGCCTGTGGCAGCCATACATGCCCAAGTCATAACACCCCCAGCACCATGTCTAACAGATGAGGTGGCCTGCTTTGGATCTTGGGCATTCCTTTTGGTCTCTACACTTTTCTCTTGCCATCACTTTGTTGCAGGTTCATCTTTGCCTCGTCTGTCCACCAGACCTTTTCCCAGAATTCTTTCAGGCATTTGGAGCTTTTTCTTTACCATAGTGAGGATCCTTTTGAAGGACATATTAGGTCATGAGGTTGCTGGAAAGGGGTGTGTTTTGCGTTCCTGAAGACATTTCCTTTTGTGCCCTCCTAATGTCTCCTTCTCCACTCCATCTGTCATCAGCAGTAGAGCTCTTCCTTAACCTACCAGTCCCTTTGTGATTACTGAACTCACCAGTGCGTTCTTTCTTCTTCATGATATTCCAGACAGATAATTTTGGTCATCCAAATGTTTTACTGATGTCTCTAATAGTTTAATTCTTGTTTTGCAGCCACATAATGACTTCTTTGACTTTCATTGGCACATCTTGTGTCCTCATGTTGAACAATGGCAACTACAGGCTCCAAGGGTAGAAGCAAGCTGAGGCATCTTATGAAGCCCACAGGAGGAATCACAAACACCTGTAACGCCAATTGTTCCGAACATTATGGTGCCCTGTAATGGGGGGGGTTCCATGGAGAAAAAAACTGTTGTCACACTTGTGACTGAAATATATGAAAATCCCCTTAAATGAAAGTCTGCAATGTGCACTTTAATCACGATGTCTGAATTGTTTGATTTGTTATTTTAAACTGTGGAGCAAAGGGGTAAATGAAGGAAAAATGTGTCATAATCCCAAATATGGGGGGCGCTGTATGTACAGTATCTGTCTGGGTCAAAATAATGAGTGATGTTGTCAAGTTCCTCTCCATGCAGCAAGCCAAAATAAAAAGTTCTGTTGATATCATTATTGTATTTAATTATTTATCATTGTCATCTCTCTAAGGTGAAACCAAACTCCAATAAATATTTAGTAGGGGAAACACATTTGATTTTTTGTGCCTGTGTTTTGTAGGAGTCACTCCCCCAAAGCTATGTGTCCTTCTGTCCCCTTGTTTTTTTTTTTTTTCCCTCACTTCACACACAAATGCTTTTGTTGTGCTAGAACCCTTTTGTTTTTCTTCTCTCCTTTGTTTGCTCTTTCCTTCTTTAATGCCACTGAGTTTTTACTGCAGTGATTTCAGATCGCATGCCTTACAAACTGCTTGGCGTAGCCACTGCTTGACACACTTGAAATGTCACTTTGATTGCTCAATTTATTGAGCAAGGCTATATTTCATCCCTTGCTTATGCTGTAAAATTCTCTCTATTGTTTATTACAATCTGTAAAGCTGTTCATGGAGAACGCTGCAAAAATTATGTTCCTTTATGTCAAGGTGGATTATTCCATCTTTGGTTGAAAAATCACATTTGACAGCAATGTTCTCTTGTAGAAGGAAGTCACTCACCGGGAGACCAAAATGTTAACTTGATGGTAATTGTACCTTTGGAATAACAATGTGTAACAGATAGGGGGTGCTATCACTCCCTTGACCAAGATGTCAGACACTAGATAAAAGTCCAAATATTGACTTTATTAATACTGCACAGTGCACAAAGCACCCTCCTCTCCACAATACTCATAAATTAAACAATACACTAATCAATAAACCAATCCTCCACTCCCAGACGTGTTGCCACCCTTCCACCCAGCTCATCTCACCATCTGGGGATTTCCCACAGTCCTTTATAGTCCTCGACCCGGGAATGACATGCTTCCTGGGTGAAGAAAAAGGATTTTTATTTGACCCAGAAGTGTTCCTAGTCACGTGGATAGAGAGGGCGAAACACTTCTGGGTCAGATAAAAATCCTTTTTCTTCACCCCGGAAGCACGTCATTCCCCTTGTCCATGTGACTCGGACGTACTTCTGGGGCGTAGGGAAAATATCCTTCGTTCCTCCCTGCAGCGTCCTCTAGTGGCCCCCACGGTATCCAGCAGGGCTGTGGATAAAAATTCCATTGTCCAGGACTCCCTGCTGGTCTTCGGGGCACCTCCATGCTGCAGGGAGAGCTCCATCTGGCGGCCTGGGGGTATTGGCCGGGATGACTGGCCGGCCATATACCACAAGTGTTAACAATCAACAAGTCATGTCATTGTATACTAAAAATATGTATAAAAAGCTGAAGTACCCGGTGTTGCCCAGGAGGAAAATAAAGTTGTTTTTTTTTTAATTGTTTGAGAAAAATATAATTAAAAAAACACAACTTGACAGATTAATTTTTGTTTTGTGGTGTAGTGACAACGAAAAAAAAAAAGTCAATTTATTATTAGGTTGATTTAATTCTATTACCACTACAACATCGTTACAATAAGAATAATGCACGATGAAATACAGTAAATAAAAATAAACATAAAACAACAAACAGATTTTTCATGATAAAGGTTTTACGGAGCACACCAGAAACATTCTGAGCGTCAACTGGATGATAACATACATACAAAACCGCAAGATTGTTACAGTCTGCGTTATATATAAGATTGTGGCTAATTGTTGGAGAGGTGTTCATTGGAAGGTGCTTTGTGGAATAAAAACTCTTTATTGTATTTACAGTATATTCTTATATTGTGGACTGTATTGCCGTGTCTTGGACTCTCTAGCGCCCCCTTGTGGTTACTAAGTGCCAACTGGATGGTAACATACATACAAGAGCACACCATTGTTACAGTCGGCTTTATATATAAGACTAGGGGGCTCTGCCTTCTGCTCACTTCACTCACCAACCCTCGGGCAGGCGCTATGTATTAGCCATTTTGCTGCTCTGCAGCTCACGTATGGGGAAGCGGATGTACAATTTAAGCAGATTGTTATTTTCATGGGAATTGTTTCATATGCATAATAGAACTAACTAATTTACATTACAGAGAGTAATTAACCATAGTAAAAATAGTAAAACGTAATAAATTGAAAGACAATTATGTTTCATGTTGCGTTAGGGGTATTTGTTATGTTATACGTTTTCATTCTGTTTGGCTTTGAAATTAACATGTAAATACTTTTTAAACTTACACTTTTACTGTAAATCCTCAGTAAAAACAATTTTTTAAATTAACGTTTCATCGATATTGCAATGAATTTTAATTCTGTTTGGAGTTACATCATGACAACACAACATATAACTGCCCATGAGTGAATATCGTTTCTTTCTCTCTGATAAATAAACTGACTTTTTGTAATGTTTGTCACTGTGATTTGTTGTCATAGCAAAAGCTATTGTAACGGGAAACTGTAAACGTTTTAATAAGAATGGCATACAGTATCAAGATTTCCTTTGGTGACTAATGTTATTCTCGGAAGATGTACTACATTAACTTTCCGATCGACA
This sequence comes from Polypterus bichir lapradei, assembly GCA_026402145.1. NCBI lineage: Eukaryota > Metazoa > Chordata > Cladistia > Polypteriformes > Polypteridae > Polypterus > Polypterus bichir. The sequence continues at coordinate 28,972,841 of JANRMT010049829.1, read as the reverse complement.
ATTTTCACGTTAATTCGTTTGACTTCATCCTTTATTGGTGCTAGGATTGTCCGTGTACTCATTTTTTTCTGTTGATAAGCCTTTGTGATGAACATTTTCAATAAGATTTGGACATAATAAGTTTTATTTTATTGGGAACTTAAAGTGAGGAAAACATAAAAATTTATAAGAGCTAAGAGAGCAGGAACTGTGTCTGACAAAAGCCTTCACACAAATGAGAGGTGAGAGGACCGTGGGCGTAGTTGAAAATGTTTGAGAGGAGGGTAGGATTTCTTAAAATCTCTTGGCAATAATCTCGTCTCAAGATTTTCTTTTTGTAATAGAGAAATTATAATTGTAATTAAAACATTAAAGTAAAAGGAAAGGAAATAAAATGTGTAATAAAATGTATAATTATGGCAAAAGTCTCACTGCAAATAGGCTAAATTGCAGATAAAGTCTTCTTTGCCTTTTCCAGGACACAATGTGATTCACAATCGTATTTCAAAAGGTGTCAGATCAGTTTTTTTTAGCTCTTTTTCTGCCTCATCTGGAGAACTAAAAATGTAAAATTTGCCTTGAATATCCACTCTCAATTTAGCAGGATAGACGAGGCTGTATCTGATTTCGGCTTTGCGTAAATGCTGTTAAATGCTGTAAAATGTGGTGCGTTTAGTAGCTGTTGAAGGTGAAAAATCATAGAAAATCTCTTGTTTCAGTCTGAGAAGTGACATCAAATTAAGCTGCTGATATCCCAATGTCTGATTTGAAGTCCTCTCCCATTATTTGAGAGAATAATTCAGCGATAAATTTCTCCTGGTTTGGGCTTTCACGGTATTCTGGGAGACCTTCCATTCTCATATGATTTCTTTTATATCCGTCTTCCAGCACATATAGTCTGTCTCCAAGCACTTTGCATTTAGATTTAGTAGCTGTTGCTTTTTCGTCAGCAGCAGAAGCCGTTTTTTCGACTATTTCAATATGTGTCGTGAACGGTTGCTTAACCTCTTCAAGCTGAGCATCAAGTGCTCCAAACTTATTTTCAGACTTTCGCATTTTCCTCTATTTTTTCCTCTATATTTTCTAGCATAGCACTTAAATGTTGCCTCAAAGTGATTACTTAAATGTTTCTCCAAGTCTTTAATAACCTGAAACAGCTTCTCATTTGTCATGTTTATGTCTTAAAAAAAATAATTGAGGGTGGCATATTGGCTCATTGGTAGCAATGCTGCTTTGCAATAAGGAGAGTAGGGTTCATGGAGTTTGTGGAGCATGCATATTCTCCTTATGTCCAATGTGCTTCCTTGGGGTTCTCCAGCTTCCTCCCAAAGAAATGCAGGTTAGGTGAACTGGCATGAATAAATTGGCCTTAGAGGTGTGTGTGTGTTTACCCTGTGATGGACTAGCAAGCTCTCCAGGTGTTGATGCTTTCTGGGATAGGCACCTGCTGCCCTGTGACCCTGCAATGGATAAGCAGGTTAAGAAAATGGATGGATGGATTATTAAGAAATGATATCTTGTTGGTATTTATCCAATTGCAAAGTACAGATGGCCCAGGAGTCATCCGTGTAAAACATCTATGCAAATGTCCATTCTGAAGCATTCCTCTCCAACCTTTCTAACTAAGCATTTAGAAGAAATGAGCCAGCACACATGACAGAATCATGAGGATATATGTTATAAACAACTGGCATCATGGTTGGGGGGAGGATTTGAGATCCTCCAGAGCCCCTCCATTACATTCCATGATCTCAGACACCCAATCACTCATCATTCTGACATGGATGTACGACTCTGGTGAAACACCAAAGGGGGATCATCGTTCCTGCTATTTCATGTAACCTACATGTAGGACAAGCAGCCTACTCAGAGTGGGGCTATGCCCCTAATAACTGCTAAAGCCAACGACATGGCTGCTGTCGGCAAATTTTATTCCTGCACTCTTAGCAGTAAAGCAAGTTTGTGGATCTGACATCAGACCTTCCTTAGACAACACCAGACCTTCATGGGACTCAATGGCAGTTGGCCATAGGCAATTAATTAATGAGTGTATTCCAGAGCAGAAATGCTGCTACCTTTTGGATCCAATTGTTTTGATTCCCAGAACACAACAATCACAAGGTATAAGGCCTCTAAAATAGAGCTACAAATTGAGGTGCCTCCAACCAAGCCTGCTAAGGAAAGGCTCGTTTTCTACCAGCCTGAGTGACCTCTCGAAAGGCATACTTAGACCTACACCTAGCAAAATGGCACTTTACCTAAAAAATATTCAAAAATATGAGAATAGTTATAAAAAATAATCAAAAGGAGAGGAGAACTGTCAATCCCTGGCTTTTAAAGAGTACTGCAAAAAGGAATCTTTATAAAAGAATGGCTTTATTTACATAAAATAGAAAATGTCTGAAAAGGAGACTAAAAGATTGGCCTTAAGGGCAATCCTAAGGTAAACAAATCCCAAAAGCTAAATTCATGTGTAATCCAATAACAATAAGCAGTAAGTTAGCAAAACCAGTAACTCCAAAAAAAAATGAACAACATAATACTCACAGGAAAAACAAAACCACCGTCACCAGAGCACGTCTGAATGAACCGCAAGGGACTGCACTTCCCAGCCTGCCTTTATAGGCTTTGGGGGCGGCCCCTTAAATATAATGAATGGTCGGCCCCCTCTCTTGGGGATCCACCAACAAAATACATGGAACATGACAGAACATAATGTCAGACACAGAAACTGCATAATAACTAGAATAGAATAAAATGAATAGATATTAAATAATTAGACAAATGATAAATGGACAGAACAAAATTATAAAAATAATTAAAACAAACAAAATTGAGTACAAAGAAGACATAAGACATAACCCTGACTTGACTGAAACACCAGCATCCCAGGTTTTGATCTGTGTGGATTTCCTTTGGGTACTCAGGCTGTCCTTGTTATAATTTAGTGAGGTTGTGTTCCATGACTTCTGTTTATGTTCCTTTTTTGTATCTTGGTTTATTTTAAATTATTTTTAATATCCATCCATCCATTATCCAACCCGCTATATCCTAACTACAGGGTCACGGGGGTCTGCTGGAGCCAATCCCAGCCAACACAGGGTGCAAGGCAGGAAACAAACCCTGGGCAGGGTGCCAGCCCGCCGCAGGGCACACACACACACCCACTCACCAAACACACACTAGGGACAATTTAGAATCACCAGTGCACCTAACCTGCATGCATTTGGACTGTGGGAGGAAACTATTTTAATATGTTTATTCTAATTGTGTGTTTTATGGTAATATTATTATTCAATGGCAGTCAAAACGTTCCTGGAATTGTAATATAGCAGGCGAGTGAGAGATCAGATTACACACGCATTGCTGTGAAGGAGAGCACAGCACGTCTGTAGAAGAGTGTAGTATTGTCTTAATTACCGTTTGAGTTAGACGCGTGCATAGTCATTCAGCTCAATGTCACAGTTTGAACAACGTGCTAACATCAAGTTCATGTGCAAATTGGGGAAATCACATCATCAATTCACATCTTCTAAGATCTTGATCAGGTCACATATAAGTGCACATGTGCAAATACCAGTTCTCGTAAACATACACCCACCTTAGCCAGTGTCTGGCCTTGTGAGGTAAGTAATTTCACAGTAAACTGTCTTATTTTCAACAGAAATGGTGGCTCATGATTCACTGGAGCGAGGTCAACTTCTTTCCAGGCGTGAGTTCCCAAATGAGCTGTCTCAAGATGACGGATCTTCTGGTTTTAAGTCCTTCTGATAGGAAGAGGCAGGTCCAGGTGGATGGACGCCGGAAGTGACGTCAATGGTGTTATAGCCAACAACCTTCCAGTCTGCAGAGGAAAGAAGAGAAAAGGCATTAGGACACAGTGCCAACCCCTGGAGCGGCGGGGAATTACAGTTACCAGAAACCTTAAACTGCCCCCTATGCAAACAAGCATGAGGCTGTCTTCGACAGGTATTGTGGCTAGTAATAAATAAAAGAAAACTAATTGAAAATATTAAAAGATTTAATGTAGCCACAAATTGAAAGCAAAATAATACACACCATGATTACAGTATTTAAGGAAAAAATAATCAAGCAATGCAATAAATTAATAAATGTGTGATCACCCATGACACCACATTCCCAATAATGCTATCTTGTTTGTCTACAAATGTTCATTTCTTTTTTTGGGAATGAATGAATGAAAGCTATTATTTTAACATATTGTTTATTTCATGTGAATTGTGTTTATTAGATTTATTAAAATCTACTGGCACCGCATCTATGGCTGGTTTACTGCCATGGATTTGATGCTGTCAGGATCGGCTCCAAGCCACCATGGATTCTAATTGGATTAAATGGGTTTGGAAGTAAATACAGATGGAGGATTTATTAACATCTTTAATGCAGCAATGTCTGGTTTCTGCCGAGTGCTGTCTCTGGATTCTAGTGATCCTGATTTGGATTAAGCGGATACAGAAAACGGCCAGACACATTCACAGATTTTTCATTACTTATGTGATCTTGGACTGCATGATCACTGGTGAAATCTTAATGAAAGTAACTAGCAAAACATTGTATTTCTGTAAAATTACATCCAGCAGTGCACCACTGTAAGCTATAAAATCTGAAAATTCACAAGCAATACCAGAGCCAGAGTCATTTTAGTATTCGGTGCTCAGCTGTATATTATACACTAAAAGGTGCTGCAGTGTGAAACACCAAGAAAGGACAAATCACTGCTTTGTTTTAGTCTTTTTCCATCAAATTACTCAGAATGGGAGACTGGATATCCATTTGCTTCAGAAAATAACTGTGATATTGGATAATTGTTTTATGGGTTGTTGATTTAATTCCGTAATTGGTTAAAAGGATTTGTGTTAATTGGGAAATGCTGCTGAATTATTGGTTTAATTGGTTGGGTGTTTAAGTATGTGCAGCTGTACGCAAATGTCCACGGATTGTTAAGAATTGCCGTCATTCCAGCATTCTAGATGGAGCACTAGGGCTTCAAACAAAGGCCTAAAGAGCATGACGATGTGAAATGCCAGTATTGTGTACAAAAAATGACTTTTTACCGTTTTCTGAGTGCTTCTGGAGAAAGCATTTTCGATGTCCTAATATAATATGGATTGGCCCTAACATTTATTTCTGCTGGAAGATTTCATTACTTCTCTTCCTACTCATACGAATCTATATACAGCACCCTCCAAATGTGTGGGACAAAGGCACATTTTTTCTTGATAAACTGTTGTGCGCCTCAGTTTAAAATTATAACTCAAATAATTCAGACATTGTTATTAAAGTGCACATAGCAGACTTTTTCTATATGCCCCCCCATTTCAGGGCACAATAATGTTTGGGCCAATTGGTGCCACAGGTGATTCCACAGGTGGGTTTCATTGCTTCCTAAGATACCTTGGCTTGTTCCTACCCTTTGGAGTCTGTAGCTGCTATTGTTCACCATGAAGGCAAGAGTTATGTCAATGAAATTCAAAGAAGCCATTATGAGGCTGAAAAACAAGAAAAAGCCATTCAAGACATCAACTTTCTGAAATATCATGAAGAAGAAAGAACATACTGGTGAGCTCAATAATCACAAAGGGACTGGTAAGCCGAGAAAGACCCCCACTGCTCATGACAGAAGAATCTTCAGTATGGTAAAGAAAAAGCCCCAAACTCCTGTCTGACACATCAGAAACAGACTTCAGGAGGCCGATGTGTGTGTGTGTCAGAGATCAGATGAAGACACCATGAACAGAAATTCAGAGGCCACACTGCAAAATGCAGACCACTAGTTAGCCACAAAACAAGGATGGCCAGATTAAAGTTTGTGAAAAAGGACTTAAAAAAGCCTGCAGAATTCTGGGAAAAAATGTTGTGGACAGACAAGACAAAGATGAACCTCATCAGAGTGATGGCAACAACAAAGTGTGGAGAAAGAAAAGGAACTGGCCGGGATCCAAAGCAGACCACGTTATTTGTTAATCATGGTGGTGGGGTGTTACGGCTTGGGCATGTATGGTTGCCACAGGTCCTGGCTCACTTCTCTTCATTGATGATGGAACTGCTGATGGCAGTGGTACAATGAATTCTGAGGTGTGTAGAAACATCTGATCTGCTCAAGTTCCAGTAAATGTCTCCAAACTCATTCATCCTACAACAAGATAGTGATCCCAAACACACTACTAAGGCAATACAGGAGTTTTCACAGCTAATAAATGGAAAACTCTTGAAAGGCCAAGCCAGTCACCCGATTTACATCCAGTTGAGCAGGCCTTCCATACGCTGAAGAGAAAACTTAAAGAGGTCAGGCCTGAATTTTATGTTTTTTCTTTTCTCTGTAAGATATTTTTTCATTTTTATTGTATTTTTAACTGTAAAAGCCAGTTCCCTATTTTTGGCCTGCTAAGGTCTAAGCCTGCAGGTGGTAGTTAGTGGGTGGCTGCTTAGAGGTGAAGCTACACCTACATAGGCCAGAGAAGGTGCTGGCCTGCTTGGTGGATCTTTTGGATGCCTCACATCCCTTTCGCCATATCCGTGACTCCTGTACACAACAAAATGTATGCTTAAGTACTATTTACAGAGTGGAAATGAAGTAAATACTGAATTGCCAATTATTCTTTTTTCTGCAGTTTTATTCTGTAATGGTCTGTTTTTTTTCTGAATTTAAATTAACTACTTTTCCAGGTAACTTTCAATATTTCTAATAATTGCTTACACTTCTGGGACTTATAACAGCACAGAAATTTTCACTGGTTATGTATTTTTTATTTTGAGTGGCAGGACTTTGCCAATTGATCAGGAAAATTTTTGGAAAAGAGTAAAACAAGTGCATCAAACATTATTGGAGACCCTGAAATTCTATATAAGTAGATTTTTGTGATTGTGGAAGTACCTTTATTTTCGAGCAAAGCTCTTCAATTATATGGCGTCTAACCAACTGGTATGTGGACAGCGGCAGTGCTACAAATGAGAAACAATCCAAACAATCCAATGTGACAGTCCAAGATATGGGAACATTCACATTAAGTGCTCGTCTTTTGTTATGGGACTGGTTGGAGAAACATTTTTAAAACATTTTAGAGTCCGTGAGATCAGGATGCTGCCTTCTAATTATCAGTTTGGCATGTAGTTTTTTAACATACTTATGATCCAAGAGACCAATCTTAATCAAGTGTCACACATGTCCTCTGTGGCTCTTTTGGGGTATGTACTACCAGCCCAGGTTGACAGGGAGCACTGGCGCTAACCTTATCCTCTTCTGTCAGTGAGGGAAATTGACTCCGCCCTTTCTGGCCAGCAAACTGTATACCTCACGGTTCCTGGAAGGAGGCGTCAGTCGATACGAGAGCGCACTGCAGGACAGAACTCTATTCCCCCACTGTGACTAAAGCAGGCTTTGTTAGCCAAGAAGGATTCCTAAAGCAGAGGATTACCTGATTTTCATTCTTTTTTTTGCGCCATCGAGTTCACTTTTTGTTTATAAGTTTTAGTTAATTAAACAGACACAACCGGGTTGTGGATCTGCAGTCCTTCTATTGACCTCACTAGATTTTGTAAGTATCCGGCAATACTTATTTAAAATTATCTAAAAACAATTAAATAGAAATGAAGATAACAGGTTTGTACTTGTCTGAGTAACTTTTTGAAACCATTATTATGTTTTACTTTAGGTAGAGAATATATACAATACTTAGGCATATTAATATTGCTTCAGAAATATAAAACAATATAATAATGCACTGGTCTTCTTGAGTTTTACGAAATTTGAAGACCTTTCTGAAATTTTGCTTGATGGGGAAAAAAATATCAATTTACCCATTCAAAATTAAATCTACAACACAATAAAGTGCACAGAAAGTGAACAGGTCTAAAAAAATAACATAATAGTATAATTATAAAAAAGTAAAGATAATGATCAAAGGAACATTCATAAAACTTTACTTGTGTTTTAACCCAAATGATGACCTAAAAAGAGCAGAATTGACAAAAAGAAAAGGGTTTCAGTACCCAAAGCAGGTGAACATTCAAAACAGTGCTCAATAAACACAGAGGGGTTTAAAGCCTTCTGGCCTCTCTGTTTACCCTCCTGACTTCTTTCTTTACCCATCCACTTAGCCATGGCTTCCTCCCATGTATACCGTCTGCAGGGACCTTTTATGCCTGGGGTCGGGAAACCCAATCGGGTCAGCCCTCTTTACTGTTTCCGATATATCTGACCAGCATTCAAAGGTCTGAAGGTACCCCTGAGGAGCTCCCTCTAGTGGCACTAAGATTCCCTGCAGACTTCCCTTCCATAATTGATGAGGGCCATTCTGTCTGTCCTCCCCAGTACTCCTGTGATTTTAATCCCCAATGTGGCCTAAGGGACATTAACAATGGCAACAAATGTATTTTTCCCTGTCCCACTTTCATAACAGTAAGAAGGATAAACTCAAGTACATCAGCCATTATATTGGCCATGCAAGGGCCCGGGATAGAACTGTACTAATGGGCCACTCTTCAGTCTCAGCCTGTATTAGCCAGTTAACAACACCATTACTAACAGGACATTTTCAAGGTGTATTTTATAATATTTAACCAAATTCAAAATATTTTCCCATTTCAAGCCAAATGCAAAAGCTTATCAGCTTCTGTTTTGTAACACTACAAACCAAACGCAACAAAAACATCATGGAAAACAAATCGTAAATAACAGGTTCTGTCTTATTGAAGTAATTTTCACAGAATCCACCCCCGAGCTTTCGCATTTGCAAAGTCACTAATGACACCCACAAACCTTCCTCACTTAATGTGCACGCTCCCCTTCAGTGGACAAATTTGTAATACTGTTCAGACTTTCTTGGTACATCGTTGTGTGTACAGTAAGTAGTCATGTCTCATGGATTTCAGACCGCTATCTTTAAAACTGTTCAGTCAGCTACTGTGAAGAAACTGAAAGCTGGCTGTGGTGGGAGGCTGCTTTTATTCTGTTGCTTGCAGTGGATCACTAGAAGCCGGGAGCTCATTTGCATAATGGCCTGCTCGGTTTCAGTCAATATGCATTCCCTCCTTCTGCAGGCCCACACAGCTGCCGCTATTACAAAAACTGTGAATTTCTGCACAGTCCTTGTCCCCTTACACACACGCTTAGCTATTAGGACAAGAGATCAGTCACCACATAGATCTGTGAAACTTGAATTGAAGGGGTCTCTGTGAAATTGGGGTCTTGTTATATTTGAATCAGGTGTACACATGTGGTCCTTGAGCTTTGACAATTCACTGTTCTGTATCCATCTTAATAAAGAGACAAGTGTCTGTGTATGTATTTGTCTGTCCAAGTTGCTATATCTCTGTTATATGCCATTTGGGATGACATTC
>JANRMT010049829.1:28940327-28963492 GCA_026402145.1 Polypterus bichir lapradei | reverse complement strand
ACATATAGTTCATTTTATTACTACATGCATAACATAATACATTCCAAATGCAAATGTTAACAGTGAATATGTCCAACAGAGAGGAACTGCTGGGTGATGAGAAATCAGCTTTTCAGCATGAATAAAAGAACAAGTGTCTGTGTGAGTCCATATATCTTTGTGTTGGTCCAGTTGCTACGTCTCTGTAATATGCCATTTGGTATGAGATTCACAAAAGTGGTGTTAGCACCATGATGCACCATCTGTTGAAATGAAAAATGAAATGCATTTTATTGCTGCATGCATTACAAAATACATTCCAATAGACAGATAGATAGATACTTTATTAATTCCAAGGGGAAATTCACATACTCCCGCAGCAGCATATTGATAAAGAAACAATATTAAATTAAAGAGTGATAAAAATGCAGGCAAAACAGACAATAACTTTGTATAATGTTAACATTTACCCCCCCCCGGGTGGAACTGAAGAGTCGCATAGTATGGGGGAGGAACGATCTCCTCAGTCTGTCAGCGGAGCAGGACAGTGACAGCAGTCTGTCACTGAAGCTGCTCCTCTGTTTGGAGATGATCCTGTTCAGTGGATGCAGTGGATTCTCCATGATTGACAGGAAACTGCTCAGCACCCGTTGCTCTGCCACAGATGTTAAACTGTCCAGCTTCATTCCTACACTAGAGCCTGAAATCCTCACCAGTTTGTCCAGGCGTGAGGCGTCCTTCTTTATGCTGTCTCCCCAGCACACCACCACGTAGAAGAGGGCACTCACCACAACCGTCTGATAGAACATCTGCAGCATCCTATTGCAGATGTTGAAGGACGCCAGTCTTCTAAGGAAGTATAGTAGGCTCTGACCTTTCTTACACAGAGCATCAGTATTGGCAGTCCAGTCCAATTTATCATCCAGCTGCACTCCCAGGTATTTATAGGTCTGTACCCTCTGCACACAGTCACCTCTGATGATCATGGGGTCCAGGAGGGGCCTGGGTCTCCTAAAATCCACCACCAGCTCCTTGGCTTTGCTGGTGTTCAGTTGTAGGTGGTTTGAGTCGCACCATTTAACAAAGTCCTTGATTAGGTTCCTATACTCCTCCTCCTGCCCACACCTGATGCAGCCCTCGATAGCAGTGTCGTCAGCAAACTTTTGCACGTGGCAGGACTCTGAGTTGTATTGGAAGTCCGATGTATATAGGCTGAACAGGACCGGAGAAAGTACAGTCTCCTGCGGCACTCCTGTGCTGCTGACCACAGTGTCAGACCTGCATTTCCCAAGACGCACATACTGAGGTCTGTCTGTAAGATAGTCCACGATCCATGCCACCAGGTATGAGTCTGCTCCCATCTTTGTCAGCTTGTCCCTAAGGAGCAGAGGTTGGATGGTGTTGAAGGTGCTAGAGAAGTCCAGAAACATAATACTTACAGCACCACTGCCTCTGTCCAAGTAGGAGAGGGATCGGTGTAGCATATAGATGATGGCATCCTCCGCTCCACCTTCTCCTGGTATGCGAAGTGCAGAGGGTCGAGGACGTGGCGGACCTGTGGCCTCAGGTGGTGAAGCAGCAGCTGCTCCATGGTCTTCATCACATGTGATGTCAGAGCAACAGGACGGAAGTTGTTCAGCTCACTAGGATGTGATACCTTTGGGAATTGGGTGATGCAAGATGTTTTCCAAAGCCTCGGGACTCTCCCCTGTTCCAGGCTCAGGTTGAAGATGCGCTGTAGAGGACTCCCCAGCTCCAGCTCACAGGCCTTCAGTAGTTGTGGCGATACTCCATCTGGACCCATTGCTATGCTGGCATGAAGTCTCCTCAGCTCTCTGCTCACCTTGGCTGCTGTAATTGTGGGTGGGATGTCTCTCCTATGCTGGTATCAGCAGAAGAATGGGTGGAGGGTGCAGTACTCCAAGGTGAGAGTGGATTAGGGTGGTCAAACCTGTTGAAGAAGTTGTTCATCTGGTTTGCTCTCTCCACGTCTCTCTTGATGGTGGCACCCCGCTTCGAGCTGCAGCCAGTGATGATCTTCATCCCATCCCACACTTCCTTCATGCTGTTATTCTGCAACTTGTGCTCCAGCTTTCTTCCTGTACTGCTTCTTCGCTGCCCTATGCTGGACTCGGAGTTCCTTCTGCACACACTTGAGCTCATGATCACCGCCTTTAAAAGCCCTTTTCTTCTGGTTCAAAAGGCCCTTGATGTCACTTGTAATCCATGGCTTGTTGTTAGCATAGCAGCGTACTGTTCTTACTGGAACTACAATGTCCATACAGAAGTTGATGTAGTCAATAGTGCAGTCAACAACCTCTTCAATGTTCTCACTATGTGACCCCTGCAGGATATCCCAGTCCGTAGTTCCAAAGCAGTCTCTCAGAGCCTGCTCTGCCTCAGGGGACCACTTCCTGAATGAGCGTGTGGTTGTATGTAGCTCCCTCACTCTTGGTTTGTAGAGGCTGAAGCAGAACCAGGTTATGATCTGCTTTCCCAAGCGCAGGCAACGGGGTGGCGCTGTATGCGTCTTTAATGTTTGCATACAGTAGGTCAATAGTCCTATTTCCCCAGGTGTTACAGTCCACATACTGGGAGAAGGCAGGTAATGTTTTGTCCAGCGTCACATAGTTAAAGTCTTCAGCGATTAGCACAAGTGCCTCTGGGTGCTGCATTTGTAACTTAGCAACTGCGGAATGGATGATGTCACTTGCTATCTCCACGTCCGCCCAAGGAGGGATGTAAACAATAACAACAACGTGTCCAAACTCTTCGGGCAAGTAAAAGGGACGCAGACTTACGGCCAACAGTTTGATGTCCCTATAGTAAGAGGAGATTTTGACGTTTACATGTCCAGAGTTGCACCACCTTGTATTTACATAGAGAGCGACTCCTCCTCCTTTCTGCTGCCTGCAGGTATTTGCGTCTCTGTTTGCTCTAACTGTACTAAACGTTAGCATCTGGGATGGTAGTTGTTAGCCATGTTTCACAAAAACACAACAAACTGCATTCTCTGTAGGTCCTGGCATTTTTCACCAGTGCGGCCAGTTTGTCGATCTTATTTAGTAGTAAGTTCCCAGGATCACAGAAAGCACCGAAGGCTTGAAACGCCACTTTCTCACAAGATGCTTCACTTTTTGCTTAGCTCTGCTGCCACGATACCACTTTCTTACCTCGTCAGGTAATTAGTGAACCACACAGGTGCGGGCATCTGTTCTCAGCGCTTGAAGTTGACTACTTGAATAGACGAGTCTCAGTGTGTAAAAATCCATGTTAAAGTAGTAAAAAGTGTCCAGGGAATGAGTCCGCATAAAAGAAAGTGATAGGAGTGATCAGTAAAATAGAGAAAAATGTAGAAAAATAAAAGTCGTACACGGAGCTGCTGAAAAGGCTGCCACTCGCGGCAGTGCCAGATGTCTGCAGTAGATGATGCACTGCAAATGTTAACACTGAATATGTCCAACAAAGAGTAACTGCTGGATGATGAGAAGTCAGCTTATCCCCCTTTAATAAAAGGATGTGTCTGTGTATCTGTGTGTCTGTCCAGTTGCTATATCTTTGTTACACACAATTTGGGAAGAGATTCATAAAAGCCTGCTAATATTTATGATGTACCATTTGTTGGAATCAAAAATGCAGTGCATTTTATTACTACATGCATTACAAAATACATTCCAATAAATGGCGCATTGCAAATGTTAATACTGAATAAGTCCAACAGAGAGTAACCTCTGGACAGAGAGAAATGAGCTTATCAGCATGAATAAAAAGACAAATGTCTGTGTGAGTCCTTATATCTGTGTGTCTGTCTATTTGCTATGTTTCTGCATTATACCATTTGATATGAGATTCACAAAAGCAGTGTTAGTGTTTATGATGCACCATCTTTTGAAATGAAAAATGAAATGCATTTTATTTCTGCATGCATTACAAAATACATTCCAATAGATGATGCACTACAAATGTTAACACTGAATACATCCAACAAAGAGTAACTGCTGGATGATGAGAAATCAGCTTATCCCCCTTTAATAAAAGGATAAGTGTCTGTGTATCTGTGTGTCTGTCTAGTTGCTACGTCTCTGTAATATACCATTTGATATGAGATTCACCAAAGCACTATTAGTGTTTATGATGCATCATCTGTTGAAATGAAAAATGCAATACATTTGGTGCATGCATTGCAAAATACATTCTAATAGATGGTGTGCTGCGAATGATAACACTGAATACGTCCAATAAAGAATAACTGCTGGATGGAGAAAAATCAGCTTATGCACTTTAATAAAAGAACAAGTTATGTAGGGGCTACATGAATGGGGATGTCTTAAATGTTGCGTCTTTTATAGCATTGTCCTGTTTATATAGTCTGTTGTGTGTCTGTTTAAATGTTTTCCCCCTGGAAACAAAGGGGAAAGAGAACGCTGCGGAGCCGTGACCCCTCAAGATAATTGTCCCTGTCAATTACATCAATTCCAAATGGGCCACTGCTATATAAACAATAGGACAAAAAGAAAAGGAGGATCAGTTACAACCCGGAGGCTTCACTGGAAACCAAAGAAAGATGTCGACAATATATGGACAAACCCCGGGGTTCAGGATCATACCGACACGCAGAGGACAGCAAGGATTAACAAAATATATATATTAAAAAAATGTCCAACCAGCATGCAACACAGCACTATGATAAAATGGAAAACTCCCATAAGCCACAGCAAATTGCTGTGTCATTACTTTGCATTTGCCACTTCTGCTACTTGGATGAATTATCTGATATGGCGGAAGAAATGCAGGAAGAAAGCATCTCATCAAATTGCATATTTATTAGGAGCACAAAGTGGCCTGTTGTTAAGGATGTGCTTTCAGCATAAACTTATGGAAGCTCTTCAGGAAATGAATTTGTCAAAACATAACTGAGAATAACTGGTGGGCTCCAGCCCCTGCTTACTTTGCTTGCCAATCCCCGGGGGCCGGTGCTAGGAGCCCACTATCTCGTGGCCGAGCCACTCAAAGGTAATCAGGGAGCCCCTCTGTTAGAGAAAGTGATTGTATTTAAAGAGATGGTATACAGAAGAGTATGCGGGCGCGGGAGGGAGACGGTTTGGTCCTTAGTTATTACAGACAGAAAATCAGTTACTTGAGTATTTCAATACAACTGTCTATTTTAAAAACTAATGAATAATAAAATGTAGTAAATAGGAAAAGTAAATAAGTAGAAGTAAAATAAAAAGAAAATAAAACATTAAATCACAATAACGCTTCGTCAAAAATAAAATTATGAATTACTTTATCCTCTACCTTACATTCTATAAATGTTGCTAGTTTGCATTTCTGTTGTCATATCGTTCGGGATATTTTTCTCTTTCTTGTTTATTAGATGATTCTCTTTGTTCTTCATTTTTATTATATTTTTTTCCGACGTTCATTATCAGCTCTTGCCTCAGTTCTTCGACGTTCCTGAATCGATAATTTGCTTTTCTGCCTTGCCATTATAACCAACTGCGTTGAAGGGCGAGTTAGCACTGAGAGTGTGGGACGGAGAGAGGATGTGCGCAGTAGGAGCAACTATTGGGCGAGCGGTGTGGAGGGGCGTGGTCAAAGCTGAATAACGCAGACTTTAATAACGCAGAAAACGTTTTTAATATAATATTTAATATAGAGATAGGATAAAGGAGCATGAGCACACATCAGGTATGTAAAGAAACTGCATGGACTTTATACTTTGCTCAGGTAATGGCTGTTTTTGTCACATGACAATTATAATTTTTCATCTTATTGTAGAAACAAATATAAAAAAAATGTACTCATCCTTGACCCAGGAAACAACATTCGATTTTAAATGAGGTTCTTAAATGAATGCAACATCTATTTTTGAAGTAAATGAAATAAATCAAGACATCTCACTCACCCACATTGTGTGTTCAAACCATAAACATTCCATAAAAGAAATTTTTAATTATCCACCAAGAGAGCTATTCATATTATGAATTCATTAAGGGGGCCATGCAGGCCTCTAATTGAGTTAAACAAACAGCTGCATAAAGATAAAAAATTAAAGAAACAGTAGAGTAAAGTGGCTTCTATAAAAGAAGTATAAAGTAATATGTGCACAAACTGCTGTATTTTACATCTAGTGTGGAAACAAGCTAAAGGGATGAATGGTTTCTGCTAATTTGGAAGGTTTATGTCCTCATAAAACCCATCTACCGAGACCGCTGCAGTAAAGAAATAAATATAAAAGCAACCCATATAACAGAAAAAACAAACTGTTGGGTGACGCGTCAAAGGGCTGACTATGCATAGACTAAATGGGACAGTGGGGCCAAAACCTCAAAAGGGAGAAGACATAACTGGTCTCGGATTTGTGCCCATTGCTACTAAGAGAGGCTCACACAGCTCCAGGACAAGCGCATAAGAGTAAGAAATCTTAAGGTACAGGGCAAAAAAAAAAGTATTCACCCCCTTGGAAGGTTTCACGTTTTATTGTTATACAACACTGAATCACAATGGATTTAATTTGGCTTTTTTAATACTAATCAAGAGGAAAAGTCTCTTTAATGACAAAGTGAAAAACAATCTCTTCAAAGTGATTTAAAGTGATTGCAAATAGAAAACACAGAGTAAAGTGATGGCATAATTAGAACTGCCTAGTTCTGAACACAACAAAGACCAAGGAGATGATTTTGTAATATATCTGCAGATCTAAGCTCCCCTTTCAGCTTGTTAAGGGAGGACACTGAGGTGGTGCAGACTTATAAATATCTAGATGTCCACCTTGATGACAAACTGGATTGGTCTGGGAACATAGGAAAGGTGCAGAGCAGGCTCATTTTTCTCAGAAGACTCCGATCATTCAGCATGTAGTGAAATGTTGTCTTTGTTCTATCAGACAGTCATTGCCGAGGTCCTCTTCTTTACTGCCATGTGTTGAGGAGGCAGAATGACAGATAAGAACACGGAGAGGCTGGACAAGCTGGTGAAGAAGGCTGGCTTGTTACTGGCAAGACTGTGGACTCACTGGGAATTGTGGTGGAAAGGTGTATGGAAAAGAAGGCACAGGTCACCCAAGACAATAGCTGTCACCCTCTCCACAGCATTTTGGCTGGTCAGAGAAATAAAGAAAGCAGTCGTCTTCTTTCTCTGCGCTGTACAACAGAATACTTCAGAAGATCATTTACTTCTAATGCCACGAGATTTTATAACGTTAAACCGATTCATGACCTGGTCACCACTCTGCCTTCCAACACTCTAACAATTGACCATTTGTACTTTTATTTATTTATTTATTTATTTATTTATTTATTTATTGATTGATTGATTGATTGATTGATTGATTGATTGATTGCCTTGTTATTTTTTTATTAATCTTTAACAATTTTTACTGATGTATTTAAGCTACTTAACACCTGAAATTCCCTGAGGATAAATAAAGTAAATCTATCTATCTATCTATCTATCTATCTATCTATCTATCTATCTATCTATCTATCTATCATATAGTGAATGTCATATCTATCTATCTATCTATCTATCTATCTATCTATCTATCTATCTATCTATCTATCTATCTATCTACAGTATCAATGCACGTTTGGCAGCCATAACAAGTCTCTATCAGCTTTACACATCTCTACACTGCCATTTCTTCCCATTCTTCCTTAAGAAACTGCTCTAGTTCCGTCAGACTACATGGAGGTCATTAGTGAAATGATTTCTTCAATTCCAGCCACGATTTCTCAGTTGTACTGATATCTGGACTCTGAACTGGTCACTCCAGAAGATTATAATTGCTGATTTTAAGCCATTCCTGTGTATCTTTGGCTTTATGATTGAGGTTGTTGTCTTGTTGGAAAACAAATCTTTTCCCAGGTCATATGTTTCTTGCAGAATGTATCAGGTTTTCCTCCAGGATTTCTTTGTACTTTGTTGCATTCATTTTACCCTCAGAAGGCTTCGAGGGCCTGTTGTAGAGATGTGGCTCCACAGCATGATGCTGCCATCATCATCCTTCATGGTGGAGATGGTGTGTTTTTGATAATGTGAAATGGAATTTAGTCTGATGGCCAAAAAGATGAATGTTGATATCATTAAACCATTGAACCTTCTTCCAGCTGATTTCAGAGCCCATGTGACTTTTGGCAAACTTTAGCTGAGCTCATATGGGCCTTTTTTTTAATAGTGGCTTACCTTTGCCCATAAAACTGCAACTGGTGAAGCACCTAAGCATCAGTTGTTGTCTGTAGAGTTTCTATAGTCTGAACCCCATAGCTTGTAACTCCTTCTGAGTTTTCATTGGTGGCCTCCCTCACTAGTTTTCTTCTTGCACGATCACTGTTTTTGTGGATGGCCTGCTCTTGCAGAGGCACTACTATGTCATACTCTTTCCCTTTCTTCATGATTCATTTAACTGAAATCCATAATGCCCCGTGCATGCTCTATCCCCCTGGTCCTTCCAACTTGAGGGTGTCATGGCTGGATAAGGATACAAGCCATTCCTCACATAGTTGACAGGAAAACATCTGTTTATCTGAGAAAAAGATTTATTTTTTAAGGAAAGGTGCCCATAGAAACCTCTGCCACAATAAATACACACATTTCAGCTTCAAGGAAACCAGAACAAAACTCAAGCAGTCCCTGCTGTCTCTCTGTTCTTTAGCACCCCAGGAAACCCTTAATTGGATACACGGATCCCATTGAGACACCACAGGCTCTTTCTCAGAGGCAGGTGGAGGAGAGTCCTTCAAGACATTCTATTAAATGGCAAATCTGGTCACAATGTTCAAAGCTGGGAACCACAGATTGTCTACAAGCAACCTTGAGGTCTAATGGCATTTTGCTACTTCTCAATAACTCTTCTCTCTCTGTATCTCTTTCTTCTTTTGAGCAAAGATTCCAACACTCCTGGAACAATCCTTTCAATCCTGGCCCTGCCTTTCAGCGTTTCCTTCCAGGTCTTCACTTCATCTTATGAAGGTTTACAGAGCCAGTTCTACCTCCTGTCACACACGTGCTCTTAGGAGGCAGTCAACAAGCCCTGAGGTGAGAGACACATCGTAAAATGAAGGGTTGATTTGTCTTTTTTATCAGACCGAAAAAGAGACAAATAATCCATTTTACTCACCACCTCAACTTCCGGATGCCCAAGATGGCTGCCCAACGTCACTTCCGATCCCCCAAAGATGACGTCACTTCTGTCACCACAATAACAATGTCACTTCCGGTCTCCAGATGATGATGTCACTTCCATCACCACAATAGCAACATCACTTCCGGTCTCCAGATGATGATGTCACTTCCATCTATCCGTTATGTCATCATCTCCTGCTACATCATTTTCTCCTGCCATTTTGTTCTGTATAAAAATGCCATTTTTCTGTTTCTTTTGTCTCGTCCACTGGACAATACACGGGGTCATTCCCCAACTCTTTTTTGTGGTCAAGAGTCAATTAATTCACAACACTCCCCTTTAGTCCCCCCATAGTAGCGTGTTTACCAGCTAAACACACATCATTCTTCATGGGAGACTTGGACCTTATTAAGCCTATCCTGAATTATTTGTGCATTATTTTTAGTTATTTCTCTCTCTTCACAGCTGTAAGCATACATCCATCCATTATCCAACCCACTATATACTAACACAGGGTCACGGGGGTCTGCTGGAGCCAATCCCAGTCAACACAATCGCCAATGCACCTAACCTGCATGTCTTTGGAATGTGGGAGGAAATCAGAGTACCCAGAGGAAACCCACGCAGACACGGGGAGAACATGCAAACTCCATGCAGGGAGGACCCGGGAAGCGAACCCAGGTCTCCTAACTGCGAGGCAGCACTGCTACCATTGCGCCACCGTGCCGCCCCCTTAAGCATACATATTGCTTTAAAAGGTAAGAAATTATTGAATCATTTTGAGAAATTAAGGACATTCATATTATCTGTTTTCAAGAACAGCTGTCTGAATTACGTTTTTGAGGGATTCCATTAACATGATAATTTGATTTATTTTTTTTGACAAGGGAAAGCAGTGGTTGGGTTGGCACATTTTAAGTTAATAATACGGTATTTTTAGAAATGAAAATTGTGTTTTTGTAGGGGAGTTTTATTATTTTTATGAAGCGGACAAGCAAGATTATATCTGAAGATAATCAAAGGGTCTTTCACTGGGAGAAAAGAATAATACTGCGTCTGTTAAAGATTTAAACAGAAAAGGCCCCAATTGATATAACAAAGACTAGCCAATGTACCCAGTATTGCCTTGATGTATTTGTATAATTGGTTAGATTCAGAAAGCAAATTTTGACACTTTGTCATTGTTGGCTGAAATTCAAGTTTTCCATCTATCATTTATACTGCCTCTCTATTAATGTCTTTGTTCTCATGAGTTGAGAATTTGTCCTTCTTGCGGTTGATGAAATTCCATAATTGCCAAAGTTCTTTGATGGATTGGAACCACAAACGCTACTCCATTGTGTTTCTTGGTTAAGTCTGGTTTCACAGATAGTTGTTTAATTCCATATTAATAAACTGGGGGGAATGGGATTTACAGACATTGATGCAGGTCTCTATTATAACAGGAGATACTCCCAACAACAGAACTCGGTAATGATATACTGTATAAGCATTATGGACCATAGTAACTAAAAAATCCAGACAAAGTGGTTATAAAGTGAATAGTTTAATTGCCATTTCAAACTGCCTAACACCCAGATACAGATGTGTTCTTCCAAGACATTAAATGTAGCTTTACTAAGTATTAGAGCATTAACTAGTAAAACTTTACATTAACAATCTTTTCAGTAATAGGAAAAGAGACTTTCTTATACTGAGTGAAACATAGTGATGGCACAGTGGTGTTAATTGAAGCATCCCAATTACAGTTTTGCTCATTTGATTCGCCAAGGTAAGAAAGGTGTCAGTTTAGTGAGCATTTTCTCCAGTAGTTTAAACTATAAAAATGTCAGTTTTCGTACTTTGATGTGTTTAAAGTATCTTGCCGTAATTTAAGAAATGTCAGTTGTATTAACTGTTTATAGACCTCCAAAATATAATGCGTCTTTTATTGAGGAAATTTCAGACTTAGTATCTAAAATAATAACTAAGTATGACAGGTTCCTAATTATAGGTGATTTCAGTTTTCACATATGAACCAGTGTGACCCTAACACAAGAGTATTTATTAACTTACATTTAAGGGAGGATACAAATTAGGTTTAATTTCAGAAGAACTAATAGTAGACGTGAGGCAGGTCATGGATATTGGTATCCCTGATCACTTCTGCATTCTATTTAATGTAGATATTCTTGTAACTATAACTAAAGTGCAGCATACACTTAAAAGGAGTTTTTTGACGACACAAGGTTTACTGATATTCTGAATAATCATGCTCTTTTTAGCACATTATATTTCTTCACTCAAATAGGTCTACCTGAGCTGTCTGGAATAATTTCTCATCTTAAACCCTCCACTTGTGTCCTTGTCCCAGTCCCAACAGGTCTTTTCAAAGACATCTCCAATGTGCTTATTGATAGTGTACTTGACTTAACTCATCATGAGGTACTAGTGTCTTCCCAGTTCATCTAAAGACTGCAGTTGTAAAACTGCTGCTAAAGAGAAATAATCTTGACTCCTCCATCTTTGACATCTTTAGGCCTATTTATAACAAGCATTTCTTATGTAAAATTCTAAGGAAGGTAGATTTTCAGCAGTTAAATGATTACTTAAATAAACTGTCTATCCATGCTAAGTTTCAGTCAGGTTTTGAAATAAATCAAAATAAAGACATTGCACTGGTTTAAGTAGTAAATGACTTGCAGGTTAATACATATCTGTTCTTGATCTTTTAGAACCAGCACTGGACACCATAGACCACAGTATTGTTATAAATCGCCTTAGACAAAGGGTACATCTCTCTGGTAGTTCTTTAAGATGGCTTCAATCTTATGTATCAGGTAGAAAATCCTTTGTTAGGTTTGGTGGTTTTGGTTTAGAGGTTCATGATATTGTATACGGTGTACCACAAGGATCTATATTGGGCCTTCTGCTTTTTTTCAATCTACAGTAATCCCTCGCTATATCGCACTTTGACTTTCGCGGCTTCACTTCATTGCGGATTTTAAATGTAAGCATATCTAAATATATATCACAGATTTTTCGCTAGTTCACGGATTTCTGCGGACAATGGATCTTTTAATTTATGGTACATGTTTCCTCAGTTTGTTTGCCTAGTTGATTTCATACAAGTTACGCTATTGGCGGATGGCTGAGAAGCTACCCAAGCAGAGCATGTATTACGTATTAAATAAAACTCCTCAATGATATACGATATGCTTCCCGCGCGGTGCTTCGCACACTTAAAAGCTCTAGCAGCACGTATTGATTTTTGATTGTTTGCTTTTCTCTGCCTCTCTCACTCTGTCTGAAATTCTCTGCTCCTGACGGAGGGGGTGTGAGCATAGGGGCTGTTTGCACAGAGGCTGTTTGCCTAGAGGATACGGATGCTCCTCTAAAAAATGCTGAAAGACTACCTTCACATTGCGCTCTTCCTTGCGGCCGCTTTATCGCAGTGCTTTGCATACTTAAAAGCCCTATTGATTTTTGATTGTTTGTTTTTCTCTCTCTCTCTGTCTCTCTCTCTCTCTCTGACATTCTCTGCTCCTGACGCACACTCCTTTGAAGAGGAAGATATGTTTGCATTCTTTTAATTGTGAGAAAGAACTGTCATCTCTGTCTGTCATGGAGCACAGTTTAAACTTTTGACTAAAGGGTGTTATTTCATGTCTAGAGGGCTCTAAAAATGTTAAAAAACATATTTAGAAGGTCGTAAACAGGTTTTCTATGCTCTAACTGCGAAAATATTAGATTTATAAATAAAGAATCCTACTTCGTGGAAATTCATTTATCGTGGTAGAGTCTGGAACGGATTAACAGCGATAAACGAGGGTTTACTGTATAACTGTGTGGAGAATATGTTATAAACAGTGTGGGAGAGTTTATAAGGGCTTAAAATATATAAAAATAACCATACAAACATATGTTTTCTACTTCGCGGATTTTCACCTATCGAGGAGGGATTACTGTATATGCACCCATTAGGCCATATTATAAAGAAACACAAGGTGAACTACCACAGCTATGCAGATGACGCACAGCTTTACTTACCTAAAGTACCTGATGACCCTGACGCACTGGGCATTCTGATCCAACGTCCTACTTGTATTTATGAATAGAGAGAGGGGGGAGGGAGAGAGGTTGGGATCATACACCACATGATGAACCACCTCAGGATCTCAGTTTAGGATCCAAGTGTAGCCATGCAACGGGTGACAACTCAGCACCACACTAGTTTGAATGGAATGGAACAGTGTGAGGTTTTTTAGGTGAATAAGAAAAAAAATAGAAATCTTAGTGGTCTGCAAAAATGCAAATAATAAGGGCATTAGAAATAAACTTGATGCCATATCATTAAACTCAAGAAAGAGTTAAAGAATTTAGATACAATCATAGACACTGACCTAAACTTAAAATCGCACATTAGCCAGATTACTAGACTTCATATTGTCACTTGAGGAACTTTGTAAAAGTTACACCTCTTATAAACACTGCAAGATGCTGAGAAATAATTTCACGCTTTTATATTTAGTCGACCAGATTACTGTAATGCATTCCTAACAGGATGACCTAAGAAAGACGTTAATCGGTTGCAATTATTTGGGAATGCAGCAGCCAGAACTTTAACCAGAAAAGAAAATCCGAGCACATCTCATTAGTTTTAGTGTCGTTACATTGGTTTCCCATGTAATTCAGAACTGATTTAAAATATTACCAATGGCTTAGAAATCCTTAATTTTTCCCCTTCCTATATTTTGGAGTGCCTACCCCCTACATGCCAAGGCATAACTTTAGATCTTCTAATAGTGGCCTGCTTATAATTCCAAGTGCTAAGTATAAAAGAACTGGTGAGGCATCCTTTTGCAGTTATGCATCATAAATATGGAATACTTTGCCAACAGAGATACGCCAGGCTAACACAATGTAGCACGTTTAAAAACCCCTAAAGATACACTTATTTCATTTGTTTTTTTTTCTGTGGCTACATTTTAGTTGTACTCCTAACAGAATATACATGCTGTGAATGGAACCCGGGCACAGACAGGCAGACATGTTGTTTTCCACCACCACACATTTATTTACAATATTTACAAGTTTAAAGTGCACACAAACCCCCCAAAGTCCTGGCCACACAACGCCTTTCTTCGGGCCACCTCTACTCTCTCTTCTCCTGCCTTGTCCTGCCTCCACCTGACTCCAGCCTCGAATGAAGGGAGGCGGCCCCTTTTATCCACACCCGGATGTGCTCCAGGTGCTCCCCGGCAATCACCTGCTGACACGCCCCAGTGTGGCGGAAGTGCCGGCTGTACTCCCGGAAGCACTCCGGGTGTCCCTGCTTCTCTTCCCCCCAGCACTTCCTGGTGTGGCAGAAGTGCTGAGGTCCAGGGCTCCAAACAACAACAACAACAACAACATTTACTTATATAGCACATTTTCATACAAAAAAAATGTAGCTCAAAGTGCTTTACAAAATGAAGAATAGAAAAATAGAAGACACAGTAAAAAATAAAAATAAGTCAACGTTAATTAACATAGAATAGGTAAGGTCCGATGACCAGGGTAGACAGAAAAAAAAAAAAAAAACTCCAGCTGGAGAAAAAAAATAAAATCTGCAGGGATTCCAGACCATGAGACCGCCCAGTCCCCTCTGGGCAATCTACCTAACATAAATGAAACAGTCCTCTTTGGATTTAGGGTTCTCACGGAAGGACTTGATGATGATGGTCACGTAGACTTCTGGCTTTCAGTCCATCAATGTTGGAGCATCATGATGCTTTGAGTAGCTGGTGGTGGCGCAGGCCGCCACCACAAAGAAACCGGAAAAAGAAACAGAAGAGAGGGTTGGGGTCAGTACGGATTTTAGAGCCACTATGAATAGTTATTATAATGAAATGAATATACAGAGTATCAGGATTAAGTTAAGGTGAAGTTAGGAGAAGGCCATGTTAAAGTAATGTGTTTTCAGCAGTGTTTTAAAGTGCTCCACTGTATTAGCCTGGCGAATTCCTATTGGCAGGCTATTCCAGATTTTAGGTGCGTAACAGCAGAAGGCCGCCTCACCACGTCTTTTAAGTTTAGCTTTTGGAATTATAAGGAGACACTCATTTGAGGATCTAAGGTTACGATTTGGAATATAGGGTGTCAGACACTCCGATATATAAGATGGAGTGAGATTATTTAAGGCTTTATAAACCATAAGCAGAATTTTAAAGTCAATTCTGAAAGACACAGGTAACCAGTGTAGTGGCATCAAAACTGGAGAAATGTGTTCGGATTTTCTTTTCCTAGTTAGGATTCTAGCAGCTGCATTCTGCACTCGTTGCAAGTGATTTATGTCTTTTTTGGGTAGTCCTGAGAGGAGTGCGTTACAGTAATCTATCGACTGAAAACAAAAGCGTGAATTAATTTCTCAGCATCTTTCAATGATATAAGAGGTCTAACTTTTGCTATGTTTCTTTAGTGAAAAAATGCTGTCCTAGTGGTCTGATGAATATGCGATTTAAAATTCAGATTACAGTCAACAGTTACCCCTAAGTTTTTTACTTCCGTCTTAACTTTTAATCCTAATGTATCCAGTTTATTTCTGATAACCTCATTGAATCCATTATTGCCAATTACTAAAATATCAGTTTTCTCTTTATTTAGTTTGAGAAAATGACTATTCATCCATTCAGAAATACCAGTAAGACATTGTGTTAGTGTATCGAGAGAGTCGGAGTCATCAGGTGCTATTGATAAGTACAGCTGTGTGTCATCAGCATAGCTGTGGTAGCTCACGTTGTAGCCTGAGATTATCTGACCTAATGGAAGCATGTAGATTTAGAAGAGCAGCGGACCCAGGATAGAGCCTTGTGGAACACCATATAGAATATCATGTGATTACCACAACTCACAAAGAATTTTCTCCAAAGGCATCGGGGCACACCCTGGTGGTGACCACGGGCCCCTACAGGGTTGGGCTTCCAAGCCCTCTACCCGTGGCCCCCAAAGCAACCAGGATGGCAGCCCCCATGTGATCCCAGGTGGGCGCATGCCGTCTTCCAGTCCTTCATGGCATCCCGGCTGGGTCGTCGCCCCTGGCATCCCTGACAATGCAAAGAATAATTACATTCTTCAGGCATTTGTAATCATTACTAATCTCTCTGATTTCTTTTCCGGTTTCTAAAACGCCACCACCACCTGCCTGAGGGCCAGTGCTACCACCAGCAATGCTTGAATGAAGGCGAGTGCCCCAGCTGTCCATGAGACCGACTGCATCGAATCCTCTGGCACGAATGATTTAAGGATATCTACAGTATGCTGGGAAAACTTGCTGATTTTGTTTTCTTCTCCTGCTTTTATTTTTTATTTTTTTGCTTTTTTTCTTTCTGCCCAACCACCTTACCTCATGTAGCTCATCTTTACAGACTTAGAATACAATATTATATATTAGACTCAAGTTTTCTTCTATGTTATGTAAGGTCGTATTCATTTTTTTCCATTTTTCATTATTATTCTTACCTAATTTAACTTGTTTTTCTTCTCTTATAACTATTTCTTTGACATTTTATAAAGCACTTTGAGCTACATTGTGTATATTAAAATGTGTAACATAAATAAATGTTCTTGTTGCTGTTGTTGAGTGGGTAGAGGGAATCCACTTTTGAGTAAAAGGCACGTGACATCCGGCATGGAGTTTGAGAATATCAGGAAAAGATCCTCTGGTCTGATGAGACAGAAATTGAACTCTTTGTTCAGAACTCCAAACACTATGCATTGTGAACACAAGGCACTGCCTGTCACCTGACTGTTCCTATCCCTACAGTGAAGCATAGTGATGGCAGCATCATCTCAGCCAATAGAGACATTGAGACAGGTCAAAATGAAAGGAAGAATGAATGTAGTGAAATACATAGAGGTCCTTGGAGAAAACCTGCTCCAGAGTGCATGTGACTGAGGAGATGGTTGACTTTCCAGCATGGCATTGACCCAAACCATACAGCCAAGACAATGCTGGAGAAGCTTCAGGACAAATCTCTAACTGTCCTTGAGTGCTAAAGCCCAGACTTAAATCCCATGGAACATCTTGGAGTTTACTGGATCTGCCAGGAAGATTGGGATAAACCGTCCAAAGCCAGATGTGCAAAGCTTGTAGAGACTTACCCAAGAAGACAGTGTTGTTGTTGATAGATGCCAGGAAGGGCCTGGAAAGTTCTCTGACAAATCATTCTGTAAAATTAAGTTCCATCATAATGCACTTTACACAGAAGACACAGATACATTATCATATTATAGAAAAAAGTAATAATGACATTAGCAGGACAGATGCCATTTTAAAGGAAAGGAAACAAATATTAATAAATTAATGTTTGGGCCTTTCCAAAATGTTTAGTTCAACTCATTATATATTATGGAGGAGTCAGTATCATCACAGTAAAAAATAGCATTGCTGCCAATAGCATGACACATGGACTGATGCTGCCAACCTCTGTTTTCAGACTGGTCAATTACAGCATTTTACAGTTTCTTTAATCATTTTGGACAGGATGAAAATTTAAAAAAAGGTTAAAGTTTAAATTAAATTTTTATTTATAATTAAAGCTACTGTCAAAGCACAGAAACAAAGTCACAAAAGCAAAAAAAAAAAAGAACACAGTGTGCTTTGAGAATGCAGTTTAAGAACTGTCAGCACTAAGTGAGTCTGGGATTATAGAATCAATGAATCACTCTTTCATTTATTTATTTATTTATTTATTTTCTAAACTCTCTTACTTAAATCGAGTGCTACAAAACCTAATACAGCCACATAGGAAACGTAAAAGAAACTAGTCTTGGTCAGGGTTTCATCAGAGTGGACAATCAAGCACACACTCTCACAAAAATAACAATAATAATTCATTACATTTATATAGCGCTTTTCTCAGTACTCAAAGCGCTATCCACACAGGGAGAAACCGGGAAGTGAACCCACAACCTACCACGGCGCCACCTGCACCGTACACATACTTCAATCAGTGTACCCGGCATGTGTTTGAGATGACACTGTTAGAAGGTCCAAACTCTACCTGGACAGTCTATGACAGCTGACATGTGAGACTGACCTGAATCCCTCCTCAGTCTTCTTTATTTTATACACACTATTCACAGTAAGCACCATCTCAAGACATTTAACAAAGCTAACAAGAACACAAAGGAGTGCCAGATGACCGGGTGCACGGTAAGATAAGTCAAATCCAAAATAAATGGCAGGATAATGAATGTTGGTTGAGCACTCAAAAATATCTTGACATCAACTCAGAATTAATTGAATATTCTGTATAAATGAGGTGTTTGGCACTAGGAACTGATAGACATCACATCAGTGTGCCATGTCTGCCCATCAGTTTACACTCAATAACCCATAATAACGAAGTGAAAATATGTTTTCAGAAAAATTGACAAATGTATTATAAATCTCTCATTCATATGAATAAGCTCTGGCTCCCAGGAACCTGAACTAGAATTAATAATGGACCAATGGATGATTGATACAACTGTAAAGGTAGTTGCCAATCAGCTTCAGATATACCTTACCTATCACAATTTATTTAAGAAATTCCAGTTTCGCTTCCACAGCGGTCATAATACAGAAGTGGCACTAACACGCTTTGTAAACAACATTCTGATATCCTCAGATGAGAGAAATTCCACTGTAATTATGTTGTTAGATTTAAGCACATCGTTTGACACCACTGACCATTCTGTTTTACTACACAGGTTAGAAAGTGACATTGGTCTTACAGGCACTGTCCTCGCTTGGTGTAGTTCTTATTTATGAAATCGATTCCAGTACATGCAGAACTGTGCTGTCAGTATTCCATCATTATGTTGAAAAATTAAATATGGTGTCCCGCATGACTCAGTATAGGGTCTTTACTGTTTTCACTTTGCATTCTTCCACTGGGAATTATCGTTATTATACCTTTCTTTTAAACCAAATGATGTTTCTCTAATGTTATCCTTAACTAGATTTGTTAGTGAGTTAAAGGAGTGGATGGATAAGAACTACATGTCTTTGAACAAAGATAAAATCCATCCATCCATCCATTATCCAACCCGGTATATCCTAACTACAGGGTCACGGGGGTCTGCTGTAGCTAATCCCATCCAACACAGGGCGCAAGGCAGGAAACAAACCCCGGGCAGGGCGCCATCCCACCGCAGGGCACACACACACACACTAGGGACAATTTAGAATCGCCAATGCACCTAACCTGCATGTCTTTGGAATGTGGGAGGAAATCAGAGTACCCAGAGGAAACCCACACAGACACGGGGAGAACATGCAAAATCCATGCAGGGAGGACCCGGGAAGCGAACCCAGGTCTCCTAACTGCAAGGCAGCAGTGCTACCCACTGCGCCACCGTGCTGCCCAAGATAAAATAAAAATGTTATTAGAGGGAATGATGCTGATCACAACATTATTTTGTCATTATTATCTCAGTTGGAATCACCATTAGTTTTACTGAATCAGCCAGCAATCTAGGCATCATCTTTGACACTAGGGCCCCTCGCTAAACTATCTGAGACATGTTTTTTCCATCTTAAAAATGTTGAAAAATGTAGGCTTTCTCTAAATATGCAGGATGCTAAGAAATGAATTCATGCATTTATTTCTAGTAGGATCGTCTACAGTAGCACAGTGTTTACTGGCCGCTTAAATCACTTTTTATATGGCTTTCCCATAATTCAAAATGCTACTACAAGAATTATTACATTAATAAGGAAGTATGAACCCATCATTCCAGTTCTTAAGTCCCTACACTGACTCCCAGTTAAGTTTAGGTCAGGTTTCCTCTTTTTAACATATAAAGTCTTAAATGGCCAATGCACTGCTTACTTCTCTGAACTTACCATTGCTTAGAAACCTGAGCACACATTAAGATCTCAAAATGCCTGTCTGCTTATGATTCCAAGGATATATAAAATAACAGTGATAGGTTACACTTTTAGTTACAAGAGCTTCAAAGCTGTGGAGTGGTTTCCCAGAAGTGTCCCTTCAGTCTCAGCTTTTAAATCCCAGCTGAAGTCTCAGTACTTCAGTTTAGCATACCCTGACTAGAGCTGCTGATTAGCTGTGCTTACTGCATATCTGTTGTTTGTCATTAGTACTAAAATATAAAAAAAAATACAATATTTATAAACTGATACTAACCCTCCCCTATTCTGTTTCTCAACTCTGTATCCTCGTGTGGCACTTGGTGCCATTGCTCTACTGCCAAGTTGTTTGCCAGCCTATGGAAAAGTCATCTCAGGTAAAGGAGCACTGGAATCATCAGGTAAAAGGGTCCTTACATCAGATTGGCTTGCCCAGCACTAACTCAACTGTAGACTGGATAATGGGGAGGGGGGGGGGCCGGCTTGTTAGTTGAGGTCTCCAGGTCTCTGACATGTCCGACTTTTCTACAATTAACTTTCTTTTGTGACAGTTCTGTATTTGTTGAGTGGTATGATCTATGTTTGCATCTTTCCTTGAGAGTTGTTGTGATGTCTGCACATGGTGAGGAGTGCTGTGCAAGAACAGAGTCGTTTGTGTTATTGTATTGTATTTCTGAGGTGGCCATGATAGATTGGCCATCTAGCTCTGTGAATAGGATTTCGTGTGCTCTGTTTTGTGTGTCGTTTATTTTTGACACCCTATACACACCCAATCTATCCAAAGAGGCTCTTTCTCTCTGAATTGCCTTTCCTAATAATTCTTCCATTTTTTTTCCCCCACAAGATTTTTTTTGGACTTTTTTTCTTGTCTTCCTAGTGAGTTAAGACTGGTGAGCTGTCAAAAAAAGGGCCTGTTAAAGTCCATCAAGGCATTCCCTATGTGATTTTGGACTATGGAAGAAATACATTATTGTTGTTAATGTAGCTTACTGAACAAACCTACGGAGAGAATGAAGGAGAGTGAAAGGCTAGCAGGTGAATGAACATTCCTGAAGAGTTGTGTAGTTCAGCTTGGAGATGATGTTGCATGTGTGCAAAGGTCTGAGGTGTCAGACAGTCCTGAGGATGCCTTTAAGTAATGACAGTTGTATGTGGTATCTTCAAATTTATAAGCAAATAGTTAAAAGTGATTGGCTATTAAATTGATGTGAACACCATCTGCTTTGTATTTCTTCCAGTATTATCAAATTACCTGTGTTGTTAGCCCAATAAAAAGATACTGAGAGCTACAAATGTGATCTGAGTGACAAAGCTACATAAAATAAGCCACATCAAAAAGTTTATTTGGACATAAAAAATTAACAGATCCTCCTGGAAAAGCAGTCAAAGGTTATTCATTCGTCATGCCATTGAAAAGAGTCATTGGCTTGACTCGAAGGGGTAAGACCAAAGGTGAAAAGAAGCAGAATTTGGCTTTACTGTTTGTTTTGTGTAGAAATGTTTTATTAAAATAACAGAAAGGCTGATCTTCTTGGACAGAATTTTATTAGATCTTCTTCTTCTTGTATCTTACACGGCAATCATTACCGGTGTAAGTTTGGCTCAGATCAGATGATTATATTTCAAGGAATTAAGTGCTGAATTGTCTCAGCTTTATCCAACATGCAATTTCTGCTGTGTGTGCAGGCTGACTGAGCCGTTCACAGGGCATTGGCAAGTAATTTAGATGAGAAGTAGAGCTCGATCAGACTGCAGCACGAACATTAAATTCTATTGCGTATCATTGATTAAAAGAAGGCTAAGCAGACTCAATGGCTATCTAGGAGAAGGGGGCGGGTAGCATGTGGACTGGGTAGGTGTCCTATGGGTACAGAGCTGCAGCCAATAGCATGTGAACTAGGTGGATGTCACATGGGTATAGAGCTACGAGCAAAACGAGATGGACTGGGTGTATGTCGTATGAGTACAGAAATCTGACCATTAGGATATGGACTGAGTGGGTGTCATATGGGTACACTGCTGGAGCCAACAGAATGTGGACTGGGTGGGTGTCATATGGGTACAAGAGCTGCAGCCAATAGCATGTGGACTGGATAGGTGTCCTATGAGTACAGAGCCATGACCAATAGGAGATGGACTGGGTAGGTGTCATATGAGTACAGAGCTGCAGCCAATAACATGTGGACTGGGTAGATATTCTATTGGTACAGAACTACGACCAATAGGAGATTGACTGGGTGGGTATCGTATGAGTACAGAGCTGTGGCCAATAGCATATGGACTGAGTGGGTGTCATATGGGTACACTGCTGGAGCCAATAGAATGTGGACTGGGTGGGTGTCACATGGGTAGAAGAGCTGCAGCCAATAGCATGTGGACTGGATAGATGTCCTATGGGTACAGACCTCAGACCAATTGGATATGGACTGGGTGGGTGTCCTATAGATACAGAGCTGCGGCCAATAGCATGTGAAGTAGGTGGATGTCACATGGGTACAGAGCTACAACCAATAGGATATGGACTGGGTTGATGTCATATGAATACAGAGCTGCAGCCAATAGCATATGGACTGAGTGGGTGTCACATGGGTACAAGAGCTTCGGCCAATAGCATGTGGACTTGGTGCTTGTCACATGATAGAGAACTGTAGATAACGTTTTTTTACATCTCAAGTTGTGTCTACATTTTTTTTGTGAGTTAATAATTTAAATAATCCATTCATGCCTTCATGTATCTCAGAATTTGAACATAAATTTTTTATTACATTGAGGTTTTACCAGAGAAATACTCTTTCCGGTTATGTTTATCATAAACATATTTTACACTAAAATGAGTTATCCTGAACTTACACTTTTTATCTATCAATCTATCTACTGTGGCAGATTGCCGGGGTCATTACCTGGTCGGGATGCCTGGAGGGACCAGAAAGGGACATTAATACCTTACTGGTCACGAGGGGCCAACCGCCCTGGACAAAGAGAGGACCACGGGAAAGGGACAAAGAGATTCTGGCCTGTTGGGAACCGTGGCCACCGCCAGGGGCTGCCTTAAGTCTTGTTGAATCCGGGGAACTTCTGCCACACCAGGCAAGATGGTGGATGAACCTGCCAGGGTTCTATCTATCTATCTATCTACAGTGGTGTGAAAAACTATTTGCCCCCTTCCTGATTTCTTATTCTTTT
>JANRMT010049829.1:28883604-28907840 GCA_026402145.1 Polypterus bichir lapradei | reverse complement strand
TCTATCTATCTATCTATCTATCTATCTATCTATCTATCTATCTATCTGTCAAAAACAACACTGTTGGCCCACTGAACCACAAGCTAGACGTCCTTTGGGGAAAGACTCCATGGAAAGATTTCTGGACTACTTCTTGGGTTGAAAATACTCAGGGGGACCCTTGACTTCACCCTCTTACATCACAGTCGAGCAGCCCCAAGTGTCCCTGAAAGTTTGGCTTCCAGCAACCACTTATGGGACTAGCGCAATTCCAGGCTACTTAACTGTTTTATTCACTAACAAAATCATGAAAGGAACTGTATGTAAATGAATGGGGCTTCATGCTATAACCCATCTATATGGAGGGTCTTAAACACTACCCAACAGTGT
This sequence comes from Polypterus bichir lapradei, assembly GCA_026402145.1. NCBI lineage: Eukaryota > Metazoa > Chordata > Cladistia > Polypteriformes > Polypteridae > Polypterus > Polypterus bichir. The sequence continues at coordinate 28,907,471 of JANRMT010049829.1, read as the reverse complement.
TGTTTTTTATAGATAGATAGATAGATAGATAGATAGATAGATAGATAGATAGATAGTGTGACCTGTAGAGGACATGTCAGAGCCCTAAAACTCCATACACAACAACAAAGACTATGGCCCAAGGTTCAGACAGGCTTATTTTTGAAGTTTTTCTTCCACAGTTCACACAATACTTTTCCACTCCTCTGTTATACTGGAACAGGGTGCATGATTACATGATTTAATAGTTAGTGAAGCCGAGTTCTCCACCTGACTCCTCTCCTCTGTCTCATCCCCTTTATCGATACACTCCGTAAATGCAGAGTCATCTGAGAATTTTTGCAAGTGACATGACCTGCTCTTATATTTATAGTCAGAGGTGTACAGACAAAAGAAGTCAGGCCTTTTCCTTGTGGTGCTCCACTGTTGCTCACATCTGTACCAGAATCACAGTTCTTGAGTATCATAAATTGTGGTCTCCCTGACAAGTAGTCCATTATCCAGGACACCAGAGGCTGTATATTCCTGAGTTTATCCCCTAACAGGGAGGAACACACATTACTGAAAGTACCTGAGAAATGAATGGAATGGAAACTAATGAAGGATAACTTAGTGGAGACTTTGCTCTTATTGCTTGTGGCACACTAATCTCAAAGAGCATCTCACAGCCTGGTTCTTGTCCCATATCACTTAATTTTTGCAGCAGATATTTTCCATACCAGTTCCCCATTACTATGTAATACTTCAAACACAATGTAACTACTTTTGGAGTAACTCTGTATGTCTATATGTGCTTCTGACTGTGGACAGAAAAACTCAAAAAGAAATCACTTATGTTAGTTATCAATACTGTAAAACTAATTTTTTTTTGTACTTTAGATCCAATCTCACCTCTAATGTTAAAATGTGCATCACTCAAAAGCCTGGAAGGCAGGTGGAGGATTATCTTTGAGAAATGCTTACTTCCATACCGAACATGAAGAAGGCCTCTTGATAGGAAAATGGGCAAAGTGTAGAAATGCCGAATCTGCACTTACGATACATGTTGCCTGGAGCCAGACCTCTCTAGGGGATATGCTAATCTCTTTTTATGAGGCATAAAGTCAGGAGAAAAAGTAGATTTTTAAACATTTTGCAGGAGTTTCACTTCAACTGATTTTTGAACAGGCTCTCTTAAAGAAGAGCAAATTTAACTTAGGATTGTTTTCTTATTTACATCGTTGCCAGAGTTTGGCAATGCTCAGATTAACGATGATAATTTCTGGCAATTGAGCAATATCTTATAAAAAATCTGTTGTCAGTGCCACATGGGCATCCTGGGCAGGGGAGAGGAAGGAACCAGACCCAGAAGAAATGGCCATCAGTTGTAAAAGGCAGGGGACATGTTATTCCCCCAGGACACGAGAGGGCAGCAGACCTCCATATTGATGCCCATTTGGGAATGTGCATGGAATGCTGGGAGATGTAGTTCAGCAACACAACCCTGCTGGGGACTATGGGTGCTTCCAGGGTGTTTTATTCAGCAGGGGGCGATAGCTCCCTGGTTGGAATAATTTCTTTTTAATTGCAGCGTTTTAAGTAAACTGAACGTAAATAGATATACAGTATTATAACGAGGCGATATCCCTCCCATTGTGATACGGTTGTAAGAAATCACATAAGAGAAAATAACTTAGCTTTCTTTAATGATGATTTATGTGGTATAACAGACGAAAGGAAGCCAATGGCAAGACAATTACCAAAGTGGGAGTTCGATGTATACAGTCTGCCATTTTTGTTGCTGCGCTGCAAGGATTTTCACGATTGGATGATGTTATCTCCTATCCATCCGTTGGCTTCCCAGATGTGCCCGGCAATGTTCCTGACTCTTTCTCCATGTGCAGGCCCTTACTTAGGTAAATCATGTCATTCCAAACAAGACAAAGAGAGGATTCAATTTCATGCTAACTATAACACACATAAATAGAGCACATTGCCCATTTGTCTTTGTCTATCTTGTCCTGTGCTTGGCTTAGCAGTTCTAAATGCTAAGCCCCTTTGTACTAACTCTGGCTCAACTGTGCATGTAGATCAGTGGTTCTCAACCTGTGGGGTGGGCCCCCTAGGGGGGCACGAAGTAACAAAAAGCGGGGCGCGAAGATGTGAAAAAAAGAAAACAAGAATCAAAACTATGAAAAAAACATCTGTTGAAACCAAAACAAATTAACTTAAACTACATTCTGATACTAGAACAATAAATATAGAGTTAGATAAATGTCGATAAAAGTTAAGTAGGTATAATAAAATATGCATCTACATTTCAAAAAATTGTTAGGGGGGGTGCGATTAAAACTGTTATGAAAACTCGGGTCGCAAATACTTAAAGGCTGAGAAACGCTGATGTAGAAAGAAAAGAAAAGCAGATTGAAAATATTTGTACAGAACGCAGTGACATATTAAACATATAAACTTATTACACGTGTGCTGTCAGGAAAGGAGTGCCCCAATTTATGGGACTTCCGCATCACCCAGAAGTACTTCCATCGGGCTCTGGCCCTGGCACCAGAAGTACTCGTGAGTCCTCAATAAAAGGGACCACACTCCCTTGTCCAGGCGAGTCGGAGCTGGCAGGATGTTGAGCAACACTCAGCTGGAGGAGGGTGGTGTGGTGAGAGGAGAGGTAAATGTAAAGAGAGAAAGGATACTTGTGCTTCTTGTAATTTTGCAGAAGTGTGTTGAATAAACACTCCTTTATTTGAACCCGGGACTCTTTGTAATCGTGTTTAGGGATTGAGGGCTGGCTGATGCCCTGGATTCCATCGCACTCTGTACAGAACAATTAAAAGTTATTTCATGCCATAAAGACACACAGAAAAATTGGTTTATTTCTTAAAAATTTCTGTGATGCGATCAGGTCATCATGGACCAGAACCTCAAAGGAATGTTTCCAACACCTTGTTGAATCCATGCCATGGTGAATTGAGACTATTTTGAGATTAAAAAGGAGGCCCTACCCACTATTACAATAGCGCTCTTCATAATTTGCTCAGTGAGTGTATCTTGTCATTGGGCCAATCTTATGGTGGACTACTCTAAGGGATATCTGCCTGAACTCAGTAGTAGAAGATGTGGTAGATAGGGGGCGCTCTCGCTCCCTTGAACCCCTGTCCACGACTCCAAACACCAAGTAAAAGTCCAAATATTGACTTTATTAATATTCCACAGTGCACACTCTCCACCACTATACTCATAAATCAATAATACTAATCTCAATAAACCAATCCTCCAGCTCCCAGACGCGTTGCCACCCTTCCACCCAGCTCAGCTCGCCATCTGGGAGCTCCCACAGCCCTTTTATATCTCCTGACCCAGAAGTGTTCTCCATCCCCAGTCCATGTGACTCTCAATCCCTTCCGGGTCAGGTATGAGTTCTTTTCTTCATCCCGGAAGCCCGTCGCTCTTCCTATGACGAACTTCCGGGTCATAAGGCACAAATGGTCCTCCCTGCAGCACCCTCTTGTGGCCCCTGAGGTATCCAGCAGGGCTGAGGATAAAAACTACAGCGTTCATGATTCCCTGCTGGTCTTTGGGGCACCTCCATACTGCAGGGAGGGCTCCATCTGGCGGCCTGGGGATATTGGCCGGGATGATAAGCCGGCCAAATATTACAAAGACTTTCAAGAAGTTCAGCCCCACTCTGATTTCACTTACTAATTCAACTACAAAAAAAGTTCTGGTAGGACAGCAGTGTGTTGACCTGAATGGGGGGACAAGCTGACTTTGTGACAGAGCCAGAGAATGGGAGGCTGAGACAGAGAGGGACGTGAAGACAGCGACAGAGGTTGATAGAATGGAGCACCTAGCACTGACCATGGGGGACACCACTGTGGCTGTTGGCAGTGCCCTGGCATATTTAAATTACTCAGCAGTTACCTCAATAAGCAGACTGGTAACTGCAATCTTTGCACTTGACCTGTGTGTGTGTTTTTTATATAACACCATTGCAATAAAACACTCAAGCTTTTAATTCATCACTTTGCACGACGCTTGTTTGGTTTAACTCACTAAAAGTTTGCACATTTTTTCGTGTATGGAACTTTGAACAGTACTGACAGCACTCCATCTTATTTGAGGCATTTCCACAGAACGTCAATCATTTACTAGACGTGCCTGAGCTGGTGATCTTTTATGGCAAGCTGATAAATCAGTTTTAGAGAGCAAAATAATGTAAAGGTTATTAAAGGTTAGCAAATATCTTAGGTGGTCATTTGTCTTTTCAACAGCTGATTAAAAATGTCCTGTAATGGATAACCATCTACAGTACATTAGCCCGACATTTCAGAAGATTTTACGAAAGGTTTCAGAAAGTGCCTCTGCTGTGGAAAACATCCTGCATTGATCCTGTTCCAAAGAAAGCAGGCGCCGCTTCAACTAAGGACCACAGACCAGTGGCACTTAAGTCTCACATCATGAAGACCTTTGAGAGACTGGTCCTGAATGGACTGCATGAGTCCTCTCGTGGAAGACCACCTGGACCCACTGCAGTCTGGCTATTGGACAAAGATTGGAGTGGAGGATGCAATGGTCTGTCTGCTCCACAAGGCTTATTCTCATCTGGACAAAACCAGAAGCACTCTGAGGATTATGATTTTTGATTTCTCCAGCCATCCCTGTTAAGCAGTAAACTCAGAGATCTGCAGGTGGATAAGCCTGTGATGTCCTACATGATGGACTCTCTGTCGGGCAGACCGCAGTTTGTGAGACTCAAGGACTGTGTCTCTGATATGGATGTGAGTGACACTGGAGCGACACAAGGAACAGGCCTGTCTGCTTTACTCTTCATTCTGTACACCTTGCACTAGTTATATAACAGTAGGCCATGTAACTTGCTGAAATTCTCAGATGTTTCTGCACTTATGGAGGGTATTGATAAAGGGGTGAGACAGAGGAGAGGAGTCAAGTGGAGAACTTTATTTCTTATTAAAAAGAGAACTGACTGCATCTTAACATCAGCAAAATCAATGAACTGCTTGACTTTTGCTGCATCAAGAGCATCTATGTTCGGTCAAAATTTACAGGGAGTGGATTTAGAGGTGGTTCACTCCTAAAAGCACTTGGGGGTCCACATCCCCTGGTAACACAAGGGAACTATGTAAGAAAGGACAGAGCAAACTCCAATTTTCCTTAGGAGACGGTGTTCCTTTAATGTGGGAAGTGACGTCCTTCGCATCTTCTACAACTCTGTGAGGGCCAGTGTGATTTTCTACATTCTGGTGTGGTGGGTTGGTAACATCACTTCAAGAACGAACCACCAAATTGACAAGCTAGTTAAAAGGGCAAGCTCAGTTATTCAACACACTCTGGACCACCTGGAGGTCGTAGTGAATTGAAACAAAACTGAGTGCCATTATGAACAATGCTGCACATCCTCTCTCTGTCACACTAACACTGAGGACAACAAATCATTCCGCGGAAGTGTGTCAAGAAACATGACTGGGGCTCCTTTTAAACAACAGCAATATGTCTTCATAATGCTTCACTGGGGCTGTGACTGCCAGGTCAGAAGTTTTCTTTCTTTTGAATTTAAATTATTGTCATTTCAGTGTGTATACAAGTATGTATTTATTTACTTACTTATCTATCTATCTATTTAAAGAGCTTCTTTAAGAAGCCAACTTTCCCCTTCGGGACAAATAAGTTTCTGTCTATCAAGAGCATAGAGTTACAGTCATTTTATGGAGTACATTCAGTTGACCATTTTATGGTGCCTTTACATTTAAACATTCATACATTATATTCAAACCCACCTAATCCAATTCAGGGTCACTGGCAGCTTGAGCCTATCCTGGAATTGTTGAAACCAAGGTGAGAAGCAAACCTGAAGAGTCCACCCTAGTATCCTGAGGAGAGCTGACATTCCTGATTAACTTACTGAGTCTGCTGGTATGTCCCGTTCCTATGTTGCTTTTTGTAATTGAACACAGACTAATGGTATACAATACCAATCAGTAATTACAAATAAATAACACTAACTGAGGTACTTTGTATAATGGGTTGATGCCAGAAAGCAAATATTTATGTTTATTTTTCTTTATTGTTGACTCTTTTGTCATTACTGAATGAAATCTGTGTGTCCCATCCATCATCTGCACTGCCCCTCTATTAAATTCTCTGTATAAATCGAGAATTTCTTCTTTTTGTGTTTGATTGGATTCCATAATTGTTGTAACGTCTTGCTGGGTTGATTTACCTTAGCTTCCCAAATAGATAGTAATCTTAAATTATTGGCGAATAACTGATAGCAAATGATTAATAATAATAATAATATATATGCTGTCACACACGTGCGCATGGGAGGCAGCTAAAGGGTCTAAATGAGAGTAATTCTACGCCAGACCAGGGGTTGGTGGAATGCATTGAACTTTTTTTCACTTTCCTGCAGACCATTCACGGGAAATTCCACCTGGCCCTAATGATGTCACTTCTGGGTCTGGACCCTTGGATGACATCATGTCCAGTGAAGAACCCATGACCAAAGAGACTTCCTGTTCTGGCCTTTTGATCACGTCACATCCTGGTCTGAACCTATGGAAGAGGACCCCTCCGCTTCCACCCTCGATGACTTCACTTCCTTTTCTGGCCTTTAAAGCCACCATATTTAACTAACCTAGTCAGTTCTGTTTTGGACTCCGTTCTGAGCACATCAGTGCTAGCAATTTACCCAGTTTCAAAAAAGGAATATTACACGGGTGGCTGCTCCAAACCCTTTTATGACTCTTGTGTCTGCTTTTTGTTACAATGTATATATCTATCTATTATATAAAAAAATTTTGGGTCGAGACGTGATCATCTCGGGGAGACATTTTGAAGTGCCGCGAGACTACTTGCACATCACGCCCTAATTACAAACTATTTCCCAGAGACACTTTAACGTCCCGGGAGACAAGGAAGTGAGACAAAATGACAGCTGTTGTACAGGCTTTTAAATGATCGTCATGCAGCATGACATGCAGAACACGTAGCTTGGTAGCAGCTAGCAGACAGCCAGCAGCTGATTCATCCTCATTTCCTTATCGTGCGTTCAGCCCCCCCCCACTTGACAACGCGAGTGGCAGAGACACGAAGTGGCGAGCGTGAAGTGCACCCCCAGAGAGAGGTGTTGGGGGGGTGGGCGAGCAAAACGAGTAGGGGGCAAAGCCTCCTAGTATATATATATATATATATAGTGACAGATAGGGGGCGCCGTCGTACCCTTGAACCCTCAGATCAGACGCCAAACACCAGATTAAAGTCCAAATATTACATTTATTTGTACTAAACAGTGCACAAAAAAACCCTCCACTCCACAATACTCATTAACACAATAACAATAATCCAAATCAATAACCAATCCTCCTACTCCCAGACGCATTGCCACCCTTCCTCCCAACTCATCTCGCCCGTATGGGATCTCACACAGTCTCTTATAGTTCTTGACCTGGAAGTGCTTCTGAACACTCAGTCCATGTGACTTCCTAGCACTTCCGGGTCAGATCAAAACTCTTCTTCTTCATCCTGGAAGTACGTCATTTCCTCTGTCGCTGTGCCTAAGACATACTTCTGGGTTATAGGGAAAATAAACATCTCTGAGCCTCCCTGCAATGTTTCCTGGCGGCCCCAACGTTATCCAGCAGGGTTGTATATTAAAACTACATAGTCCATGATGCCCTGCTGGAATTCGGGACATCTTCATGTCGCCGGGAGGGCTCCCTCTGGTGGCCTGGGGGTATTGACCGGCCATAGTCCATAATATATATATATATATATATATATATATATATATAGTGGAAAGCATACCCCCAGACACAGGCAGACCGACACCAGAATGTCCAAAACACACTTCTTTTTATTAACTATTCGAGCACCACAATGTCTTCAAGCACCAACAACTCTTCTTCTTCTTCTTCTTTCTCTTTCCTTAACCTCCTGTCCTCCTCACAAGCTTCGTCTCCTTCCTCCCAACTCTGGCTCGTCTACTGGAGGGAGGCTTCCCCTTTTATTATGACCCGGATGAGCCGCAGGTGCTCCCCTTGACGTCACTTCCTGATGTGGCGGAAGTGTCAGAAAAGCACCTGGAAGCACTCCGGGTGTCCTCGGTATTACTTCCGGCAGCACTTCCTGGTGTGGCGGAAGTGCTGCCATCCAGGCTTCTCTAATTGTCCGGGTGCCCCCGGGCGGTGGCCACGTCCTCTCATACTGAGCGTCCCAGCTCCGTCCCTGAGGCCACCAAATCGCCCCGGGCGGCTGCCCTCTCGTGGCCGAGGAGAAGTATTGTCCAACTCGGGGACTATCCAGGCGTCCCGGCCTGGCAGTGTCCCCGGTCATCTGTGACACTATATATATAATTTATATAATAAATGAATGAATGAATCTAAAGTGCAGATGAGGAATGGGAGTTCACAGACCTCGCTTCTGGTTTCCATGTTGTAACAGGAGAGAGAGACCAATGATAATATTATAAAGAAGATTCAAAACTGTTTTATTCAATGTTGATTTAAAATTGAACAAATCATAATGGTGTATTGGCATGAAAGCTTATAATTTTAAAATAGACATGAATAAATGTCCACCATCAAGAAACAGTAAAAGTTACTACTGCCAACTTCAGATTTCTTCTTTCTCCCACATTCTGAACAGCAACTCGGCATGTGCTAAAATATAGCATTTCATTTTGTTTCATCGTGGCTTATCTCTGTCACGCTGAATAACAAAATTAATTTATATTTACATGTATTTGCTTAGCAGACGCTTTTAACCAAAGTGACTTATAAAAGAAAGAAACAACAATTATATCTGGTGGAATTTGCTACGGCCTTATTCTTAGTTTGCTGCTACACCAGAGCTCAATAAGAATCAGCTTAATGAATAGATTTAAGGTTAAACTAATTTTTTTGGATTATTTTTATTCCTATTGATTTTGATTATTCTCAGCTCTGCACATCAGCACAACAATAAGAAACAGCAAAATGTCAAAGTGATGAGATAAATACAAGGATATTTAAAAAGTTTAGTTAACTTGAAGTAATGGAACAAAGAAAAAAATGCAATCCTTTCACCCTGTCATTCACTTTCCAGTTCTCCCGTTTCCACAGTCTCCATCAACATGTTAAAATGTGCAGCCTTGAGGTAACACGTAACCTTTCTTTTCAAGTATTTGTTTTTTTTGTTTGTTTGTTTTGTTTTTGATTTAATAAAGCCTCTTAACCTTTTTTTTATGTGTGTGTGTGATCGATACAAGAACTGCTCTGAGGGTAGGTTTCTTTATGTAATCTCTTTAAATAATCACTTAGAACAAGAAACGTGTGGCCCCGGTGATAAGAATACAAATCGCAGCTGGAGGGATATGGGCATTGCACCAAGTAGGCTGAGTGAACCCGAAGCTTAAACGCTAAAAATTGCCAATGTAAATGTCAATCCTGTATTCCTGGACCAGTTCCACCAAAATTTAAAGGGAGGATTGCAGTTTGAAGGAACAGAGAAAAGGTCAAGACTGAATTATGTGTATCTGAATTAGGGAGATTTGCTTAGGCAGCAGTTTGTGGATTGGAAAGAGGGATGGTGGAGTGGGTGGTTGGGGGGGGGATCTATAATTTCCCAAGACCTCTTGTGCTTTATTCTGCATTGCTGTCTCCGCACATCAATGTAGTAAAAGAAAAAATGCATCTGTGAAATAAAATCTGCATTATATAGTTTTGAAATTCTTCACATGTAACTACATTGTGGAAACTTTACACTTTGCATCTTGTCCTTTTGCCAACCCGATATGCGGTTGGCCCTTACTTTAAATTGATTCCCGTAATCAGTGATTTATTTTATCTAATCTGGCATATTCTAACTTGTATATTGACTTGTATTCAAGAATATCTGTCAGATCAATTCTGCTGGCAGCATCAAAATGTTATGAATGCCGTAATGGCATCACAACGGATATGGAAGGCAATTCCTTGCCTGGACAGGATTCCACAATGGAAAGATGTGGATGGATGGGCACACATCCCAGCCTGGTTGGATGGTGCCACCTTTCTTGGCCAGGAATGGAATGGAAGGACAAAGGGAGACTGTTTCCCGGTACCATGTGTTCTCCCTATATACAGGGAGGCAGCTTCCCACTGGTGCAACCTCTCACAGAGCATGCTGGGAGCTGTAGTCCTGATAGGCAGTCCTGGCAGGGTACTTTGATTTCAGTCTCTAACAGCCGGTGTAAAGTTTTATTACCTGTAAAAAATATCGCTGAAGTGATATAAGCAGACACACAAACACTTGGTGAATCAAGTCTTCTTGGCACCTTGTTGTCACTTGAATTTTTTGTTGTTCACTTTTATCTATACTAATAAACGGCAAAGCCCTCACTCACTCACTCACTGACTCACTGACTGACTGACTGACTCATCACTAATTCTCCAACTTCCCGTGTAGGTAGAAGGCTGAAATTTGGCAGGCTTATTCCTTACAGCTTCCTTACAAAAGTTGGGCAGGTTTCATTTCGAAATTCTACGCGTAATGGTCATAACTGGAAGCTGTTTTTCTCCATTTACTGTAATGGAGATGTGCTTGAAACCCGTGGGGGCGGAGTTTCGTGTGACATCATCACGCCTCCCACGTAATCACGCAGTACGTAGAAAACCAGGAAGAGGCCCAAAAAGCGCTGAAGAAAACATGCATTACATAATTGAGAAGGCAGCGAAACAATAAGAAGCGAGCGAGTGATATATACAACCTTATTCATGAGTTCTGCTACTTCGGAAACAAAGCACAGTGTAAACCTGCACTTTAAATTAAGTTCATAGACAGGCTGCCGCTGGCGTTTGTAATTTAGTGCCTGCCCATATAAGGCCGTCCGTCAGCGGCAATCCAATAGCAAACTGCCACAGGTAAATATTCACGGGTGAAGGACTGTGCTTATGCAGAGGAAGATGAGATGGTCAGGGTGGTGTTTGGCACAAACTCAGCGAAACTGCGAGAGAAAGTTTTAAGTGCCAGGACTTAGGTAACATTAGACACAGCCATGGACATAGCACGACATGGCACCAGCACAGCTGGGAAACTTCGATGCATGTACACCGAGCGGCTCACGTGAACTGACGCAGTGCACAGACAAAAAGCAACAGTTCCGAAGAGCGCTGAACAAAAACCGAATTACACAATTGAAAAGGCAGCAAAAAAATATGAAGCGTCTGATACATACAAGATAAGTATGTAATAAGTGCAGCTACTGCAGAAACAAAGCACACGGTGGAAAAAGTGAATGTCCCGCTAAAGGAAGACAGTGTTAAAAAAAAAACCCGTGCATGCAGTGTGTCAGGTCTCAGATAAAGAAGAAGACGAGCTGTTTATTGATGCAGTAAGAAACGAATCTTTTTCATAGCTTCTTTAACACACTATGTCTCCGCTGCGATACGCGGGTATATATATATGTATATATATATACCCCGATCTACATACTCGAATAATGAATACTTTATTCGCAATCAATGATTGTTTTGGTAAAGCCATACTCAGTGTATTCATTAGATGAACGGTAAAAAAGTAAGAGCGAGGGGAGGGTGACTTATTGAGGCATACAGGCAAAACCACATTAGCACGCGGGCTCGATGTACGAAAAAATATATCTTTTCAAGTTCTATTTAGTCCATATGTGTCAAACTCAAGGGCCTCGGGCCACATCCGGCCCGGCGTGTAATTATATCCGGCCCGCGAGATCATTTTATATACTGTATTATTGTTATTAATGGCCCGGGTATATGAAGCGCTGGTAACACAATAAACTACAGATCCCATAATGCAGCGCTTCAGCTGCCTTGCCGAACACTTACCGCGTTAATCAAGTCTAGCTGCCTTGCCGAACACTTACCGCGTTAATCAAGTCTAGCTTAAGATGCTGCAAGTTATTGTGAAGCTAGCCCACACGATGCTGAAGAGAAAAGTTGATTCTGAAAATAGAGCCTTTAAAAACCAATGGGAAGCTGAGTATATGTTTAATGACATTGCCGTTAAACCCGTGTGTCTCATTTGTGGAGCTAATGTGGCTGTAATTACAGAATTTAATCTAAGACGGCACTATGAGACAAAACATCAGGGTAACCTGAAGGACCTGAATGCAATGCAGAAGATACAGAAAGCAGAAGAATTAAATAAGAATCTGACACTTCAGCAGACGTTTTTACCCATGCACAATCACAAAGTGATTTCAAGTGAAGCTACTTTTATGGGAGACACAAATGCACCAGTGCAACTTGCACCACTTTCCCTGTTGCCAAGTAATGTTGAACCAAGTCGTCACTACGGTGTTCCCAAATACGCACTTTGCTGATAAACTGAGCGCACTGAGTTTGCACGGCGCTTTGGTGACTTTGAAGAACAAAAAAAGTCCGTCTACATGCGGCTCGAACCTTGTGCATGTTTGGTAGCACATATCTGTGTGAGAAGCTCTTCTCAGTGATAAAGACTAACAAAACAGCACACAGGAGTCGCCTCACTAATGAGCACCTGCAGTCCATCCTGAGAATCTCCACAACACAGAACCTCACACCAAACATAAACGAACTTGTTGCCAAAAAAAGATGCCAGGCGTCCAGCTCTAAAATAACATATGAGCAAAGACAACTGAATGATTTGATTTGTTATTGCTGAAAGGAACACATTTTATTTATATTTCCAGGTTTTGTTATGCAGCATGTTCATATTTGAATTTGTATAATTTTGACAGGATATATTTTTATGGAGAGCAAAATCTTTTGGGATATTTAAAATCTAAGTTTATTTTTTATATAAAATTACATAAGAGTAAAGAAATTTGAATGTTTGTTCTTTTAACGTTTACTTTATTTCTAACTTGTATAATTTAGACAGGATATATTTTTATGGAGAGCAAAATATTATAAGTTGTTTAAGGTTTGAGTTGATTTATTCAGGAATAATATTCCTGTCTGTTTTTACCATTCCTACCAAAGATATTTCTGTCGACTAAATAAAAATTCCTTCTATTTAAAATTTAAATAGAACTTGAACAAATACGATAGTTCATAATATCCACGCAGACTTGCACGTAAGAGCGGGAGTTATCCATTTTAACAAGCAGCGTCTTGCACTGATACGAAATAGCTGTGTGTGTATATATGTAGATATGTATGTATATGTATATATATGTTTATATATGTGTGTGTGTATGTATATATATATGTATTTGTGTGTATATATGTGTGTGTATGTATGTATGTGTGTATGTATATGTATGTGTATATATGTATATATATATATATGTATGTATATATGTGTGTGTGTATATATATGTGTATATGTATAGATATGTATATATATATGTTTATGTGTTTGTGTGTAAATATATATATATATATTTATATATATATATATATATGACAGCAACACTCATCACTCACAACAGTGACAAAACAATTACATTGACAATCATGTTACGTTATTTTCAAAATGTTTCCTTTTCTTTTTCATTGCTTCTTTAACACACTACTTCTCCGCTGCGAAGCGCGGGTATTTTGCTAGTTCTTGAATAAAAGCACACTTGTTTCGTTATACTTTTTGCGAAAGTGTTTATTTTATATTCCAATAACCAGTGAAATGAGATCAAATATGTCCCTATAACCCTCGCACATGCACTCACACATTCATACATGAAAATACTATGCCATTTGAACATGAGTTGTCATTTGAACATGTGTTTTTTTTCGATTTTGCCCGTACTCCACCTTATGGTGCATGGTACTGAAAATGCAGACAGACTTCTTCTTTTTGAGCGCATATACCGTCAGCATGGCATGACAAATTGATAGTGTACTGAAGTGATTTTAGCTGCAGATGGAAATCTCTTTTTACTTTATGGTGACAAGCAGAGTTGTGTCATGGTCTAGCAGTCTATTAGCCAGTGAAAGCACTGTGAAGAAGCTGTCTGTTGTTACAGTTCTTCCTTTGTCCAGAAATGGCTCCATAAGCTTTATGACCACAAACCTGGAAAGTCCTTGCCCTTGGGTTCTAACTCAAAACACGCTTCTCAACAAAACACTGCCAGATGTCCGAAATCGCAGCAAACCTGTAGTTTTTCACACATTCTACACGGGTGTCTTTATTGTCATATCGCAAATGCCACATGGTAGTCTGATAGCGGTCAAGGGACATGGTATATTTGATTGCTGGTACAACAATTAGTTTTGAGCACCACCTGTGGTCATTGCTATTATTGTTAAAAGAATGGAGATAAACACCATCAACTCAGAGAGGGAGAGGCAAGTTCGTTGTACGACGTGAATGTCACTGACAGAATAAAACTGAATAAAAAAAAAAAGTGCTAACTTTTACAAGTAGCCAAAATTTACAGAATCAAATCAAATGTTTTTATTATATTACTAGCTGTGTAAGCCCGTGCTGTAAAAAGCCCGGGGTCCTAGAAACTATTGAAATCATCAGAAAAAAAACTGAAATATAGAGATGCCAGGTAATTGAAATGAGCTACTCTGGGCGTCTCTCTTCAAGGAGGATTTGTTTTGCCGATGTGCTCACATCGCTTGTGCATTAGCGGTGGGAGGAAAAGTAAAAGGGATAGCGTTTTGCCGATGTTAGCGGCTAAGTGACTTTGTCTTTCTTTAGAAGTTTCGTTTTGCTGACGTGTTGGCCCCGCTTGTGTTATTAGCGAGCTTTCTGTTTCCTCTGAGGTGGAGCCCTTACCCCGACTCCACCTCTCACTTCCAAGCTGGACAGCCAGACACACACACTTCCATGTGTAGACGTTTATAAATAAGATAGTAATAATAATAGCAGCACACTACTCAAAGTGCTCGATCTCGAACCCGGAACATTTAGGTTATAAACAGCAGTTCTTTCCTCTGCGCCATCCAAGAATGCATATCAACTTTCTGTCGACTGACACTTGAGCTTGGGTTTGTATTTCATTGACAGAACATGTAAATTGAATGATTTTTTTTCTTTGGTTATATTATTGAATAAAAGCACACATTTATTTGATATATACACTTCACGTCATTATAAGTATATCATGGAATATTTTTCTGTTTTAGGTATGTGTTCAGCATTTCTTGCCTCCCATTACCTGTCATCCTACATTTACACAGATCATTGTAGACACGGAACACACATGAAATGCATGTATTCCAAATAACGATATATTATTTACCCTATACACATCTAGGTACCTCACTCCCAGATAAAGAAGACTTGAGCTAAAAGAACTTTTTGCCTGAGTTGAGCTCCATTGATAGTGATGGGATAGCAGGCTGCTTGCTGCTTGTCCTGATCAACACATTTACAAAACAAAAGACGCTGATGGAGAGGTGCGAAGGAATTTAAGGTGGGCCAGAGTTTTTCTGTAGGCTTCAGGGATTCTAGTGTTAAGCATACAGTCATTTATCTGACATTTTTGATCACATCATCATCAATAAATAACTTAAAGTAATTATGTGGATCTTGGTTGTCAACCTTCACTTTTATTCCTGGCTGCCCCAAAAAATCAAAATGAGGTGATGCTGATTTATTTGAAGTTGTGTGAAAAGAAACCCAAACTTCACTTTCAGATTTATGAGAATCGCTTTCAGTTTCATAGTCTGTTTCAGTTTCACTGCCTGAAGACAGATTCACTTAGTCTTCACTGCTGGTGAGAGGCTCCTCAACATCACTGCTCGTATCACTATCAAGAGCGTGTAACACCTGGGGCTTCATGTGTAGAATTCATACTATAACATGACGTAAGCACAAAAGCGGAAATGTGCTTACGTACAAAAAAATCCAGATGCATAAATCTGTGCGCTCGCCAACTTCCACATTCTTCTGCTCCATAAATCCTGGTCAGTGTGAAAAGTAACATACATGCACGCGCCTGCTGTCCCGCCCCGTCTCCTCACAGAATTTCGCCTCTTTGAATATGCAAATCAATATAAACAGCCCTTAAGCTCAGGGTTCTGTGAAAAGGAAATGGCAAAAACACATGGGGAAATAGAAGAATTTCAGTGAATACCAAGTGGAGGCAAGGAAAAATGTACTATTTGTTGGTTTAAACGGTGGTATAAACAACAAAAGGAAGTTGATCGAGTGACACAGAGTGTTGGAGAAACTCAAAAGCTCAAGTTCACAAAGTCGCACAGTGCATGAAATAAAAAAGAAGTTATCAGATATCAAAGTCACCGTGAAAAGGCGAGTCGTAGCCCACCGTTTGAGTGTTATATGAAAGCTTATTAGGGTACAGAGGAAAAAAATTGGCACACAGTGGGGAAAAAACTTTAATCTCAAAATTTCCACTTTAATCACATAGTTTATTTTGTCATTAAAGTAGAACATCATAAACTTCATCTTAAAATCGTTTAATTTACTAGCTTCTCAAATCGCATTGTATCTAAAGTAGCATGTTAAATGCTTTGTTTTTTATTTGATCTTCTATGTGCTCTATGTGTGTGAATCACAACGTGCTTCTGGGCTTTCTCTTCCTCCGACAGGACACAGAATCCATTACATTTGTGATATTACAGCTATCTGAATTATTAAAATACTGAGATGTATACATGATATCATTTTCATGATGATAGGAGTTAAAGCATGTTATGAAACATGGGAACACAGTGGTGCAGTGATTGTTCCTCCCTCACGCAAGATGCTTGCTTTGCCGTGCGTGACCTTCGATGAAATAACTTATTGCAGCAGTACTGTCTCTTTCAAACGTACTAACCTCCAATTCCTCTCCTTCCTTTTCTTTCTCCAAATACCCAATCGCCACACAATCAGCTCTGTAATAGACGTTAAGCCATCTGTAAGCTGAGAATGCCGATTCTTCAAAACTTTTAAGGAACAATGAAGTATCTTCATAGTGCATGTTTAGAAGAATACAGCACAAGGCAGGAACAGTTTGTGAACGGAGCACCAGCTGCTCGCTAGTGCTGCAACATTGTGTCCTCACATGTTTATTTATTAACAATATAGATTATGTAAATTAAGTTAAAGTTTTATCTGTATAATATAATAAACATATTTTCCTGAGTTTCATCTTAAAAATGATATTGTCATCATATGTAAATATGCACTTTATAAAGTGGCTCAGGTTGTGCAATATTATAACTGTATCGCAAGTTTACAGTGAGGTAATTGTACCTATAAGTACAAACAGTTCTACAAGGAGCCCTTGATGGACTGATTGAGTACGTTTATAGTTCTAGGGATGAAACTGTTTCTGAACCGCGAGGTCTGTACAGGAAAGGCTCTGAAGTGTTTGTTGTATGTGAGGCAGCGTGTGCCTGATGCTGTATATCGATAATTCTCTTTCCAATCAGCTGCTGTAGAGCTGTGAGTCCCCACTCAGATGCAGTGATATAAATACTCTGAGTGGTGCAGTGAGAGTAATATGGAAAAAGAAGATCCGCTGTGTCAACCCCTAACGGGAGCAGCTGAAAGAAGAAGGTGCAGTGAAAGTAACAACATTAAAGCAGTTATGGTATTTGGAATAGTTTGGCTATTCCGTGGACCATTATATTGTTACAGGTTAATTTCAATCAGATGCCTTAAACTAATAAACAATATGCAGTTAGTTTCAGTGTATATGATAAAGCCACGTCAAGGATGTGAATCTAAAAAAGAAAGGGTAACCACACTGGAACAGTAGCACTGCTTTGATGCTGGGTGTCGCCAATCTGCAAAACCGAGCGGAGAACTTGCGTCCGCCAAGGTATGAGCTACCGCGGAAATGTGCGTGGCTTTACGGCAAGTTTAGGTTTTATACATTGTGATTTGAGTGTGGAAATGTTTGCACGTAACATTTTTGCGCGTACGCACTGTTTATACATGAGGCCCCTGGAGTGGTGAAAAAACGTTTCTTATTAGACACAATTATGAGGCTAGGAGATGATGCGTCTTCACCACTGACCAAGTAACACTCAGGCCTGACGCTTACATAAGATACGCCTATAAAGTTGCATGGATAACGCTCAGGACTAATGCTATTAGTAATTTTATAGCCTGAGTAATTATTGGATTTAATGCTTACATGAGATGCATCTAAACTTTTGCCCGAGTGACACTCAGGACTGACATTTGTATTACTGTTTTCACAGCCAGAGTGACACTTGAGTCTAATGCTAAGGAGGTTAATTATTTATTTATTGATTATAGTATAGTATAGTTCTTCACTTGCCTTGCACTTATTCTGTGTTTATGCACATTTTGCACTGATGTCCTGTGGAACCTTATTTCGTGCCACTGTGTGCTGCAATACTGTGTATGGATGGTATGACAATAAAGCCACATGACTTGACTTGACTTGAGATATCATTAATTAAATTCTGCTCCAGAGTGCTACAAACCTCAAACTGGGCCAAACATTCACCTTAAAACAGGACAATGACCCCCCAAGTATTAAGCAAAGACAACACAAGAGTTGCCTA
The DNA here is from genome assembly GCA_026402145.1 of Polypterus bichir lapradei. Classification (NCBI taxonomy): domain Eukaryota; kingdom Metazoa; phylum Chordata; class Cladistia; order Polypteriformes; family Polypteridae; genus Polypterus; species Polypterus bichir. Next base: position 28,889,067 of record JANRMT010049829.1, on the reverse strand, counting down.
GGGTCAACACTGTGAGCATTCTTGAGTGGCCCAGCAAGAGTCCAGACTTGAACCCCTTTGAACATCTCTGGAGACACCTGAAAATGGCTATCTCCATCCAGCTTGAGTGAGCTTGAGAGGATCTGTAGAGAAGAATGGCAGAAAACCCCCAAATCCAGCTTGTTACGTCATACCCAATGAAGACTCCAGGCTGCAATCGCTACCTAAGGTCTTTCATGAAGTATTGAGTAAAGGGGCATGAATGCTTGTGTCAGAGATATATTATAGTTTTTTATTTATTTATATATATATATAAAATCGAGTGTCTGTCTGTCTGTATGTCTGTCCGCTTATCATGAGATAACTACTTAACAAATTTAGATAGGGTTTTTTTCTATCATTTGCTTGAACATTCCAGTTGATTTTGTGACTTCTGCCATCGCACAAAGTATCATAGTTCACTTACGGTACTGATTTATTTGCGCCAATCCGAGAGACACGCAGCGGGCCGAGGGAAGGGGGCGAGGCCTTCCTCAATCACGCGGCAGCCTCAGGGCGTAACTTTCATCAATTAGCTAGCGAACAACTAGCTACTACTTAACGGATTTAGATCTGGATTTTTTTCTATAATTTGCTATAATTCCAGTTGATTTTGTGACTTCACTCATTGTGCTAAAAATCATAGTTCACTTACATGAGCGATATATGCATGGTAATCCGAGAGACATGCAGTCGGCCAAGGGGAGGGGGGCTTTGTTTTCCTTACTCACGTGGCAGCCTCAGGGTGTAATTTTCATCCACTTAACTAGCGAACAAGAGACGTACTTAACTGATTTAGATCTGGATTTTTCTCTATAATTTGCTATAATTCCGGTTGATTTTGTGACTTCTCTCATTGTGCTAAGAATCATAGTTCACTTACATGAGCGATATATGCACGCTAATCTGAGACAGAGGCTGTGGGCTGAGGGCAGGGGGAAGCGTGATGTCAGGAGTGGGTAGCCAGGGCCTTCTTCACTGTCCTATATCACTACTACGCGGGCGGAGCCGTGGGGGACGGCTAGTCTCTATATACAGTACAGGCCAAAAGTTTGGACACACCTCCTCATTCAATGTGTTTTCTTTATTTTCATGACCATTTACAGCACTCCATCACTCTCCCTCTTGGTCAAATAGCCCTTACACAGCCTGGAGGTGTGTTTGGGGTCATTGTCCTGTTGAAAAATAAATGATCGTCCAACTAACCTGACTTCTGCACAACACAACTGCTGGTCCCAACCCCATTGATAAAGCAAGAAATTCCACTAAATAACCCTGATAAGGCACACCTGTGAAGTGAAAACCATTTCAGGTGACTACCTGTTGAAGCTCATCGAGAGAATGCCAAGAGTGTGCAAAGCAGTAATCAGAGCAAAGGGTGGCTATTTTGAAGAAACTAGAATATAAAACATGTTTTCAGTTATTTCACCTTTTTTTGTTAAGTACATAACTCCACATGTGTTCATTCATAGTTTTGATGCCTTCAGTCATGAAAATAAAGAAAACACATTGAATGAGAAGGTGTGTCCAAACTTTTGGCCTGTACTGTATATATAAAATCCAACGTCTGTCTGTCTGTCTGTATGTCTGTCTGCTTTTCACAAGAGAACTACTTAACGGATTTACGGAGTTAGCCATTAGCATTAAAACATAAGTAACATGATAGTTATAATTTGTTACTAACCCTCGCCTATTCTTTTTCTCTATTTGGTGCTGAAATGTGGCACTTGGTGCCATAGCCCACCTGCCAAGTTGTTTTGCCTACCTAAGGTAAAGTCATCCCTGATGGAGGATCACAGGAATCGTGGGGTAGAGGGGTCCTTTCATCGGATCGGCTGGCCCAGCACTGTTTCAGCTGTGGAATGGACAATTGGGGGAGGCAGCTTGATAAATGAGGTCTCCAGTACTCTAAACAAATCCAAATCATATTTTGTGATATCATCTACTGTTAAATTCTGCTCCATACTTGTAAAATTTTTATTTTTATACTGTATTGAGGATTTGTTCTGTTCTGTGTATTGTGTTGTGTTGACCCCCTTCTTTTGACACCCACTGCACGCCCAACCTACCTGGAAAGGGGTCTCTCTTTGAATTGCCTTTCCTAAGGTTTCTTCCATTTTTTCCCTACAAGGGCTTTTTTGGGAGTTTTTTTTTTTGTTTTCTTAGAGAGTCAAGGCTGGGGGGCTGTCAAGAGGCAGGGCCTGTTAAAGCCCATTGCGGCACCTCTTGTGTGAATTTGGGCTATACAAAAAATAAAATTGTATTGTATTTTATTGTATTTAAATCCAGGTTAAGGGCGGCACGGTGGTGCAGTGGTAGCGCTGCTGTCTCGCAGTTAGGAGACCCGGGTTCGCTTCCCAGGTCCTCCCTGCGAGGAGTTTGCATGTTCTCCCCGTGTCTGCGTGGGTTTCCTCCCACAGTCCAAAGACATGCAGGTTAGGTGGATTGGTGATTCTAAATTGTCCTTGGTGTGGATGTGTGTGCCCTGCAGTGGGTTGGCGCCCTGCCTGGGATTGGTTCGTGCCCTGTGTTGGCTGGGATTGGCTCCAGCAGACCCCTGTGTTTGGATTCAATGGGTTGGAAAATGGATGGATGAATAAATGCAGGTTTTTTTCTGTAATTTGCTTGAACATTCCAGTTGATTTTGCAACTTCTCTCATCGCACTAAGTATCATAGTTCACTTGCAGGAGCGATATATTCGTGCTAATCTGAGACAGAGGCAGCGGGGCAAGGGGAGGGGGAAGCGTGACGTCAGGAGTGGGGAGCCGGGTGGTGCCCTCCTCGCTCACGCGGCAGCCTCTGTTTGAATTGGACTACCTCTGGCCATGTGTTGGAGCATATATTGCCTCCACTTAGCTAGCAATACGTGTTTGTTTATTGATTTTTAAAGTTTGTCTTGTTTTACTACTACACGGACGGAGCCGCGGGTGACAGCTAGTGTTTAATAAATGTACGTTAAATTTCTAAAATCTTGTTTTAACTTTGTCAATCTGGGGGTATTCAGTGTTGCTTGATGATGGGACAAAATGAGTGAAAGCAATTTTAGCACAATGGTGCAACATAACATAACGTTAAAGAAAGTGAAGGGGTCCCAATACTTTCTTAATGTACTGTATGTACAAGCCAAAGACCAGTACCCCCTCTTGCAGCTGTTTTATGGGGCTGAAGAGCAGAGTTTAGAGTCTTCAATTGGATTTCTACAACATTATTCTGAAAATCTTACTCTTAATCATCATCCTGTGATGGCAGATGGTGAAGCTCTGAGCTAAAGATGTCCTTTCAATTTTGCTTTTTTCTTGTTTTCTGAGGCCTCCCCTTGATGTTGCTGTGAAATGCAGTTGTGAAGTTTGTTGCGATTCATAAGAAGTGTTTGTAGATTCCACCCAAGAAGGACACACCTCTCCCACCTGCTGTGTTACCCTTATTAAGAAAGAAAAAGAGTACGTTTCCTCTCTCTTTTTGTCATTAGTTTTTAATTGGTCTCTCTTTAGGAAGCTCTCTTCAGGAGCTGTGTTTTGACAAGGTGTGGGCGACCATTGTAAAGCAATTAAAACTTTGCCACTTTCTTTAGAAAGTTTTTTTTTTTTTTTTTTTACCTTGTCTAATTTTTAATTTTTTTTTTTTTCTGTGCACACCACATTGAGAGCCGAGTTAACACCTCTGTCATCCACAATTGTTAAAAAATGTGGGAATTGTCTGAAATGTTCCTAAACATATAAATGTAGTTTAGGTTCTGGAAGATAAATGTGTTTAATGGAGAAAGCTAAGCAAATGAGATGGTGAGCAGCAGGCTTTTAAAGTCTTTTCCATAGTGGTGGTAGCAGGGAGACATCTTAGCTCACTGAGCCTGATTGTAAATTGGGAGCATCAGTCCTCCTTTTTGATTTGGAGATTTCATGCTTTGCTTGGGTTTGTTAGGAATGGAACTCTTCTACCAGGAATGCTAAATTGTGTTCTGCATGTCTTATCATACACACCTCCATATTGAAGGGTAGCCTGGTGGTGCAGTGGTCAGTGCTGCTACCAAGTGGATCCACTCTCCCGGGTTTAGATATAATGCTGGTTTGCTGTTTGCGAGGAGGTCTCCACATGTCTGACTGGGTTTCTCTTTCAGCATCCTAAAGACCTACGGGTTGGATCTAATTAGCACCTCTAAATTGTCTCAGTGTGTTGAAGATTTCAGGTGTTCTGTACCTGGCAGGTTCTCTTTTTCACCCATTGTTGCCAGAAATTGTACAGAGATTTTGCAGGGTTGGAAATAAGCAAAGCAGAAAACATGAATATAATCCACAGGAGGGCAATAAACTATGCCTGGCCCCATTGCATTTGCAATCATCATTTTCTCAGCCCCGTGATGCCCTGTAAATCAAACTTTGCAGTTTAGGAAGCCATCATTATTCTTTATTTCACAGATGCCTTTTCTCAAGACTGTGTACAAAAATCGGGATACATGTAATATATTACAAAGCTTGGCAAGACAGTGCCAAGTTAAAAGTTAATTAAGAATAGCAATCTTTAATAGAGTACAAGAATTATAGTACTTTGTCAGGTCCAGACGACAGGGGAGTAGTTGAAAAATGAAGGGCAGAGTCAATCAAGGGACCAACGGTTGGTTACTAACCCAAGTAGACCTGAGTGGTTGAAAATTTATACACACAGAGGTAGAATATTAGAACAAATGTGACAAGAACAGGCCATTGAGCCTGATTAGCTCATCCATCCCATTCATCTTGACGCTCCAAAATAACATCATGCTGAGATCTGAGACCCTGTCCATACATACAGGGATATTTTAAAAAATGTAGCGTTTTGAATGCATTTTGGCCTTTCGTCCACATGCAAACTGCGTTTTAGGTTTTTGAAAACGGACCTTTTGAAAAACTCCTTCCAGGGTGAAGATGCTTAAAAACTTCATCTTCCCTGTTTACGTGTAGACAATGAAAACCGAGTTTTCGGCTTGCAGTGTGAGATTGTGCTCCGGTATCTTCTTTGCTTGATGTCAGTGCGTGCCAAGTAGTGCTGGTGTTAGCCTTGTTAATGGGACTTTTTACATGTTTACATTTAAACGTACAATTACTTCATCACTATATTGAGCAACAATGGCATCCAAGTGTGCTATGGAGGAGTTTTGTCTTGATAGAGTAATATATTACTCTACTTTCCCCTTTTGTATTATTAATGTGTATCCTTTGTCAAAATGCGTCAAATTTCACAGACTTACCACTGTTTATAAAGTATTGTACCATATAACTTCTCCCCATCTTCCCTTCTACATTTATAACCTCAGAAAATTTGGTGTAGTAAAAGACAAGCAGGAGTTAAGTTACAATTTAAATAATGTATTATTGTTAATATTCATAAATAAAAAGATAGATAGATAGATAGATAGATAGATAGATAGATAGATAGATAGATAGATAGATAGATAGATAGATAGATAGATA
>JANRMT010049829.1:28841690-28883594 GCA_026402145.1 Polypterus bichir lapradei | reverse complement strand
ATAGATAGATAGATAGATAGATAGATAGATAGATAGATAGATAGATACTTTATTAATCCCAAGGGGAAATTCACATACTCCAGCAGCAGCATACTGATACGAAAAATAATATTAAATTAAAGAGTAATAAAAATGCAGGTAAAAACAGACAACAACTTTGAATAATGTTAACGTTTACCCCCCCAGGTGGAACTGAAGAGTCGCATAGTGTGGGGGAGGAACGATCTCCTCAGTCTATCAGTGGAGCAGGGGAGTGACAGCAGTCAGTCGCTGAAGCTGCTCCTCTGCCTGGAGATGACACTGTTCAGTGGATGCAGTGGATTCTTCATGATAGACAGGAGCCTGCTCAGCGCCCGTTGCTCTGCCACAGATGTTAAACTGTCCAGCTTCTTTCTTACAATAGAGCCTGCCTTCCTAACAAGTTTGTCCAGGTGTGAGGCGTCCTTCTTCCTTATGCTGCCTCCCTAGCACACCACCGCATAGAAGAGGGCACTCGCCACAACCGTCTGGTAGAACATCTGCAGCATCTTATTGCAGATGTTGAAGGATACCAACCTTCTAAGGAAGTATAGTCGGCTCTGTCCTTTCTTACACAGAGCATCAGTATTGGCAGTCCAGTCCAATTTATCATCCAGCTGCACTCCCAGGTATTTATAGGTCTGCATCCTCTGCACACAGTCACCTCCGATGATCACGGGGTCCATGAGGGGCCTGGGTCTCCTAAAATCCACTACCAGTTCCTTGGTTTTGCTGGTGTTCAGGTGTAAGTGGTTTGAGTCACACCATTTAACAAAGTCTTTGATTAGCTTCATATACTCCTCCTCCTGCCCACTCCTAATGCAACCCACAATAGCAGTGTCGTCAGTGAACTTTTGCATGTGGCAGACTTACCACTGTTTATAAAGTATTGTACCATATAACTTCTCCCCACCTTCCCTTCTACATTTATAACCTCAGAAAATTTGGTGTAGTAAAAGACAAGCAGGAGCTAAGTTACAATTGAAATAATGTATTATTGTTAATATTCATAAATAATAACAATATGCAAAGTACATTTGAATACTGGCAACCATACAACCTGATAAATGCTGACATGTAGTTTCAGGCAGCACACAGACTTGTTTGTTAATTAAAATGTCTCTAGTTAAGTCCTCATTTTTGGTCAGCTTTCTTCAGAACAGGCCACATGCCTGTCTCAATATGGCTGCCAAGCTGTGCTCTTCATTGTGTTGTTCTTTTCAGTTCATGGTGTGTGAGATGCTCTTTCATCAGATGTTTGTAAGAGTGAGAGGGGTAAAGCAAGCAAATGTATAGATTCTCTGTTCAAACCCTGCAGTCAATAGCGCATCATGGTACGTAAAGGCTTCTGATACAAGCCAATTCCAAACAGCCATATTTCAGACCAATGGGGCACAGAATACCTTCACATCTGCCCCCAAAACCATTTGTTAAGGTGAAGCTTGCCAGCTAGGTAGTTGGCCTCCATGCAGGGCTGACTGAGATTGTCCTGCAGAGAATCACTTGCCAAACTTGTTTGAGGCACTTACCCCAACCCTGTCGTAAAGTTACAAAGAGACTTAGTCCTAAAAGGGGGTAGGGGTTCTTAACTATCTAACCATTGCTGTTCTTATCAATGATATAAATCAGTGTTATATGTTACAAATAAAGATATACAAAATATTTATCAATTTATATGCAAAATTTCACACCACAACAGGAAGTCACTGCCACACCAAACACTCCAACGATACTTCCCATTGCTCCACCACCAAGACTCCCACTCTAAGCCTCTCGGACTCCTGCTGCCTTCCCAGACTTATATGGCGAGCCACTTGCACCACCAGGACAGTCCAGCTCCAGCTGGAGCGATCTTCTACGACAGCCTCTGAGCGGTGGCCTCCCATTCCTTTGAGGGGCTCTCCTCACAACGGCCTGCCTCCTCATCTCTTGCTTGTTCCTGCATCGGCTTTTTCTTCCGTCTTCATGCCTGCTTCTCTTTCACTTCTTTAACCTCTGTTCTTCCTTTTTGTTCTTTCATTTCTTTTTCTGTCCTTTTTCCATGTTGGTTCTCCCTCCATGGGTGCAGCACCTCATTCGCAAACTGCAGAAGGTCGATTGAAGTAATTAAGACGGACCAAACCCTCACGTGCAGGTGCATCTCGCCTCAATTACCTCACCAACTTCCCACATGCTGTGTAAGCATGCGCACCCACAGAGATTGCACTGGCCATTCAATTATTTACTTATTTAAAAATTAGCCACTCTTTTCTGAGCTGCTAATCCATTGTACTACAGTTCTCCAGAGGGAGGAAGAGAGAAAGCATTAGCACACAGCACTAACTTCTGGTTCAGCAGGTAATTACTTAGCTGTCTCCCATGTGCATGCATCTGATGTGATCTTTATATTCTATCTCACCTTTACCTTTCCTAATACTCTTCCTCTCCTCCTTGACTCTTATTCTAATACTAAAATACTGAAAGAATCTCTTTGGCTCATCTTTCTCCTTTTCTACAATAATTCTCTCCAACTGCCTTTTAGCTTCCCTAATATCCTTTTAAACCATTGCTCTCATGCTCTCCTGTGCCCTACCATTAGTGAGAAGATCTCCATATTCAAAAGGCACCTGAAGGTCACTAGACTAAGTGTAGCTGTGGTAATACATGGATCAAAATTTTGGAGCAAGAAATGAAAATGGGTGTTCCTTCATAGCTCTTCTGGGGTAAAGAAGCAATATAAATAGGCATGAAACCAAAATATGAAGAAACAAGAAAGGGAACAGAATGAGAAATGGAGTGAAGGGGATGGAACAATTAGTAAAAACGATGGGACTGAATAGGAAACAGCAGAACCAGTTCCTTGCTACAATTTTAGTAATTTACCAGCTCCCTAACACTAACATTCACAGTTTATATTTACAGACTCAGGAGTATTGCTCCCAACTGACACTTTGATGTTTGTGTTTCCTGTCACATTGATCACATTTAGGCCTTCTAAGGCCACTGTAGCTATTTATTTTACCTCTAGTTAGCTGTCTTGGAAAACTCATTTTTAAAACTATTGACTCATCCCTTACTTAAACTAGTTTGTAATGAACCGAGCCCGATTGATGAAAGTGAGTCGATCGCTACCTCTCACCTTCCTAATATGTAAGGAGCTGAATTGAGAAAATGTCAATATCACTCTACAAAATACCCCACCATTGTTCTCCCTTTAAACAATTAAATTCTTGAAACTGTAGAAAGCAAACAATGAAACAATGCAAACTTGTCAAATCTAACTGAGAATATTATACAATTGAACAAGAAATAAATGTGATAATAATAATAATCACAATACATTTTATTTATTACATTTAACGTTGACTTCTCCTTCCCCACGACCACAACACAAATCAATCATATGCACCATGAAATCACATCCCAGCCCCTCTAGAAGTACACTCATAAGTTCCAATTTTTGTCAGTTTTATTTTTACAGGAATTAAGATTGGTAGGAGCTCGTTAGTCTTGGAATATGAGTTTAAATGCAAAATGTCTTAACAGTCAGTACTGTGCCGTAATGATGAAACCTCAACAAGCTCACGTGGGATCTTCTTGATGAAACCAGCACAGTGCAGAATTAAAGAAACTATCATTTCTGGTGACGATTGCTATCCTTCACCTATCTAGATAGTCCAAAGATAGCACCCGTTTCTTTAAAAGGTCAAAACAGTTGCTGACCTGTTTAGATATACTGAGAATTTTTTTCGTATTGCTGTGCTTCCTCTTCATTTTGTAAACGGTGCGATTTATGTAAATTACAAGCCAGATCCCGGAGACTGCTTGTGCAACCCAAATTTTCAAAAAATGTTGTGCAAAATATAAATAAAAAAAGAATGTGATTACTAGCAAATCACTTAAACCCACATTTAATTGAAAATAGAAGAAATGTTGCAACTAAGAAATTTATATAAATAACTGCTCATTTTGAATTTGATGCACGCAGCAGGTTTCAAAAAAAGTTGGGAAAGGGCAACCAAAGACTGGAAAAGTTGTGTAATGCTAAAATAAAACAGCTGGTATGACATCTGACAACTAACGAGGTTAATTGGCAACAGGTCAGTAACACGATTGGGTATTAAAAGAGCATTCCAGAGAGGCGGAATCTATCAGAAGTAAAAAGACGGGGAGAGGTTCACCACTCTGTGTTATTGATATAGCACATTTAAAAGACAACAAATGTCAACCAAAGTGCTGCACAATAAAAATCAATTAAAACAAACCAAACAGTTAAACAAAATAAAAGGGAAGTGTAAAAAAGGACACATTTTTAAAGGAATAAAATGACTAACAGATTAAGAAAGCAATAGAAGGAGAGAACTGTGACGAAAGGAAGACATCTTAAAAGACTCTTCACACCCCGCTCATTACATGTTCCAACTGTTGTAATCAGGCAAAAGATATAGGAACATCAAAACAAAGACTAATAGACTGAATAACAGTTTCTACCCTGTTGCTATTAGGGCACTGAATGCCACCTAATCACGACCGATGCAGCAGTGCAATAGATGTCATCTTGTGCAATAGTGTTTCATGTGCAATTAAGGTCTTATGTTGAATGTTTGTGTTCTACCTCATTTCTTCTTATCCTTTCCTATCCTTTTGTAATTATATTTATTTGCATTTTGACACCGCAGGGACTGCACCTAATTTCGTTGTATTTGTTATAATGACAATAAAGATTTTCTATTTCTGAAATGACAACAAGACAAAACAGACAGCTGAATACATAGTCTTTAAAATAACTCAAAAGCCGGAGAAAATTAATAGGTTTTTAAATTTGACTTAAAAAATTTTTAATGTGGGGGATGACTTAATAAAAGATGGAAGACTTTTTCAGAGTCTTGGGGAAGGTACAGAGAAGGCCCGGTTACCATTAAACCTCAACCGAGAGCATGAAACAGTTGATCAGAGAGGTAGAATGGAGGCTGTCAAGGTCAGAGATATAGCTTGGAGGTACTCCATGGAGAGCTTTAAAAATGAATAATGAAACCTTCAATTTGACTCTGTATTTAACAGGCAGCCAGTGCAAGGATGCAAGCACAGGAGTGATACTCTCTCTTTTCTTGGTACCAGTTAGAAGCCTCACAGGTGCATTCTGGGTCAACTGCAGGTGTGATAAGCTTGATTGATAGATCCCCGGGTAGAGAGAGTTACAATAGTCAAGACGTGAGGATATAAAAGCATGAATGACTGTTTCCAAATATTTAAAAGACAAACATGTTTGAGTTTTGATATATTCCTAAGTTGAAAGAAGCTATGAGGAACAACTGAGTTTACTTGTTTGTCGAATATGAGAGCAGACTCAAAAATAACATCAATAATAATACCAATGATTTAAGAATAACGCTTCTCAACATAAAATTGCAAAGAATTTGGGGGTTTCATCATCTGTGGTACGTAACATCCTTAAGACATTCAGAGAATCCAGGGAAATCTCTGTACATAAGGGACAAGGCTGAAAAGCAACACTAGATGGTTGTGATCTTCAGGTCCTCAGGTGGCACTGCATTAAAGATGGACACGATTCTGTAGTAGACATGAGTGCATTTGCTCAGGACCACTTCTAATAACCTTTGACTGTCTGTGATCACAGTTTGTCACTGCATCCCCAATGACAAGTTGAAACTCTACCATGCAAGAAAGAAACTACTTATAATAATGATCCAGAAACACAAAAATCAGGATACTTGTAATATATTATAGAGCCTGGCAAGACAGTGCTAAGTTAAATGTCAATTAACAAGAACAATCCTTGAAAGAGGACAAGAATTAAAGTATTATATTTGGACCAGACAGCAAGGGAGTAGTCGAAAAACCAAGAGTACATTTGATCAAGGGACCAACTGTAGACCCAAGTAGAGCTTGAGTGGTAGAAAGTTTATGCACACCGAGGTAGAACATTAGAACAAATGTGACGAGAATAGGCCATTGAGCTTGACAAGCCTGTCCATCCTGTTCACCTAGGTTCTCCAAAATAACATTATGTTAAGATCTGAAGGTCTCTAAAGTCCTACTCTCCTCCAAACTATGTGTTAATTTATTCCATGTGTCTGTGGTTTTTGAAATGAAGGCAAAACTCTCCTAACGTTTGCTCAAAATCTGCCCTTCACAAGTGTCTCCATGTTCTTGTTGCAGAATTTGTTTTAAAGTATGTGATAAATAACATTCACAACACGTTGCAAAGGTTTTGGGTTTTGCCCCGTATATTTTCGGCTCTCAAAATTGGTCAGATTGTAATGGAATAAATACATCAAACATTCAACCTCAACCATGGCATGAGGCTTGATTTTATACAGAGGGCAAAATGGCTACAGGAAATGATATGGCAAGAAGTTGGCTGAGACCGGAAGCAACGTCATTATAGTGGGACTGGAAGTGATGTCATCGGGATTGGCCAGAAGTGACATCATTGTTACTGGACCAGAAGTGACGCCATCAGTATTGGCATGACGTGATGTCATTGCTAAGGGACCAGAAGTGACATCATTTGTGGGAGACAGAAGTGGCAATGAATCTGTAGGAGTTGTTGTTGCGGAGCCCTTTTCGATTATTGTTGATGGTGATTGTGTGTTATTATTTGTCCTCTTTGGTTCTGTAAAGGTAGAGAGAGAGATATCAATACCAGAATTCAACCCTCCATCGGACAATATATCACTCACCTCCGGGCTTGTTGACTGCATCCTAAGTGCACGTGTGTGACAAGTAACAGAAACAATGGCAACCATCTCTGGGTCTGAGCTCATTTAAGATGGACTGAGGTGTATGGAAAGTGTCCTGTGGTCTGATTAATCAAAATTTGAAATTCTTTTCAAATCTGGGTTAAAGAGGAGATGGCACATCACAAACATTTGTTGTAATGTATTTTATTACTACATACATTACAAAATGGACAATACATGAGAAACAGATTAGATTACACTAACTTTATTAATCCAATGGGGAAATTCAGATGCATACAGCAGCAGAAACATAAAAAAACAAGGACACAGACTCATAGAAAACTAATACAGTCAACCAATCCATCCATCGATAAAAAATTAAAGAATTAATTAAATACACGTATATTGTGCAGACGTTTCTGAATTAACCTAACATGTACATCAGGAGTAAACATTGATTTTCCTTATAGCAGTGGGCAGAACAGACCCCCAGACGATACATCCAATTTTGCCACAATCATCTTTTTTCACAACAGCTTCCAGTGTCTGATGACGCAGACTTTCGTGGTAAATTTGTTCAGGCATTGTGCTTCTTTTGTGCACAGGTTGCTTCCTCAGAAGACTGCAGCGTAGAACACCACACTGGCTACTATGGACCAGTAGAACATTTCTAGCAGCTTGCTGCGCACATCAAAAGACCTGAGTCTCCTTAGCAAGTCCAGTCTGCTCTGGTTCTTCTTGTGGAGCCCCACCGTGTTGTCAGACCAGTCCAGTTTCCTGTTTATGTGAACCCTCAGGTACTTGTAGCTCTGCACCACTTCCACATCTTCCCACCGGATGGTGACCTGTCTCAGAGGCTCATTGGCATGTAGGACATCCACCACCAGCTCTTTTGTCTTACTAATGTACCTTCCTTTACTCTGACTCATCTCCATTACTAATGCAGACTATGATGGACGAGTCATCTAAAAATTTCTGTAGATGGCAAGTGCTGGTATTGTACTGGAAATCTGTTGTGTAGAAGGTAGACAAGAACAGAGACAGGACAGTCCCCTGAAGTGCTCCAGTATCACACACCACCATTTCTGACATGCACAAACTACTGTCTGTTGGCCAGGTAATCCATGATCCAAGAAATTATTAGGAGCATGAAAATTCAAAGCCTTGGGCTTTTTCCACAGTTGTTAAAGGCACTGGAAAAGTCAAAGAACATTATCCTGACTGTGGTGACACCTCTGTCCAACTGGGACAAATGTTAACGCTGAGGTCTATGTCAATGACTTAGATGTCAGCCCATCTTAGCACAGCCAGTGATCCTCTAAACCTATAAACCCTCTGCCATTTAAATAAGTGTGTTTCATCTGTATCATATGAGCCGCTCTGGCGTACACAGCATTAGAGAAAAATGATATGGGGACTCATGATGAGCTTGTAATTAAAGTAAGCTGTGTATTCAGTAATTGAGTGATTGAGAACAATTATCTTGTCAAATTCACAGTCGAGCACATCAGTGTAATGAAGTTGCTTTTTTTTATCTATTTAGTTATTTATTTTGGGAGACTGCAGTGGAAAGAAACAACATGCAAAGTAATGTTGCTATTAATGATTTTTGTGTTAAAAAGTTTCGGATGAGGAATGATACTAAAGCAGAGTTTATCCAAATGACGTTTACTTTAAAATCTGAATTTTATCTAACATTTTAAAGCAGTGTCAGGTATATGATTCCTTAACTTTCACCTTTGTTTTTTTGCTCATCAAGTATGCCATACAGAACACCCAAAGGTCTATTTTACTCATTTTAACAGAAACTCAAAAAGCTTAAAGAAAAGAATTGATTTACATTTTGCAATTAGATTGTCAACTGTTATGAACCCTCATGGTCATCATGCATTGGCGTAGTTTATTAAAGGCCCCACAGCAAATTCAAATACTCATCTTTATAAATATAAAATCCAGCGTACATCTGTCTGTCCGTTTTTCATGAGAGAACTGCTTAACGGATTTAGCTCAGGTTTTTTTCTATAATTTGCTTGAACATTCTGGTTGACTTTGTGACTTCTCTCATCGTGCTAAGTATTATAGTTTGGTTGTGGCACCGATTTATTTCTGAGAATCTGAGAGAGACAGGCTGCGGGCCAAGGGGAGGAGGAGGTAGGACCTCAGGTGTATGGAGCCGGGCAGGGCCCTTCTCACTCTCGCCATGCGTTGGAGTGTGCCTTGCCTTCGCTTAGCTAGCGATACCTGTTTGTTCAGCAGACATTATCATCTAGAGATTGTTAAATACTAATATTTGGCATTTTTGAGAGAGAGGTCACAGCTACATGTGTTTTAGAGGGTACCTGCTCATTGGCAGAGATATCACAGTTACGTGCTCTTCTCCTCACATGCGGGACACTCTTCCATCAGAGCTGAACACGATCAGATACAGTGGCAATTTTTGACATTGGAACGTACCTACCCTCCTCTTGGCCAGAGATGACTTGCCAACTTTTTACATTTTTGGCAAAGAGATCACAGCTACATTCTCGCCCCTAAAAGAAAAACCAATAATATTATATATCAAAAGGCCCTTGGATACGAAAGCTATCAATATAAACTCTTCTCAATAAAAATTATTACATTTTTAAATTTTTTTAATGATTCAACATGACATTGATCAAAATCCCTCAGTCAAGACAACCCCAAAAAATACTTTGGGTCAAGTGTCAGAGTGTCCTTGAGTGGCCCATTCAAAGCCCAGACTTAAACCGCATTGAACATCATTGGATAGACCTGAAGATGGTAGTTTGTAGACACTTCCTAACCTAATGGAGCTTAAGAGGATCTGCCAGGATAAATGGAATAAATTACCCAAATCCTGTTGTGCAAAGATTGTAGGGACTCACCCAAGAAGACCTGAAGCTGTAATTGCCGCAAAAGAGCTTCTGCAAAGTATAGAATTTGAATCTGAATTACTAAGAATGTGAGATTTTGGCTTTTGATTGTTAATATATTAGCAAACCTTTGTGAAAAGTATTTTTACCTCATCTTAAGGGTTAATGAGAGTAGATTGATGGGTAAAAGTGACAAATTGAACTTTTTCAAATTAAGTCTACAAAACAATTAAGCATGCAGTGAATTTCATAGTATCTATCTATCTATCTATCTATCTATCTATCTATTTATCTATCTATCTATCTATCTCTGCCTGTCTGTGTGTATGTCCCTATAGTGCCTTCATACCAGCGACATGTTGCCTGTTAATTAGCACATTTCACTGTACTCTGTACATTTGACGCTAATTACCCAATACCCCTCTCTTTCTCTAGCCCAATTTAGAGGGTTAGTTAGAAATGGCCACAGGATCTATTTGTCTATTTTATTTAGTTTCTTTATTGTCAGTGTATCAATAACTATTCAAGCTTATTAAAAACAATTCACCAATATTTAAATTCTGACTCTATTATATCATTCTTTTTATATCTTTGTGCAACTTATAAATTATAAATCTTTATTTTAATAAATAGTAATCGAGTTATGAAAACATTAGGCTCTTGAGCTATTAATAAGGAAAGCCCGAATGAAAGCTGCAAGAACTGGAGCAGAAATAACTTCTTAGAAATAGATGAGCAGAATGCATTGCTGCAAGGAATAGCAAAGGCTTAAACAGTTTTTATTTATTTTTTTAATATAAAAGATGTTTCTATCATTTTTTTATTTTTCAGATTATTAGATCTATTTCAGTTCTGTTTGAGTGTTGATAACTGGAGATAATTGATGTCAAGATAGACCAAAACAGTTTTGGTAGTGTAATTGCTGAGTGACAAATCTTGTTAATGTTGTCATCTCATTGGTTGTAAATATTTCTAACTTATCGAACATAATGTATTTCACGAACACACTTTTTTGATCAGGGCACCTCTACTGCATCTCACGTCTAGCATCTTAGGTTCAAATCCCAGCCTGGAATTTTAAATTGACAGGCTAAGACATCTTCACATGATGGACCATTTCCATGATTCCATTGGCCTTGGCAATGAACATGGAGGTCAAGTGGGCAGAATTGAACTGTAGGAGCCCCCTGACCAAGCCTGGTGTACAAAGGTCTTGTATCAGAGCATTCATGGGTTCTACATGGGCTTGAGGGGCTCATTTCCTGAAATCCAAAGGACGTTGAGCTTTCAGGTCCCTGGAAAGTGAATGGCTGTAATGGCCACTCACTTACCCGGAATGGCAGCTACACCACCAAGACCCGTGGCCTGGCAAGCTGAGGATGTTAGACCTGACAAGCCATACTTCTTCCAAATAAACTTCCCCAATTGACGATCAAATATATGCCAAAAGACAAACAATATGTTAAATAATAAAGTGAGTATATATAAATAAAAAAGAAATGAACAAACTCCAAACTATATATATATACTGTATATATATATACAGTATATTACACCCCAACCAGCCCCATCATAACACTCAACCTCAAGAGTGACCAGTAGAATGTAATAATAAAATGGTGCAGTAAAAAATTAATATACAACACAAACACTCCTATGACCCCACACTGAACATGAAATCAATGAGACACACAGAACACACGAAACACACATAAAAGTCCAAAACATTAAACAGAAAATAAATAACGTTTGTGAACCTTGTTCAGCTGGAAAAACTTTCCTACACCAATTATACGGATGAGAATGATTGCTTGCTCCTCTCCCAAAAAAACAAGAAATTGTTCTTATTCTCGGTACATCTGCGTAGTCCAGAACCCCGGGGTTTTGTGCTGCAAAAGTGAAGTTATCAGGCATTGAAAGTAGCAAGTAGAACAAGTGTAAATGATCTAAATCGCTGCTTTCTCCTGGCTCTCCAATAAATGGGCGGTAAGTAAAACGGGATTTCTCTTTTTTTTTTTTTTCTTTTTGACCTCCTGTTTAAATAGTAAATGTCCCGGATGCAAGTGATCAGATTGACAGGTTCCACAGCATTATCCTTCCCCCTTTGATTCCAGGGGAGCATATTTACATAGACACACAAACCATGTAAACAGGACAATGCTACGAAAGATGGGACTCGGCACAGGATACACTTATGATGATGTTAATCACATAGCACTGCTACAAGGTGACAGACAAGTTTTATTGTTCCATAGAAGGGGTAAGTCATATTACGTGACCAACTTACAAGGGGGCACGCCACAGACTGCCTTTGACTTACTAAGATTATCTAAGCGAATGTGATGACTGACAATCATTTGCAATGCCACATAATGAGGCATGGCCTTAACTTGTAATAAATTATCAAGTAGAGTAATACTTTAATACTCATATTCTAATTCCATAACTTTTCTTTTGTCATTATATACCAAATGTAGAATAATAGTCATCATATTGCTAAGTTCACTTAGGGCTCGTTTATACTTCAAGCTCAGAATGCATATGCACGCATCAAGGCTGCCACGCGTTCCCAGCATTCATTTGACGCGTCCTCTGAGCAGGTCCTCAGAAATTAATGTGACATGTGTGCGAGTTGCAGTAGCAGCAAAAAGTTGGGGGGGGGCGCAGTGTCATAAAAGTTGGAATGTGACGTCAGAGTCTCTGTTTAATATCTACATGTGACAGAAAGCCGCTATGTGGATCCTATGGGTCTGATGTGCGCACTTCGATGTTTAATGAATGGTTTGATGTGGTGAAGCAAAATGCCAACATACAGATACATTTGTGCTGCTTCTTGATTCAAGCGTCACATATTCCTGATCGTAATGACATGATACATTTTAAAAGTCTCACATACCATTTTTTGTGCCGTCTTTTTTTTGGGGGCTTCCTCCTGATCTGACAGCAGCAGCAAACAGCAATAGATCACCACACAGAACACATTAAATGTATGATATTCCAACTCTCTGCACATTTAGAATCCTTATATTTATACAGTGGAACCTCAAGATACGAACACCTCTGTATACAAGAAATTCAAGATACGAGGAAAGTATGAGCGAAAAATTCGGATCTAAATACGAGCATTGGCTCACGTAATGAGCCACGAGCCAGGCTGTGGGTAAGCGTGACGCGTTTCCCTATCCGCCTCAACTCAGGGATTCACCCAAGCTGACGCTGCCAGCCCGTCAGCTCACTCAGTGTTCCTTGTTCTCCCGTAGCGTGAGGATCTACGCGTTTGTGCGCTTGTGATTTCATTGTTTCGCTGTAGCAGTTCGCCATATAAGCGTATCCAAAAATATCGCGGACATGCAGACAGAGAATAGGAGATGATTGCGCTCAAGTGGAGAGAGAGAGAGAGAGAGAGAGAGAGAGAGAGAGAGATGCGAGCGAGAGAGATAAGGAGAGAGAGACGCGCACGAGAGAGAACCACCATCAGCTCAGTTATGATCACATGACACTCAGCAGACAAAGTGTATCCATACTACTCGTATTGCAAGACATCGCACGTTTTATCAAGTCAAAATTAATTAAAAAATTTAGCTTGTCTTGCAAAACACTCGTAAACCAAGTTACTCGCAAACCGAGGTTCCACTTGTATATATTATTCATCAGTGTTATTTGTTAGGAAAATTGATTTTTATGTTGATATTTTTGGGGGTGCGGAACGGATTAACTGGATTTCCATTATTTTCAATGGGGAAGTTTGTTCTAGATACGAGAAATTCGCTATACAAGCTCAGTGCTGGAACGAATTAAACTTGTATCTCGAGGTTCCACTGTACTTGATATCACTTTTATGATGAAATGCATTGAAGTATGTATGTTACATTTTACAGATAAATCGTTAATTTCGTTTAAATAAAGAATACTCTTAATAATTACACACATGGGGATGACACGGTGGCAGAGCGGTAGCACTGCTGCCTCACAGGGAGTCACGTCGCTGGTGTTCCCTGCCTGGAGTTTACATGTTTTACTGCTGACTTTCCACAGTGAGCTCCGGTTTCCTTCCAAAGATATGCAGATTTGGGGATTTGGTGCCGCTAAAATTATACTAGTGTATGTGTGTGCTTGTATTCACCTTGCTGTGAGCTGAAGCCCCGTCCA
This sequence comes from Polypterus bichir lapradei, assembly GCA_026402145.1. Classification (NCBI taxonomy): domain Eukaryota; kingdom Metazoa; phylum Chordata; class Cladistia; order Polypteriformes; family Polypteridae; genus Polypterus; species Polypterus bichir. The sequence goes on along the minus strand of JANRMT010049829.1, from coordinate 28,869,871 downwards.
GGGATTGCTTCTGCCTTGCGCCCAATGCTTGCTGGAATGGACACATGCCTGGATTGATGGATTTAATCATTAAACATCCTTTTCTGAGATATTGTGGCAAGGTGTCATTGGAATTTAATGGGTGGTTCAGGCAATTCACAACACAGCGAAGCTGAACCTGCTCTCACCATGATGATATCTCACAGTGCCACATGCTGGATTCTTCCAGATTTACGCAAACTACACGTGCGAGTATAAACAGTAAAACGCTTGCATAGCAGGAGCATCCACTGGAGCATGAGTTGCGTTGTGTGAAGTATAAACCTGGCCTAAGTCTACCTTTAATTTTTGATTAGAGGTAGACCCCAAGGTATAAGACAAGTTAACCTGTACAGAAGTCCAGTCTATTACAGACTGCACTGACAGATGCACCAAAACTTTGTCACTCGGGACCAATTCACTGAGATACTGGGAGACTGTGCGACCAGACTGATATTCAAACTCAAGACTCTAACCACTGGGTTACCCATAAAAAGAATGATTAACTCCTAATCAGATCTGTCTACTCCAATTCAGGGTGGTAGTAGGCTGAAATCTAAATTCACAAGCCACGGACCACCCCTGGGTGGAGCATTACAGTAGTCCACTGCAGATTACACTTACTCACACACCTACCTGGCCAATTTTTGAATCTTTGAGATGTGGAATGGAAAGCCAGAGAAAAACCTCCATAAACATTGATGGAATGCAGTGTGGGACTAAATGGATATTGCCCATTTTGCTAGGCTTTTTAAAGGCACACAACGCCTGTTAAAATAGCCAAATTAGTTCATGAATTACCAGCATTGCAAAGGTAAAACTGATAAAGTAAGTGACTGATTAACAATTGTCAAGCTGTGAGGCAGCAGTGCTAACCAATGTGCTACTGTGCCTTCCATAATAATTTATATGAGGGACGTTCAAAAAGTTTTTTGCACTTTTCTTTTACTCTATTAAGGATCTCAAAAGTAAATTACATCACTTTTATACATTGTCACCTTCCTCTGCAATGCCATTTTCCCAGCGTCGTACCAACTTTTTAATGGTATCAGCAAAAAATGTTTTTTTGCTGAGAGCATAGCCACTGATGCCGCTGCTTTTACATCATCATCACATGGCTGTAGCTGGACATCCAGAGTGCTCTGCTCCATCACACTAGTACGGCCATTTTCAAACAGTTCAATCCATTCATAGATGACTCTACGAGAGAGAACTTTATCCCCATACTGAGCACACATGTGGTAATGAATTTGTGCTCCAGGCACACGAAAAGTGTATGACAGAACGCTGTTCCTCTTTGGTGCCATTTATAAGTTTCACAGCCATCTACACCACAGGGTGACAACTCTTATACTAAACTGTAAGGGCAGCCGGCTTGCCCGACCAATAACTACTCCTCCCGCCTTCACCATTTCCAACGAAAATATAAAAGTGAGGAACTTTTTGAATGTCCCTCGTATTATCCTATCAATGCTGAAGATGTGTAAGCCAAATTTGGGTAACATGGCCCACCTTGGCATTATTGGGCACATGTCAGGATTCGAGCCTGGATGGGGTGTCTGTGCCAATTAGGCTAACACCCGAGGTCTTAAATGGTGTGTGAAAAACCAATACAGAGAAGAGAAGAATATACAAAGCATGCAGAATTATAATCATAGTAATGATGATGCAGACAGTTATTAAAGAAGAGCTGCCTGGATAATTACTTTTTCAGAATAACACATTATTTCCATACTTCTTCAGTTGCCTATAATATAAAGATGAAACACTATTTATACTATTTGGCTATGGCTAATTAATTGGAATGAGGACAACTATTCATTATTTGTATGCATTTTAATTCAACATAGATGGATTCAAATTGTGATATGCAATGACAGAGCTTCTTTGACACAGTAGCATTAAATAAATGTACATTAGTCCCTTAGTGTTGCTGGCTTAAAGCCAGATGGGAACCCATAATGTGAGCTACTCAAGCTGGTTTATTTCAGAGATGGAAAATATAATGTTTTGCATTTTAATCATACATGTGATTATAAAAGCGAAAACATCCCCTGGCATTATATGTGATATTTACTTGCGCAAATTAGTGACCCCCGCAACTGTAGAAAATTGTAAGTCAGGGCTCAGTAGCTGTTCTAATTGTGTGCACAACAGAAATGCATGGCCTTATCAGGAGGGAGATAAAAGGAAGACCTCTGCACAGGAAACCAAAAATATGCAAAAAAAAAAAAAATGAAAAACACATTAAGAAAAAATATCCATTGCCATCCGTTGGTGCTTAATGTATTATAAACGTGTAAGGTACAAACAAAGACAGTTTTCTGCTTGTGCCAATGTTACTTTCTCAATAGGTTCAGGTAAAGAAGAAAGGTAAGCAGCGTAGTGTAGTGGCTAAGGCTTGAAGCCCTCAGGTTGTGGGTTCAAATCCTTCCACTGATACCGTGTGCCCATGAGCAAGACACTTTACCTGTCTGGGCTTAAAATTGGAACAACAATGCAGATGTACCGTATCTCCAATTGAATAAAGGTGTCAGTTAAATAATGAAGTTATTACACAACCCAGCCACAGGGGATTCACAAACCAGTGTGTTTCTTCGTGCTGGTCCCAACCCCAGATAAATGGGGAGGGCTACATCAGGAAGGGCATCCAGTGTAAAATTTTGCCAAATCAATATGCGGACAATATGGTGGACAGTTTGGCGGACAAAATTAGACAGGAGTCCCTGTGGACTATGATGTTTGCTGATGACATTGTGATCTGTAGCGATAGTAGGGAGCAGGTTGAGGAGACCCAGGAGAGGTGGAGATATGCTCTAGAGAGGAGAGGAATGAAGATCAGTAGGAACAAAACAGAATACATGTGTGTAAATGAGAGGGAGGTCAGTGGAATGGTGAGGATGCAGGGAGTAGAGTTAGCAAAGGTGGTTGAGTTTAAATACTTGGGATCAACAGTACAGAGTAATGGGGATTGTGGAACAGAAGTGAAGAAGAGAGTGAAGGCAGGGTGGAATGGGTGGAGAAGAGTGTCAGGAGGGATTTGTGACAGACGGGTATCAGCAAGAGTGAAAGGGAAGATCTACAGGACGGTAGTGAGACCAGCTAATTAAAGTTGGTAAGATTTGCATTGGGTGTGACGAGGATGGACAGGATTAGAAATGAGGACATTAGAAGGTCAGCTCAAGTTGGACAGTTGGGAGACAAAGTCAGAGAGATGAGATTGCACGGGTTTGGACATGTACAGAGAAGAGATGCTGGGTATATTGAGAAAAGGATGTTAACGATAGTGCTGCCAGGAAAGAGGAAAAGAGGAAGGCCTAAGAGAAGGTTTATGGATGTGGTGAGAGAGGACATGCAGGTGATGGGTGTAAAAGAACAAGATGCAGAAGACAGGACGATATGGAAGAAGATCATCCACTGTGGCGACCCCTAACGGGAGCAGCAGAAAGAAGAAGAAGAAGATTTAGCATTAGACAATAAGACAAGGGATGGGCTGGTGCCAAAATGCATTTACTGTAGGTTTCAGGGGTTAGTCAAAAACAGCGCACTCGGGATCTGGGCAGGCGTAAGTGTATGCAATAGCATAGATGAGGGGCCATGGGGTGCAGATGGGGAGATTGGCTAGGTGTGTGCAGTTTAGGCAGTTTCCTCGTCAACACTCATTTGTTTTGCAATTAAGGCACCCGTACTCACTTGCGTATAAAGCAGCCTGGGGTAAAAGAGAATGATCTGGAATGAGAGGTCAAAATGAAAAGAAACAGGTTAAAGAGGATAAGCATGGTCATAAATGGAGAGGCTGCTGCTTCACAGCCTGAGGCCACAGGTCCGCCACACCCTTGACCCACTGCAGTTCGCATAACAGAAGAATGTGGGAGCAGAGGATGCCATCATCTATATGCTACACCAATCCCTCTCCCACTTGGACAGAGGCAGTGGTGCTGTAAGAATTATGTTTCTGGACTTCTCTAGCACCTTCAACACCATCCAACCTCTGCTCCTTAGGGACAAGCTGACAGAGATGGGAGTAGATTCACACCTGGTGGCATGGGTCATGGACTGTCTTACAGAAAGACCTCAGTATGTGCGTCTCGGGAACTGCAGGTCTGACATTGTGGTCAGCAACACAGGAGCGCCGCTGGGGACTGTACTTTCTCTGGTCCTGTTCAGCCTATATACATTGGACTTCCAATACAACTTAGAGTCCTGCCACGTGCAAAAGTTCGCTGATGACACTGCTATCATTGGCTGCATCAGGAGTGGGCAGGAGGAGGAATATAGGAACATAATCAAGGACTTTGTTAAATGGTGCAGCTAAAACCACCTACAACTGAACACCAGCAAAACCAAGGAACTGGTGGTGAATTTTAGGAGGCCCAGGCCCCTCACGGACCCCGTGATTATCAGAGGTGACTGTGTGCAGAGGGTGCAGACCTATAAATACCTGGGAGTGCAGCTGGATGATAAATTGGACTGGACTGCCAATACTGATGCTCTGTGCAAGAGAGGACAGAGCCGACTATACTTCCTTAGAAGGCTGGCGTCTTTCAACATCTGCAATAAGATGCTGCAGATGTTCTATCAGACGGTTGTGGCGAGCGCCCTCTTCAACGTGGTGGTGTGCTGGGGAGGCAGCGTAAAGAAGAGGGACGCCTCACGCCTGGACAAACTGGTGAGGAAGGCAGGCTCTATTGTAGGCACAGAGCTGGACAGTTTGATATCCGTGGCAGAGTGACGGGCGCTGAGCAGGCTCCTGTCAATCATGGAGAATCCACTGAATCCACTAAACAGGATCATCTCCAGACAGAGGAGCAGCTTCAGCGACAGACTGCTGTCACCATCCTTCTCCACTGACAGACTGAGGAGATCGATCCTCCCCCACACTATGTGACTCTTCAATTCCACCCGGGGTGGTAAACGTTAACATTATACAAAGTTATTGTCTGTTATACCTGCATTTTTATCACTCTTTAATTTAATTTTTTTTATCAGTATGCTGCTGCTGGAGTATGTGAATTTCCCCTTGGGATTAATAAAGTATCTATCTATCTATTTATCTATCTGTCTATAAAGACAACTCACACAGAAGCTACCATATTGAGGCAGGCATGCAGCCTTTCATGAAGAAAGCAGACTAGAAATGATGATTTGACCAGAGACATTTCAGAAACTACAAGTCTGTGTCCTGCCTGAAACTACCCATCCGCATTTATCAGGTTGTATGGTTGCCATTATTCAAGTGTACTATTTGTTATTGTTATTATTTTATGAATATTATCAATAATGTATTATTTAAAGTTGTAACCTAACTCCTGCTTGTCTTTTACTCTCTCTGATTGCCTGAGGTTATAGATGTAGAGGCTAAGGTGGGGAGAAATGCAAAAGTACAATGCCTTATAAACAGTGGCAAGTCTACGGGATTTGAGGCATTCTGATAAAGTCTACACAATAATGAACAGAAAAGGGGGAAAGTAGAGTAATATAAAACTCTACCAAAACAAAACAGTGGGGGAAATAAATAGGTTTTGCTTATTTCAGTTAACTTATTTCCAATCTTAATATTCTCATCTTAACTGAGTCAGTGATGAAGTGTCTGGAAAACACACAAATTCGCCGAAGGCACGGTCAGGATTCTGTTGCTGCTCTGTAGACATTCACCAGACACACCAGGTGAAGTACATGTGGTGAATGGAAAAGAGACGATAGAAGATAAAATGTCGGGGTTCACAGGGAGGCCCCATATAAGAGGAATAATGCTAAGTAAAGTTAAGGCTGTTGTGGCAGAAACACACTGCTCAAAGAAGGCACTCAGAGACCTCAGGATGTGCAGAAGGAATCAAGCTTTATTATATGATGTACACAGGGTCTCAATTCAACTGAAATGAGCAATCAGCAAATTCATCGATCTTGCATTTATTACAATTCTTATTAAATGTTTTACCTCACTCCTATCTGACTCCAGTTTCCCGGGACCTTGGTCCTACCTCTAGCTAGTCCCACCAATATTTCACAGCCTAATGAGCATAGCACCTCTATCTTATCCATCAAGGCCATCTGGAAGGCCTTCTCCCCTCCTTGGTCCCGTCCAGTTCCTGCCACCATTATCTCAAGTCTTCAGCTCTTGCTTTTTTCGCCACCTGAAGAAGAGGGGGCTTGTTAGCCTCTTTCTACACACTTGACCTTGACTCATGAAATATTGGTGGCCTCCAGCTTGCTAGGAAAAAATAAAAAATACACAGGTGCAAGCCTTTTTGTGACTTAACCATTGCTATACTACCATGCATTAAGATATACTGCATATTTTCATACATGCTTATAATTCTCTTTGAGTATATGCAAACCATCAACTTTAATATACTCTTCTATAAGGCAAAAAGAGCTGAAGGCCAAAACGTGCAGGGATCATCAGCAGTCATTTTCGAGTGGTCCAGCAGGAAGTCTCGCTCTGACAGTCGCAGTCCTTGGAAATGGTTTATGAGGACAAACCAGAAGCAACATCACTCATCTTCGGAAGGCTTCTCCTACACTTTTGGAGGTGAGTAACTGTGTCTCAGTCCCATCTGTCCCTCAGCTTACCTTGCGAGCCGAGCCTTCCACACACACACACACACACACACACACCTGTTATGGTCGATCTTCTACCGGAAAACCGTTCTCCTTCTGTAACGGCCTCCTTTCACATTTGTAAATGGCGTCTCTTTATATTGATTTGAGCACAGACCCGAAGTCAAACCTGAACTTTCTCCTACAGGGGGTCCACTGCCATCCAAATCAATCGATGATGAAATTGGCATGCATGAACGCATACATTTCAAAATTGCACAGACAAGACAAAGGCGAGCAAAAAGATAAAAAAAAAAAAAAACACATTTCAGGGCAACGGACTATCCCAAGCAATATTAAAAAGCTTGGGTTTATTTAATTATTTTTTGAATGACAGTGCATGGCAGTTTATTGCGCTTACATCAGCCAAATGTAGCATCATTTTGTTTTGAATGCCTCATGAGAGCAATTATACATTTCTATGAAAAGCTCACGGGCTGCTCACACCAGTTTGCCAGCTCCTGTTACTGTACAATTGTGCAATTATGAAACTTGTAATCTTGAATCACACTCCAATTTTTTTTTTTAAATTGCTAGTTGCAGTAACCATGTGATGGCTGGGTTGCCTGCGGCTGGCATTGCCTCCATGAACCTGGCAAATCGATAGCTGTAAACTGAGGATGGACTTAGACAAATGAGAAGACAGAGTAGCAAGAGTAAGGTACAAATCAGTGCATAGTGCTTTTTATTTCAAAGTGTACCAAAATCAAATAATTGGTGGGGCTTCTTCCAAATAAATAATAATTCCACATTTGTGAAAAATTGGTCAGACATTGTGTTCCTAATCTTGTGCCCACCCAGTGCATCTTTCTCCATTATCTCCCCAGCTCACCCATATCAGGTCTTATAACTAAGCAGAGACGCCAGAAGCTGCGGTCCTTCTTTCCGAAACAGTGACAGGAATGGTTGAGAATGACCTTACAAAGGCTGAGATGGCTTATGTTTGGAGCCAGACCTCCATCGTCTTACCACCAATCCACAGTCCAGTAGGACCCCTAGAGCACTTGATTGCATCCCGCTTCTCCAAAAAACTCAACAAGTCTGACGCGGCCCTGGAGAGCCTTTCCACTTACTATCTCACAGGGTCCACCGATTGTTCTGCTTCCTCTCCAACCTCTGATTCTTTCTTTTGCAAACCTTTTCGTTTTCCTGACCTTTTTTTTTTTTCTATTTCCTAACCTACTTTGCCTCCTTTATACTCCTGTGTGTTTTGATTCCTAATTATGACCCGCAGAAAGTCAAAGAGGAAACTGTAACCAATCAGGCGCTCACATGCTAGTACGATTAGCCCAATCTCTTGATTAAACACTCCAGCACACGTACTTAGCATCGTTAATATTTAAAACTCCCTACGCTATGGACCCCTAAAACATGCTGTACCAAAAAACACTGGGATCACTAGTGTGCATGTCCTGGAATCATTTCCTGGGTCTCAATAGAATTCTCTTTGCTTATTGGACATTGGATTAAAAGGTACCAGGTGTGATCAAAAAGTATGGTGAATGTTGATGCAGAGCGCCATCCAAGAGCAACGCAAAACAATTCAATGTCTGACATGTCCATCCTAGAGCCTAGTTTGTGACAAGTTTCACCTTGTTTGATACTGTCAGTCATTTGTGAGCCACTGTTGAGTTCAAGTGTGTTTTTAAAGTTTGTCGTTAATAATGGATATCGAGCAACGTATTAACATGAAATTTTGTTTCAAATTGCAAAAAGCTGAGGAAACCCATCAGATGTTAAAATCGGTTTATGGTGACACTGCTCTGACAGTTCAGACTGTTTACAAGTGGTTTGATCAATTTCATAATGGATCCGACTCAGTTGAAGACGAGAAAAAATCAGGACGTCCTTTAAAATCCATTACCGAGAAAAATGTTGAAATGGTTTCATTTTTCATCATGACAACACTGCTTGTCACACATCCCTTCTAGTACTACAATTTCTGTTGAACAAAAACATTATGCTGTGCCTGTATCCACCTTATTCGCTGGATCTGGCACTGTGCGACATCTGGCTGTTCCCTAAATTGAAAATGACCATGAATTACAAAATGAGTTTAATACAGTGTCAACAAAAAGAACTGAAGAGCTACTTCTTATATAATGTAATTTCATTATAAATATCTGGGACAGCAACTGGGTCATCCAGTTTAGTAACAGCAAAAAGCCAACGAAAATGTCCAAAATCAACATAGAACATACTGCTCTGGTGGTATTATTGCTATTTCCACATAGCCTTCAATTTTAAACAGTATAACACTCGGTCTCGCAGTAGTCTCACAGGTTCAGCTACCAACCGGTTTCTTATGTCAACAAGTTCCTGAAGGGGCGGGGCCAGGTGCCCTTATTGGGCATTTTCTCTGACCTGCGCGGAGAGAAGGAGAAGAAAAAGTCAGCATCAATGCCCCCTCCTGCCTTGGTGGGCTAACACGCACATTCTCCGAGCCTGTGAGGAGGTCCTCCTATGCACATGCGTGACTCCACTTAAACCAGACCAGGGTTTTGTGGAGGGTGGCTAGAGCCTATCCCAACTAGCATAGGGCACAAGGCAGGAACAAACCCCAGACAAGGTAGCAGTCCATCGCAGGGCAAACACGCAGACACCCAGCACACACACACACGGACTAGTATAGCATTGCCAATGCACCTTTGGGCAATGGGATGGAACCCAAGCAGGTATGGGGGTAACATGCATACTCAAAGCAAGGAGGCCCCTAGACACTAACCCTTGTGGCAGCAGGGCTAACACTGTGCCATGGCTTCTTATATAATGTGATTCAAACTAAGAGAAAACGATACAGGTCATGACACATAAAAATACATTGGAGAATTTTATAATCTTTTTACCAAGTAAATATTAAAGATGAATGAAAAACTGTTAAATAAATCGGAAGGATTAGTCAGTCAGACATTTTCTAACCCGCTTAGTCCTGAACAGGGAAGTGGTGGTATGCTGGACCTTATCCCAGCTAACAAAGGATGCAAGGCAGGGAACAAACCCTGGACAGGGTGCCAGTCCATCGCAGGGAACACACAAACACACTGGGGCCAATTTAGGAATGCCAATTCACCTAACCTGCATGTCATTGGACTTTGGGAGGAAACCGAAGCACCTGAAGGAAACCCACAGGGAGATCATGCAAACTCCATGTAGGGGGGACCCGGGCAACAAAACTCGGTTTGCTTACCGTGAGGCTGCAGTGCTACCTACAGTAGTTACCAGTTACACACTACTGTACCCTTGGCTTTGCCCGATTTGGGGACAACTGCATTTTCTTATTATGCACCATTGACATGGAATAATTTGCAGAAAGATCTAAAATTAGATACATTTATATCCATTGATGAATTTAAGGGCAACATAAAGAATTTAGTGAAGGAGAAATGTAGTCATTTTTCTTAAGAGGTCAGTGTGTTTATGTATAGTTGGTATTTAATTGTGGAGATTGTATGTTTCATTGTATCTGCTGTATGTTACATTATATACAGTATGTTTACATTGAATATATGTTTTATATTGCATTGTATATGTTGTATTTTAACATGTTATGAGTTTCTATGGCTTGGCCAGGTCTCTCTTGTAAAGGAGATTTTTAACCTGGTTAAATAAAGGTATAAATAAAAAAATAGCTAATGTGGCCTATCAATGAAGACATTTGAGTGAAAACCTCTGTGTTTCCATTTCAGTCCCAAACTTTGATTAACAGTATACTGTGCAGGAAGGCAAAGCAAGCCCCCTAAATGACTGCAAGGCCCTGCTGAGAAACGAGTGGTGGGGCAGCACTCTACTGTGCAATGTGATTTAATTGAATACATTAATGACATTTATGAAAAATGTAATGAATACATAAAATACTTGTAAATATGTGTGCGTTTTAATGTTCATGTATTTTGGTTGATCTTTATTCTAACTGGAATGTAAATGGGTAACCAATGAAAGATGGTAAATGGTTAGCACTGATAACTCGCTGATCCTGCATCTTGGGTTCTGCTTGTTGATCGTGTGGAGTTTGCACGTTATCTCTATGTCTGCTTGTGTTTGCCTCTATGTGTTTTTTGTTTTTTTCTTTTATTTTTCCAAAGACACTTAGATTAGTTAAATTAGTGATTCCAAATCAACCAGTTGTGAGCATGTGTGACTGAGTCCTCCAATAGACTGGTGGCATTTCCATGGCTAGTTCCTGCCACTGGGAGAGGCTGTAAACCCCTATGACACTGAATTTGATTTGTTAAGTGGTGGTGTCAGGCTTTAAAGCTCATTAATCGACCCTCCTTCCTACATCACTCCCCTTAACCTCTCATGAAGCAAAACACACACACACACAAATTTAGCAGATGATCAAGAAGAGCGGTTATATCATTGGGGATGAGGATGAGGATGAGGTTAGGAGCAAACACTGATACAATGCATTGCCGCACCCACCACAAGACAAACAAACTCAGGGTGAGCAACTGATTTTAGAAAATAAGCAAACCAGTGGAGTGGGCTTTCAAGTTAGCATTGGTAAATTGTGATGGGGCACTGGGACTGTCATCTTCTTCACTTACTGCAGGATGCAAGTTCCTCTTAGAGTGGATGTTACAAAGTCTATTCCTGGCTTGATTGGGGGTCCTGTCCACAATATGAGAAGAGTATCCTCTTTCAGTGACTCTTTCGGAGTGCTTCATTATAGAAGTCAACTTCCTCACTACAGACGTGGTGGAGTATAAAATCAACTGTGAATGAGGTAGGAAGGAGGAGCAGAGAAGGGGACTGTGTGAGTCATTTGGCTTGTAATAGACATGGGTTTTAAGTCATGGAAAGCTGATAGAAAGACTGATATCTAAAAATGGTAGAGCTGTTTGTGGAAACATCAACTGTAAACTTGGGAGATGAATGGAAATGAATGCAATCATTAATTAATTCCTGTAGCTTGCTTTTGGGGCAACAGGTGGCACTAACACAATTGCTGATATATATTTTCTACAGTTCAGATACAAAGCCTAGGTTGGACGAAAAGAAGTGCTCTACCATCCAGCCAACAAAGACATTGGCATAGCTAGGTCTCATTCTAGAACCCACTGAACTCTGCTGACCTTGTGAAAAAAGGTGTTATCAAAAGAGGAAGCACAGAGGCTGATGAGGGTCTTCATATCCACAGATAGGTCCATAAATATTTGGACAGAGACAACTTTTTTCTAATTTTGGTTATGTACATTACCACAATGAATTTTAAATGAAACAACTCAGATGCAGTTGAAGTGCAGACATTCAGCTTTAATTCAGTAGGGTGAACAAAATGATTGCATAAAAATCTGAGGGATCAGAACTGAGAACCTCAGCCCTTTTGGTTCCCGTGGCCACTGCCACGGGGCTCCCAGAGGATTATGGAGCCCTGGACTGCAGCACTTCCTCCATAACTGGAGGTGCTGCCGGAAGAGATTCCAGGCACACCCGGAGTGCTTCCGGGTGCTCAAGTGGCACTTCCGCCACACCAAGAAGTGCCGTCAGAAGATCATCATGAAGCACCTGGAGCACATCCAGGGTATTATAAAAGGGGCCGCCTCCTCACTCCAGTAGAGGAGGTGGAGTTGGGAGGTTAGGGTTGGATGGTCTGGTTTTAGGTTTTTGTTTCTTGTTGTTTATTAAAGAAATGTAATTGTAAGCTAGCCATCTAAGTGATAAATGTGGATAGTACGTATCTAGGTGTAAACTTTGTGAAGTTAGACAGCTATGTTAGTGTGGTCATCCTGCCTTGTTTGTTTTGGGTAATTTTCTCCATATTTTGTGAGTTTTTTTTTTTTCTGTTTTTTGACAATAAAAAGACTGTTTTTATTTAGCTGGCTTAGTTTTTTTTATATTTTATCTCCCTCTCTCTCTCATTCGTGTGCAGCCTATTTATATATCCCTAGACTTTTTGGTAGGCCGTAACAGTGTGTGTTTTGAACATCTGGTATCATGTCTGTCTGTGTATGGGGGTCTGTTTTACCACACTATCTATCTATCTGTAATAAAATTAAAATATTATCTGTTGAGAGAGAGAGAGAGATATAGATATTCATGTTGTTTGTATGAGGTTTTATATTAGCATGTTCCAGAATGCTGTTAAAACATTTGTCACATTTGTGGGTCCCTCGTTAGGGTTGGGGCCCAGGGTGAATGTCCTCTGCTGGCTCTGCCACTGCTTGTGTTAAATGCATGCAGCACTCTGAGCTAATAGATATAAATTAAAATTGCCTTTGTTTAAACTAATGGTTAATTGATTTTTTTGACTCATTAATAATCACAGAGTCTCAACCTGAATGTACCAAAGATGTTTTTCTGCCACAGAAAGTAGATGTGGATTTCAGTAAACCGCTTAATAACTAACATGGATGAACACCATCTTAGATCTTTCTTCACAAAGCCTGATTGTTTGGGGCTATTCTTAGAAAATACTAATAAATGATAAGCGTGAAACCTGCCTGACAGTACAATATGAAGGACTCACAGATGGACTCATGGCCAGGCAGAGTTAGGCTTCAACTCGCTGACAGGTCGAGGTTGGCGCTACACGTTTTTTCCATTAAATTTAACATGGCAATAAGCCGTGGTTTTCTCAGTAATTTTAATAAAACATCTAAGTCGGCCCTCTCGCATGTCATATTAACTTTAATCATATAATAATCTACAGTTGGCCATCTCTCCTGGCTGCTGAGCCTGTCAATTAAGCCTGAAACTAGTGCTATTATTGTGTTATTTATTTATTTACTCGTTTCATAAAAGACTAAACCAGCTCTCACACCATCCAATAGGCACTATCACTCGCTTTCCTTTTATATAATTCCTTGCTATAATAAAAAACTTCCCGAGCCCGTAATGAGATGACAGCAAACTTCTGCCACACCATGAACACGCATCTGCATAAACAGGTATAAGGCCAAAGACGGGGATACACTTTGGTTTTTCCGTAATCAATAAATAAAATGCCAGAATGATTCAAATGCCAGCGTGGAGTGTGAGCCAGATTACAGGCTCAGTCCTCAATTGTTCAGTCCATAATGATGTTTTTGGAATGAGAATCACACAAACAAGCTTTATTCCAAATTGAAAATGACCCCAAAGAGAGAGTTACACGTGAGGCGGTCCATCAGGTAAGTCATCGCCACATAACACTTCTCATGCCAGGAGATAAAATCCCAGTGCAATAAATTAAAATCTCTCTTTTTTGCATATATGACATGCCAGGGGTATCATGCTCAAAACTTGTCATGAGCATGAGGGAAAGAAACCGAGAATGTTATTTACATACTGAATAAAATATGAACAGCCGCAAACATAAATGCAAACCACAATTGATGGCTCAGAGCTTCTAATTAAAACGGATCATATAGTCTGTGCCATTTGTGTGTCCAATTAGGCTAATGTTAAAGGCTCTACCACTTTGTTCTATGACACAAGCCAACTGAGGACGATTAATCAAACCTCATGAGTTAAGAAATCAGCTGTCAGGCCTGAGGATAACAATGAATATAAAAGTATTTCAAACTCGAGCAGCGCTCAATCCATCATGCTAGTCTGTTTAGCTCATGGCTGATGGATTTAACACTCTCTTTATAAAATATTCTACAGTTTCAATGTACCAATGCCGTACCACAAAGACAGGCTACATGAAAACACTTGTGATGGATGCCGCACATGGACGGGCAGCCCAGTCAGGATGGGGCAAGGAACAATACCCAGCTGGGAGGCCAAAGTGATGCAAAGAACAGCCTTGTTAGAACTAAATTTCCCTCTGATACACTAGATGGCAGCATTCCTGTGATAGGACTCCAACACTGACTCTTGCAGGGCATGATTGGGAGCTGTAGTCCCGTGGGGCAACCCTATTGCGTTCCATGGGGTCCACCATAGGAATTAGCAATCCCTACTTCGTGGGGCTTTAGTTTGACCTGGAAGTGATCTAGTATATTGGAAGCACACCCGGGTCCAAGATAAGAGAAGCCACTCGACCTCATTCAGGCGAGTTGGAATTGCGTGGAAGAAGATGATGCTCGCTTGGAAGAGTGGAAGGAGAAAGAAAAAGAGAGAAGACAATTGTGCCTTTTTGTAAGATATTTGTATAAATAAACCTGTATTTGCACCCAGAACTTGTGCAACGCCCCCTACTGTTCACACACTATAAGAAAGAACATTTGAGTTATAGTAACCAACAAGCAATTGATAGCTAAAAGAGAAAAGCTCTTAATAGCATCTGAATTTTTTCTATTAATCAAATCTGTGTGACAGATGTCTTGTTTTAAAGTATTCAGTAAATGATGGAAGCTAAGAAGCTGTTTGTACTTTCTCAGTATTTTATTAATGGCGTGCATTATTTAAAATTCTAATGAAAAAAACAGCTTATTTAAAACTAGTCTTACTCTGCTGACGTAATGCTGGCCAGTGCCACATGTACTTTGTATTGCTCATTAATGGTACATGATGGCATGTGGTGCAGTAGTTTATGCTGGGGTGTTAGGATGTGTTGAGGACAGAGCAACTGTTTTTAAGCCACATGGTTGCCGGATTAGTCCCCAACATCGATCTCTATCTCTCTCTCAGTCCCCATCTCTTACTATCTCGGCCAGTCATTTATTCATGCTGTCACACACGTGCGATTGGGAGGCAGCTAGAGGGCCTGAATAGTAGTAGTACCACACTACACGAGAGGGTGGTGAGCTGCACTAACTCTCTCACTCAATCCTCTGCAGACCATCCACGGGAAATCCCGATAGGTTCTGGTGCCATTTTTAATGTCACTTCCGGTCCCAGCACCATTGAAGACGTAACGTCCGGTTCCAGCACCATCGAAGATGTCACTTCCGGGTCAGGCACTATTGATGATGTCACGTCTGGTCCTGAAGACTGCACTTCCTGTTCCGGTCCTGATGACGTCACATTCTGTACTGGCCTTTAAAGCTGCTGTCTTGCCTCCATACCATCAGTTCTGTTCTGGATTCTAACCTCTTAACATCTCACAACAATTTACCCATTTTCCAGCCAAGGCAAATTATACAGGTGGCTTCCCGAAAGCTTTCTGATGTCTCTTGGTCATTTTTGTGACAATGTATATAAAATGTTAAGAGGTGCGTCCATTTGGCACAAACCACTGGGGCCGGGAACCTGGATCTTTGTAGTAATCGAAAGATTATAATGTGATGCAATTATGTAGCAACAACATCTGCTGAGCATCCCTTTACAAAATTCCTTGCCATAATAAAAAGCTTCCTAAGCCCATAATGAGATAACAACAAATATCAGCCACATCATGTACACACATCTGCATAAACAGGTGTAAGACCAAAGACGGGGATACACTTTAGTGTTTTCATGATCATAAAAATAAAATGCCAGAATGATTCAAATGTCACAGTAGAGTGTGGGCTAAATTACTAGCCCAGTCCTCAATCGTTCAATCCATAATGACGTTTTAGGAATGTGAGTGACACATACAAGCCTAATTCCAAATTGAAGATGACCCCAAAGAGTGAGTCACGTGATGTCCATCAGGAGACAAACAAGATAGAAAATGATCTCCAAATAATGCTTCTCATGCCAAGGGCTAAAATCACAGCAAAATAAATGAAACTGTCTCCAGCTTTTATTTGTTTTTGTTTTTGCATAGACAGCATGCCAGGGGTATCATCCTCAAAACTTGTCATCGACATGAAGGAAAAAAACTGAGAATGTTATTTACATATTTAATAAAATATGAACAGCAGCAAGCATAAATGCAAACCCCAAATGATGGCTCAGAGCTTCTAATTAAAATAAATCATATTGCCTGTGCCATTTGTGTGCCCAATTAATCTAATGTTAAAGTCTCTGTCATCTAACACCTCTATTCTACCTTCCTCTGCAGAAAGGATGATTGATGGTCTGGCCTCCGATTACAACACTTCCGGTCTCTGGTCTAATGAACTCTCCTCTTCCCATCCGCTGCCTTTAAAACCAGTCAACCTGACAACCATCTGAAGAACACCTGTTTGGGCCAATTTTTTTTTTCAACATTTTACTAAACTGGGACCAATTTGGTGCCCCAGACCTTTATGTTTTTTTTATGTTATTTACATTTTTTTACATCTCCACTATATTTTTTTACATTTATTTTACACCTTGTATATATATCCCAGGTCACAAAAGACCTGAGACATGTAATAGTGTTTCCTTAAAGTTCCATGTATAAAAGAGTTAAAAAGGAGAGCTTAGCAATGAGACGCACCTCAACCTCAGTTTTCATGTAGAGAGCCTCTAACATCTATTCATTTCTTGGCTTGTTATACAGGGTGGGCCATTTATATGGATACACCTTAATAAAATGGGAATGGTTGGTGATATTAACTTCCTGTTTGTGGCACATTAGTATATGTGAGGGGGGAAACTTTTCAAGATGGGTGGTGACCATGGTGGCCATTTTGAAGTCGGCCATTTTGGATCCAACTTTTGTTTTTTCAATAGGAAGAGGGTCATGTGACACATCAAACTTATTGGGAATTTCACAAGAAAAACAATGGTGTGCTTGGTTTTAACGTAACTTTATTCTTTCATGAGTTATTTACAAGTTTCTGACCACTTATAAAATGTGTTCAATGTGCTGCCCATTGTGTTTGTGTTAACAAACAAAACCACCGCTATTGGTCTGACACTAACCCACATTGGATAGATCCCTCCAAGACTGTTGGAACAAAAAAATTGATGGTATGGTGTGGTATATGGGGTACAAAGATAGTGGGGCCATTCTTCATCAATGGAAACCTCAAGGCCACTGGATATGCGAAATTGCTACATGATGATGTGTTTCCCTCTTTATGCACTGAAGCTGGCACGTTCCCTGAGTTTTTCCAGCAAGATGGTGCACCACCACATTATGGGTGTCAGGTCCGAGCATTCCTAGATGAACAGTTTCCTGGAAAGTGGATTGGTCGTCGTGGGCCAGTTGAATGGCCCCCAAGGTCTCCCGATCTGACCCCCTTAGACTTTTATCTTTGGGGTCATCTGAAGGCAATTGTCTATGCTGTGAAGATACGAGATGTGCAGCACCTGAAACTACGGATACTGGAAGCCTGTGCTAGCATTTCTCCTGCGGTGTTGCTATCAGTGTGTGAAGAGTGGGAGAAGAGGGTTGCATTGACAATCCAACACAATGGGCAGCACATTGAACACATTTTATAAGTGGTCAGAAACTTGTAAATAACTCATGAAAGAATAAAGTTACGTTAAAACCAAGCACACCATTGTTTTTCTTGTGAAATTCCCAATAAGTTTGATGTGTCACATGACCCTCTTCCTATTGAAAAAACAAAAGTTGGATCCAAAATGGCCGACTTCAAAATGGCCACCATGGTCACCACCCATCTTGAAAAGTTTCCCCCCTCACATATACTAATGTGCCACAAACAGGAAGTTAATATCACCAACCATTCCCATTTTATTAAGGTGTATCCATATAAATGGCCCACCCTGTGTATTGCCTTTAACATCTATTTATCTATCTATCTATCTATGCTTCCTGCCTACTATGCTGAAATTAAAATCTATCTACAATATAGATGCCTAAAAGTTACAAAAGGTCCCTAGCATCTAACTAAAAGGCTAAATTTCCTCTTGGGGAAAAATAAGGATCTATCTATCTATTTATCTATCTATGCTGTCCTGCCTACTATATTAAAATTAAAATCTATTTAGAATACAGATGCCTAAAGGTTACAAAATCTATCTACAATATAGATGCCTAAAGGTTACACAAGGTCCCTAGCATCTAACTAAAAGGCAAAATTTCCTCTTGGGAAAAATAAGGATCTATCTATCTATATTCAGGTACTTCCAGAGACTTGGCTAACGGGTTTGAAAATTAAGGCATTGTTATATTATCATTAAAGTGTTTGTTATCACAATTTTGTTAATTGCATATTTTTGCTTGAAAACAACAGAGACAGTTTAATGTAATTGCATGTACTAATAGTGTAGATCATTTTTTTAAATACAATTTTACAATATAATGTGGCTGAAATTGTCTTTGCAGACAGCAAGTGAAAAAAAGATTTATGTGCTGTTGTTGCATGTGGAGGGTCTGCGGCTAACTGTAGTACAAATTTCTTAAACATTTTCTAAACTGTTTAATCCAGACCATGGTCACTGTTTTATATTGGGTAAGCTGGAATTTATCCCAGCTAGCATAGGTTGCAGGACTGAAAGAAACTCTGGACAGGATGTCAGGCGATCAGAGAATTTCTTAAACATACATCATTTTGAATGAAATCCCCGATTGAGATTTAAAATATTTGCTGATGCCTCAAGCTAAAACTGTTATGTGATTCTGAACATGACAGAGAGTGGATCATTGTGCCAAGTGGAGATTCAAACCAGTATTGAAGAAGCAGAGCAGATTCCATCCCAGACCTTGTAAATGATTCCACAATATGGCCTGAAGTAGACCCAGAAGGGAGTTTTAAAAAGGAAGTGGCAGGAAGATGAGAGCGAAGAGTCTGGAGAGTGATCAGCAGGAGGAGAAAAATAGAACGAGAGGTGCAGCATGGCAGCGGACAAGGGGACTTATACCTGTGAAAGAAGGTCCAAAGGGCAGCAGGCATATTGTTTTCCTGTTATGTGGTACTTTGTTTTGCTGCCATGCTGTGTGCTTATTTCTCTTTAATAAGCCTACGGACTTCTCTGCCGTTCTTCTGGGTTACCTGATGGCTCTCCCTGTTTTCTACACTTGTCACATTTAAAGATCCTATCTTGATAAAGCTGGTAATTTCAAACCGGGATCACAGACCATGTAATATGTTTATTTTGTTCAATCCTACTATACACATTCTGTTCCGAAATGTATTCCCTTAATTGGACATTTAAAAACTTAAAGCCACTGCACAATTTCTGTAGTCATAACCATGTACAGAATCACAGATCCATTAGACTCTTTTCAAAAATTTATTTCAACTAAGAAGTTATTCAAGTGTTGTCCGCACTAAATGCCTGTTCTTATACTTAAGTGATGTTTTTGTGCTTATGATAAGAATTTGGTAAATTTCTTTAATATTGGTTTGAGTTTTATTTTACACGTGCCAATAATATGGCAGAGAGGTTCACTGTGACACCTCAAAGCTCCAGACTTTGGGTTTCACATCCTGGGAGGACTTTGCACGTTCTGTCGGTGCCTGCGTCACATTCCTCACCAGGTTCTTATGTTTTCCAGCCAAAGATTTGTGTCCTTTAGATTAAATGATGACTTTAAGTTTTCTCTATATGGTTTGTGTGCAGATGTGCCCTGTGGACTACCACCCCGCTCAGTGCTGGTTTTCCCTTGGGCTGCTGGGATATCCTTCAACCTCCTTTAAACCTTGAGGTTTTGAAAATATATACACCGCTAAAGGCTGTACATGTAATATTGTAATTGGGTTTTAGGTTCTTATTGTTAAAAATGGTGCTGGGAATATCAACAACATGGTGGTGTTTATGAAGATGAAGAACTATTGTAGAAAGAACAAAAATGATGCCACAAATTAAGCTGCAAGGGTGAGTCAAAAATGATCCCCACTCTGGTTATATTAAAACTTCTGTTGGCAGCACTGTCTTTCCATACAATGTCCCTGACTCCCCAGTCACTGAATGTGTTATCTCAGATCATTTGTAAATGCGGTGCGAGAAACAATGGCTGCCCTACTTGTGATTTGCACGAAAGAATATATTTCGAAGACTTTGTGCACAATACAGAGAAAGTGTTTTGTCGTGAAGAAACATGTATGAATGGATAGAGAAATTCAAGGAAGGTTGCACAAGTGTCAGCCATTAAGAAGGAGCCAGATGCCCGTCCACGTCCAAAACTGATGAGAACATTGAGCGATAGCACATGAAATGATTCTGTTGAATAGACGGTAGATGATGTGGCAGATCATTTGCAAATCAACCATGGCTCCGCCTATGCAATAGTCCACAACACAATTGGGTTTCGAAAGAAGCCCTATGAGGACAAAGATTCATGTTTGATGAAGAGGTGAAGACAACAGTGCATTCGTGGCTCGCAGCTCAGCCTAAAACATTTTTAATGAAGAAAATATGAAAGCTTGTTGGTAGATGGACAAAGTGTGTCAAAAAGCAGGGAGATTATGCCAAAAAATGATGTATTTGTCTTTTCTGAAAGTTGAATAAAATGAATTCTACAGCCGGAGTGCAGATAATTTTTGACTCACCCTCGTAAAATGTGCATTATTACAAAATTAATTACGGTTGTTACTTAAAAATAAAAAAGTAAATACAAAACTAAACACATTTCTTTCAGGTCAACCTTTTTGGCATTGTGTCCCACTTTTTCTTATGTAACTGCCTTTGCAACCCACAAAGGGTGGGGGTCACCTTTGGCGTATCGAATGTAAAAGTTAAGGCCGGGGTGAAATCGAGTGTGACCATCATAGCATGAGGTTAGGGTGGATACCCTTCTTAAATCGAGCATCAATGGAAGAGTGGGTGTGTATTGAGCACAATTCAATGCACAACCCACTTGCAGTCCACTTCCATTATAAACAACAGCAAGCCTTAACCCAAAATGGGTTGCAACCCAGTGGCTGAGATACAACATTTTAGGTGGTCGCTAGAATTGCCACATGGGGGTTCTACTAAATATATTTTTTCTTTCTTTGGAGTGCACTTTCTTCTTGCTCCATGATCCTTGGTGTGTGGTGTTCTGTGATGCTTCTTTCTTGGCTTGATATCTGCTGGAGGAAACAAGTGGATAGGACTGGCGAGCTTTGTTGGGCTGAATGGCCTGTTCTCGTCTAGAATGTTCTAATGTTCTAATGTTAGGCCCTTTCCTGTGCCCTCGGCAACTTAGAGTAAAATACTATTCTTTTTGGCAGAAGAGTTTAGATGATGAAGTTCCCATCTTGCAATAATGGCTGCTTCTTAGTCTTCAGACTGGCTCACTGGATCTGTGCTCTCAGGTTCACAAAAAGAAGAATTTGTCAGATGTGGCTCTCCCAGGAAGAACGGCTCATAACTTCTTAGGTTTCACAAGGTCATTTTGCCAATTTTCACCTCCCTGAGAGAATCCCCAGGGAGTTCAAACAGTGTTCAGTAAATTTTCCCATGAGCGGGGTACTTGTGGTTTTAAGGGAACATGACTGAACCTTCTCTGATTGGATTAAAGTCACTTCCAGTTACAAAATCAGTGCCTTCTAATAGGCGAGTTCTTCTGTCTATCTTAGTTGTCATCCCTTGAATTGTAGGTTTTTGTCCATGCTTGAGTCCATTTTCTGCCTTCTGGCTTAAATGTTCTGTAGAGGGGCCTGTGGAGAGATGTCAGTACTATTCTGATTCACACCTTTGCTATCAGATGAAGTCCAGGCAGATGCCGATACCCGCTGTAGTTCAGTCACTTAGTCTGTAATGCAAGTTGGGGCATTTGTGCAGCTGAATTTCTGTTAAATGTGCTTTCTTAATATGTCCGGTGTGCCTCTAAATCCGAGCCGAGTGAGCAATACTACAATACTAATGCTGCAATACTAGAAAAATTTTTTAAATAAAAAAGGCATTTTTCATTTTCAGTTTCCTTGCTGAATATTCTCATTAATCAATAAATCCAATCATTGTATTTAATAGTGAAGGCAACACAATTACAGATAACTATTCATATAATCAGAGCCCTGCTGAGTTAACACATTAACCCAGCAGTAGGACAAAATCATTTTATGTGGTGTTATAACTGTCACTTTTGCAGCTCAAGGTTTCTTGCCTCTTCAAAGGGGTGTTGGATTAAAATCAAGCTCGTCTTTTATAGACATGTGTAGTCTATAACATGCATTTCATACTTAATGATGTCTGTATGTTAGTGTAGTGTTAATATCACAAATGATTTTGTGAGCTCCAGTTTTCTTTACTAGTGTCTAAGTGTCCAGACCCTCTATAACATGTTGAAAAACACCAAATTTATTCTTTAAGAAAAAGCTATTTCCACTCAATTGCCTTAATATGATACACATTTTCTATTTAGTTAGTGGTGGCTCTGAGGCTCGGGATCAATGCTAGCAATTATAAGATTGCCGGTTGTCACACATGTGTGAGCAGGAGGGAGCTGTATGGACCAAGTGAAGGTATTTTCACACCAGGCCAGGGGGTGGCAGGGTGCACTAAACTGTTTTCACTACATACCAAAAATGGGAAAACCTGCCTGATTCAACCGTAAAGACATCACTTCTGGCTCCGGCACCCAGAAGAATTCCGATTCCAGTTCCCAGAGAAATGTCTGTTCCGGTTCCGGCACCCAGAGAAACATCACTCCTGGTTTCGCCATGTCACTTCTGGTCATGGCGTTTAAAGCTCCATGTTTTGAAGCATTAATTCAATTCAGTCTAGAACTTGAGGAGTACACATTGTGCTCTTTTCAAATACCCTTTTTGCAGCCAGGGACAATATAGAGTTGGCAGCCCCAAACCTTTTTTCTGTGTTGCGGCTGATTATTTCACACGGTTTAAATCTCGTAAATGTCAAAAGTGATTCCGCTCCATTTGGCCCCTGAACAAGGCTACCCTGCAATTGCTCAATCCTGTGTATGACATTAACCTGCATCCCTCTCTACAAGCAGGTCCTCCAACTTATAGAGAAGACTTTGGGTTTGGTGGCAGGATTGGCACTCCAGCCACTGTAAAAAAACCTCATGCTGGTCCATTCCATTTAAAATAGTGTGGTGCAGAGGTGTTGCATGGCCACGCTTGGATCCTATTTTGGGATCCTGAGGTGGTTCGTCATGTGGTGGGTGCAGTAATGTGCTGTATCACTGCATGGCCCATTTTGGGAGTAAGAAGGAGGTTTGTAGATGATCTAGTGTCCTGACCTGTTTAGTTGGGTGTACCACTCCTCAAAGAGATTCCAGTAAAACTAATAAGAAGTGGAGGACTGCCTGCTAATTCAATAAATTTGTCCAGTATGCTGAGTCACATCATTGCCCCAGGTTTGGATTCCTGCAGGGCTGCATGAGATTTATAGATGGAATGGACAACCTTGTAGGGCGCTGCTTGAGGAAGTTCTTGGGCATGGCTTCCCTACCCTCACCCACCAATGCAGTAATTGGTTCTGTGATCTTAATTGGATTTAGGTTCACAAATGGATGAAGAAAATAGAATATTATGTGCCAGGACTTGAAATATTGATTAACCTGTACAGGGGCTAAATCTGTGGATGGGTCATCAATGGGGAAATGCATCAAATGAATCTGAAAATATTGACAAATGGACAGTACTAGGAGCTAATTGAAATAAAATAATATTAACATAAGCTGTCTGCACTAAGCATTTTGACCCAAAAGGGGAGATTAAAACAACTGATCACATTTTCAGAAGGTTATCTCTTTCTGGTTCACTGAGACGTTAGTGGGCTTGCACGCCCAGATGAGTAACAGCACAAGGTTTCAGGACTCTGGCGCATATTTATACTCCATTGAACATTTGCATTAAACTGTGCATGGTATTCAGGTGTCATCAGTCACAGTCTTGCCTTTCTTGCTTCATTAAGCAAAAAAAAATGTTTCATTTGTAATGACTGCTCTTTCGTGCCAGCATTATGAGCAGAAAGACACCACTGGTCATTTATTGTCATGACACAAGTGAATTTACTGTTAACTGCAGTAAACACAGACATGCCATTTCTGAAAGCATAACATTCACTCAATAATCAGAAATCAGATTCATTGTTCTTCGTAATAATAATAACTCTGTGTTATGCCCTAGCCCCAATTTAAAAAAAAAGAATGTTAGAATTTAAGTGGATGGCATATTATCATTTCCAACAGATTTGTTCTACTTTGCAATACTGAATGAACGGCGTCTTTTAATAATCTGAAAATCTTAGGACAATTTTGTCTGGAATTAGGAAACATGTCAGTCACGGCAAAATGAATTAATTTGTGATGCTAAACTTTGCAGCTACTATCTTAAATATCTTCCTTTCTTTTATTACCTAGTAGAAATATTAATTTGATTCATACTGTTAGGTTACTGATCACTAAACCCTTTTTTTTGGCTCAGTGGCACAAACTTCTTTCCAAAGTACCATAAGGGGTTCTCCACGCCACTAAAGTTCTTATGTTCCTCCTGAGTAACGATAAGCAAAATGATTCATGCAAAGCTGAATTTGCAGCAAAACTTCTGCTTTGCAAAAAATAAATAAATTGTGAAACAAATAGTGAAATCTGTGCCATTGATATAAGAAGAATTCAGGTCAATTATTTTTTTTTTCAATTCAATTCAATTCTTTATTGTCATGTGTACACGTACCATGTACAATGAAATGCTTGCTTCCATGTGCCCCCGCAGACAATGAACATAGACAAAAAAACACACAATAAATAAATGAATATAAATAAGTAAATACATAAAACCAGAATCCTAGGAATAAATAGAGACAGTTGCAGAAGTATATGTGCAGGTAGCAGTGGAGGTGGCACAAGGTTACTGATTGTTCATGAGTTTGTTTGCAGTTGGGCAGAAACTGTTCCTGAACCTATAGGTGCATGTCCAAATGGACTGTAGTCGCTTCCCAGATGGGAGGAAGGTGAAAAGTGACAGTGCTGGGGTCCAGTCTGATATGGTTCACTTTCCTGAGACAGTGTGTAGTGTGGATGTCATAGATCGCAGGGAGCTACACCTGTAGAATCTGCACAGGGTTGGGGGGGCATCCAGGCCTTACTCGTCTCCTGAGGAAGTAGAGGCGTTGTTGGGCTTTCTTGACCGCTGCCACAGTGTGACTTGACCATTTAAGGTCATCAGTGAGGGTGACTCCAACGAACCTAAAGCTGCTGACCTGCTCCACAGCCTCACCTCCAATGTAGATGGGGCTGTGCTCTGTTGCTTGTTTGCGGAAATCCACAATCATTTTCTTAGTTTTGCTAACATTGAGGGTGAGGTTGTTGCTCTGACACCTCCCTGTAGGCCGTTTCATCGTCCTCACTGATCAGACCTATTACAATGGTATTGCCAGCAAACTCGAGGATGGTGTTAGACCTGTACTTAGCTACGCAGTCATGGGTGTAGAGAGAGTTAGGAAGGGGGCTCAGCATGCTGCCATGCGGGGTGCCAGTGTTGATGGTGATGATGGAGGAGGTTTTTCCACCAATACGCACTTGCTGAGGTCTGCCAGAGAGGAAGTCCAGTACCCAGTTACACAGTGAAGAGCTAAGCCCCAGATCCAGGAGTTTAGCAATGAGCTGGGATGGAATGATGGTGTTAAATGCACAGCTGTAGTCCACAAACAGCAGCCTGGCATGACAGTTCTTGTTCTCCAGATGAGACAGGGTGGTGTGAAGTGTTATGGAGATGGCATCCTCAGTGGACCTGTTGCAACAGTAGGCAAACTGGAGGGGGTCCAGACTGTCAGGTCTGGATGCATTTACTGTTATTAAGGTTGCTGATGCTCATTTAGGATTTAAGTAAAGATCTCCAGGGGACTCACTTCCAGTCACATGTACACATGTTCCTGAGCTGCTGGAAGTGCTCTGGCAGTACAATCCCCAATTGCCAATTATGATGACAGCCTTGGCCATCACAATGCTAAAGAGAGATGTGAAGCTTCATGGTGTATGTAAAATACATATCCTCAATAGTGATAGGCAATTCGCAAATGATTTGCTCATGTTGAACGATAGTTTTCAGTGAATCATATGAACCGATTTTTGAGCACAAATGAATCAATTCAATGGAGCTCGAAAGGAGGGCTAAAGCACATTTGTCCTTTCTGTGTGATGTCATCTGCGTCTTTCATTTGGTAGACTGGTAGATATTTAAAGCCCATGCACAAGATCCACTGGAATCATGAGTCTCCACTCATTTGGTTTGTGAATGTGTCACTACCTGGGAATCACTACCATAGAATCAGTCTAATGATTCTCATTCATTTGATTGCTGAATGAGTCACTACCCGAGAATTAGTCTAATGATTTATTTGATTCGTAAACAAATCACTACCAGGGAATCTGCATAGCAATTCTAGTTTATTTTATTCAGGAACAAATCACTACCTGAGAATCAGCCTAATGATTTATTTGAAAAATCAGCACCAGAGAAACAACCTAGCAATACTTGTTTATTTTATTCAGGAGCAAATCACTACCTGAAAATCAGTCTAACATTTCTTGTTCATTTGATTTGTGAAGGTGTTACTACCTGAGAATCAGTCAAACGATTCTCACTCATTTGATTGTTGAACGAGTCACTTCCCGAAAATCAGTCTAATGATTTATTTGATTCGTGAACAAATCACTACCAGAGAAACAACCTAGCAATTATCGTTTATTTTATTCAGGAATGAATCACTACCTGAGAATCAGTCTAACATTTTTCATTCATTTGATTTGTGAATAGGTCACTACCTGCAAACCAGTCTAATGATTCTCGTGCATTTAATTTGCAAACAAAACACAGTGAGTTGTACAATTCACTCATTCATTTTTTGTAACAAATTGTCTTATTTTAATCATGTATCTTAAATGTGTTATAATGTCTGTGTATATGGAAACAGAACAGTGACATATGAATTATGTTAAATATATAATTAATTATATATGTATATAAATTAAATATAATTATGTAAATTATTCATTTAGATAAATTATATCTAATGAATTATATATTTAGATTAAATTAATTATTTATAAATTAAAAAAACATTATATATATATATATATATATATCTATACTAATAAACGGCAAAGCCCTCACTCACTGACTCACTGACTGAGTTAGAAGGCTGAAATTTGGCAGGCTTATTCCTTACAGCTTCCTTACAAAAGTTGGGCAGGTTTCATTTCGAAATTATACGCGTAATGGTCATAACTGCAAGTTGTTTTTCTCCATTTACTGTAATGGAGATGAGCTTGAAACCCGTGGGGGCGGAGTTTCGTGTGACATCATCACGCCTTCCACGTAATCACGCAGTACGTAGAAAACCAGGAAGAGGCCCAAAAAGCGCTGAAGAAAACATGCATTATATAATTGAGAAGGCAGCGAAACAATAAGAAGCGAGCGAGTGACATATACAACCATATTCATGAGTTCTGCTACTTCGGAAACAAAGCACGATGTAAACCTAAAGTTTAAATTAAGTTCATAGACAGGCTGCCGCTGGCGTTTGTAATTTAGTGCCAGCCCATATAAGGTCGTCCGTCAGCGGCAATCCAATAGCAAACTGCCACGGATAAATATTCACGGGTGAAGGACTGTGCTTATGCAGAGGAAGATGACATGGTCAGGGTGGTGTTTGGCACAAACTCAGCGAAACTGTGAGAGAAAGTTTTAAGTGCTGGGACTTCGAGCCATGGACATAGCACGACATGGCACCAGCACAGCTGGGAAACTTCGATGCATGTACACCGAGCGGCTCACGTGAACTGACGCAGTGCACAGACAAAAAACAACAGTTCCAAAGAGCGCTGAACAAAAACCGAATTACACAATTGAAAAGGCAGCAAAAAAATATGAAGCGTCTGATACATACAAGCATATTCATAAATGATACATACAAGCATATTCATAAATCCAGCTACTGCGGAAACAAAGCACACGGTGGAAAAAGTCAATGTCCCG
>JANRMT010049829.1:28811437-28831690 GCA_026402145.1 Polypterus bichir lapradei | reverse complement strand
CGGGACATTGACTTTTTCCACCGTGTGCTTTGTTTCCGCAGTAGCTGCATTTATGAATTCGCTTGTATGTATCAGACGCTTCATATTTTTTGCTGCCTTTTCAATTGTGTAATTCGGTTTTTGTTCAGCGCTCTTTGGAACTGTTGCTTTTTGTCTGTGCACTGCGTCAGTTCACGTGAGCCGCTCGGTGTACATGCATCGAAGGTTCCCAGCTGTGCTGGTGCCATCTCGTGCGATGTCCATGGCTGTATTTAATGTTACCGAAGTCCTGGCACTTAAAACTTTCTCTCGCAGTTTTGCTGAGTTTGTGCCAAACACCACCCTGACCATCTCATCTTCCTCTGCATAAGCACAGTCCTTCACCCGTGAATATTTAGTGGCAGTTTGCTATTGGATTGCCGCTGACGGACGGCCTTATATGGGCAGGCACTAAATTACAAACGCCAGCGGCAGCCTGTCTATGAACTTAATTTAAAGTTTAGGTTTACATCGTGCTTTGTTTCCAAAGTAGCAGAACTCATGAATATGGTTGTATATGTCACTCGCTCGCTTCTTATTGTTTCGCTGCCTTCTCAATTATATAATGCATGTTTTCTTCAGCGCTTTTTGGAGGTCTTCCTGGTTTTCTATGTACTGCGTGATTACGTGGGAGGCGTGATGATGTCACACGAAACTCCGCCCCCATGGCGATCAAGCTCATCTCCATTACAGTAAATGGAGAAAAACAGCTTCCAGTTATGACCATTACGCATAGAATTTCGAAATGAAACCTGCCCAACTTTTGTAAGGAAGCTGTAAGGAATGAACCTGCCAATATATACAATATATATAATATATGGAGCTATAACAGAATGAATTATTAGACACAAGGAAAAGGATTGAATGTAATTCCAAGATTAACTAAATATAACTTAAAGTTTAAGACATAAGGTCTCTGCCTCGTCTTGGGGAAGCCACCAATGTAATTTTTCAAGGTTAGAATGAGGTAAATGAGTAACAAACACCCCTCCAAAAAGTGGGGATGAAGTGATGGGAAAGCCCATACACCCCTCCTACAAAGCGGTGCAATCCACTAAAAACCCCTCTTAATGAATTGCTTCTCAAAATAATGGCAGAATCAACATGAGTCAGAAATTACTGGTGATGCTAGTTGATTGGAGGGATTAAACGAATTCTGAATGTTATGGGTTAGTTGGCATGATGTATTAGATTAGGTGATATAATAAAACAGTATAAGAGCAGATGAATAGTTTAATTGATTGCTCACTCCATGGACTGAGACATTTGTGCATAAGTCTGTTGCAAATAAAGAAATGTTCTGCATTCTCATCTGGGCTCTGTGACGGCCTTCTTTGAAGAGAGAGGAAAGTTTTTTTTACCACGACAATAGCTGTTGTAGTGAGTTTTCCAATAGTGTACACAATGGTATGTTTTGGTGTGGAAAATGTGTACTATATAATCTTTTAACAGTGCACATTGCTTCTCTGCAGTGTCTTTTTATATTTGGTGGACAGGTGAGTACTGGAAATGTCTAAATTATTCGCCTTGATTTACATGTTCACCACAGAACTTTCCTATTTAACATTTAGCCCTAATTTATTTTCAGACACCCCTACACTGTACTCTATCATCTCAAATACAAAGGAAGTATACATTAACAATGGCCGAGGCTGGTTACCTCAGCTTTAATACTTTATCAGGGCCAGAAGCCCCTTCGCTCATGAGCCCCTCTCCTGTCGAGATGCCTACATTCTTTGGCTACTTACCTGTGAAACAAACAACAAATTACACAAGTGAGCCCCATTCGAACCTGAAGACATACAAATCACTTACAAGAAACACAACTCATCTGAATGACTACATTGCAGTTGGGGTAGATAAAATCAATAAACAGGTCAGTTTCAGTTAGATGACACACAAACTTTATTTCAATCATTAATTATATTTATCTGCAGGGAAACCAGACATCAAATGCTATAAGTTAGAAGTACAAACCTCATTTCCAGAAAAGTTGGGACACTTTCTAAAAATGCAATAAAAACAAAAATCTGCAATCTGGTAATTCACTTGAACTTTTATTTAATGGGCAAAAGGACAAAAAAATATTTTTAGTGTTTTCAACCTCTAACTTGATTCTATTTGTTAAACAAAAATAAAAAAATGTAAAATTGATGCCTGTAACACACTCCAAAAAAGTTGGGACAGAGGAAGGTTTACCACTGGGTCACATCCCCTCTTCTTTTAATTACACTTCTTCATAGTTTGGGATCTGAAGAAACTAATTGTTGCAGCTTTTCAAGTGGAATTTGTGCCCATTCTTGCTGTATAAAATTCTTATTTGGAAAAGTCTTTTGGAAATGGGGTTTGTAGAAAAAAACACACCACCTGAATGAGTTACATCAATGTGCATATAACCGAGAGAGATATCCATGTAGATTAAAGAGTCCACTCTTCTTAATCCAGCTAAGACATTCTTTAAATGTATATGCCATTGCACACTCTTTTTCCTCCTCTTCATTGGGTCGCATTTTTATTTTCTAGGTGATGCGGCACTTTGGTCCTTTGACAACATGATGTTTTGTCATGTCTTCAAAACTGCCTGCACCATCTCTCTCAAGGACACATGTCCTCTGCTGCTCTCAAAAATGATACTGTGTCAGTGTCAAGCTGATTGAGGTACCTTCTTTATATTGTGGCTTGCTGGCTATTATTTATCCCATTTCACATCTTCTTACACTTATATACACACTGGTTAGTTTATCTGAGCTTAAACATACATATTCTAATAAGCAATAACACTTGCACTTGCTTTATATTTGCATATTTTTCCCAGATTTTTTCCATTTGCGCAGCTGCATCACTGAATGCAACACTCTTCCAAATCATTTTGTTACTTTCATCAATTTGTTTAGAGGCTGGTCCAACAGTGGAGCAGATCTAATAGCCCACTTTTCTAACATAGTTTCAACTTTGCACATACACTATATTGCCAAAAGTATTGGGACCCCCCTCCAAAACATTGAATTCAGGTGTTCCAATCATTTCCATGACCACAGGTGTATAAAATCAAGCACCTAAGCATGCATACTGCTGCTACAAACATTTCTGAAAGAATGGGTTGCTTTCAAGAGCTCAGTGAATTCAAGCGTGGTAGGATGCCACCTGTGCAATAAGTCCATTCATGAAACTTCCTCGCTACTAATCATTCCACGGTCTACTGCTAGAGAGTATTATAACAAAGTGGAAGCAATTGGGAACAATAGCAACTCAGCCACAAAAGTGGTAGGCCACGTAAAATCACAGAGCGGAGCCAGAAGTCGCCAACTTTCTGTAGAATCAATAGCTACTGAACTCTGAAAGCTCAAGAATAGAACCTCGTGGAATGGGTTTTCATGGCCGAGCAGTTGCATCTAAGCCTTACATCATCAAGTGCAATGCAAATCGTCGGATGCAGTGGTGTAAAGCACACTGACCTCCACTGGACTCGAGAGCAATAGAAACGTGTCCTCTGCAGTGACGAATCATGCTTCTCTGTCTGGCAATCTGATGGACAAGTCTTGCCTGACTGCATTGTGCCAAGTGTAAAGTTTGGTGGAGGGGGATTATGGTGTGGGGTTGTTTTTCAGGGGTTGGGCTTGGCCCCATAGTTCCAGGGAAAGGTACTCTTAATGCTTCAGCATGCAAACCCATTTTCATGCTCCCAACTTTGTGAGAACAGTTTGGGGATGGCCCCGTCCTGTTCCAACATAACTGTGCAACAGTGCATAAAACAAGGTCTATAAAAAAATGCATGAGTGAATTTGGTGTGGAGGAACTTGACTGGCCTGCACAGAGCCCTGACTTCAACCCGATAGAACACCTTTGGAGATAAATTAGAGCGGAGACTGCGATCGAGCCAGGCCTTCTCGTCCAACATCAGTGCCTGACCTCACAAATGCTCTCCTGGAAGAATGGTTACAAATTCCCATAAACACACTCCTAAACCTTGTGGAAAGCCTTCCAAGAAGAGCTGAATCTGCTATAGCTGCAAAGGGTCAGCCAAATCCATATTAAAGCCTATGCATTAAGAATGGGATGTCATTAAAGTTCATGTGTGTGTAAAGGCAGGCGTTTTTTGGCAATGAAGTGTATATTACACATATTAGCACCATAACGTGTGGAGTACAAGACCAAGGAGGATCTGCTCAAGTGAAGTGAAAAAACAGACAACTGAGAATTTCTGTTGCTTTTGCCACTTGTCAACCTAAAGTTATTTTAATGTAACTATACAATTTAAACAAATAAGCTCCCAAGCTCCCATTTCACATCTTCTTACATTTATATACACACTGGTTAGTTTATCTGACCTTAAACATAAGGTCAATGACACCTGTTTTTAGCACTCGCTTTATATTTGCATATTTTTCCCAGAATTCTTTCTATTTTGTAACTGCACCACTGAATGCAACACCCTTCTAAAATATTTTGTTACCCTCATCAATTTGTTTAGAGGCTGGTTCAACAGTGGCACACATCTAACAACCCACTTTTCTAAAGTAGTCTCAACCATGCTAATATTGACAAGTTGGAATAATTAAATGATCAGGTTTGGTTATTTAATAGCCTGAAGACACCATCTCAGTTAACGGTTACTAATCTCCGACAGTTTGCTTTCAGAGTAATTTATCGGAAGGGCTTTGAAAAATGTGGCTCCAAATGTGCTCTTCCGGGTTCCGGACACTCTGTAGGTGTTGTCAATGGCTGTAGTATCGGCTTGTGAATCTGAATCTGCCTCTTGACTTGCAGGGCATTCCCCAAGTGAAGTTCTTCAGTCCTGTTTGTTGGGAGGTGAGGAAAGATTTGGGGCCGAGGAAGGGACACATCCAGTAAAAGAAACTCCAAGGTGTGGTGTTGCATTGTATTCCATCAAAATTCTGGGGCAATAAATACCAAATTGACGTTTCTGACACAGTTGTCACCAAGTACCTATCCTGTTTTCATGATGGTTCTTCTGGTGGTCACCCAGGCAAGTTAGAGACTCTGAAGAAAATCCAAGAGGTGGCTTGTGGACTATTGTGAGAATGGATGAGTGGAGACATGTTAAGTGCTGTCGGACATATCAACAGTGTAAGAGCCCACGTGGTTTTCCTTTAGGACAGCTATAGCCCACCTCACCGATTGGGCTGGATAAAATGTGACAGTTGACCTTATGGGTCTGTTTCCAAGGAGCAAGACGCAGAAGGCAATCATTATGGTGGTGGTACACTATCTCTTCCAATGGGTGGAGCTGTTGTCCTTCACTAACTCAACATCTAGATGTTTTTCAAGATAGTTGTTGGATAACTACAGTAGGTGTATTTGCTACACTCAGTATTTTTCAGCATAATCTCTGTCGACATTATCCTCCTTGAATTAGTGAAAAACAGGAGCATGCATCCCCTCCTGAATGCTGGAGTGACAGTTGTTGTTAGTCACCTATAATGAAGCGTTTCTCAACACCAGCAGTTTATGAAACTCAGCATCTAGCAGTGTGTCTATTAACAACATTATCTCCATATACCGTACATCCCATAACTTAACTGCCTGTGAATGTCTGCTACTGATTTCTTCTCAGTCACAAGAAATTCAATAGCAGTTTGTTGTTTAAAATGCACATCACTGCACAATGTCATGTTGAGGGCCAACAGCAGATGTGCAGGGAAACAGATTGATCCGTTGCACTGCGCTAGCAAGCCTGACATTTCCAATTAACCACTGAATAAAATGCAGATGTTGTTTGTAATATTGAGTGAAGTATAGAAATTATTATACATTTTTTGGGCAACTCCTGTATTAAAATTCTAACCTATACACCTCCATCCACTATGTTGTGTTGGAAGCTACACATTAGTGCTTGAACCACTGCAGCCAATCTGCTCTCTTTTTATATAAGGAGGTCACTGAGTACATACTGTATATAAGCCCTTAACGCATATTTTTGGGAGGTCGCTGTGCACTGGGGAAATTCCAAAGGGCTGGAAGATGACAGTTATTATCCCGTTATAGATAAAGGGTGACTGGGTAGATCCAAAAATATATGGGCCAGCAAGCTTAACATGCATTACAGGTAAATTAATGGAAGGAAAGATTGAGCAATACATGGCAAGAACAGGAGTTTTACTGAATAGTTGGCATGAGTTCAGAAGAGAGAGGTCATTTTTTGCCACAATGCTAGAATTCTATGAGGAAGCAACAAAAGGGTGGGATCAAAGTGGAGCTTCTGATATTATTTATCTTGACTTTCAGAAAGCATTTGATAAGGTGCCACATGAGAGGTCGGGCAGCAAACTAAAAGAAGTGGAAGTTCAGGGTGGGTGCAGAATTGGCTCAGACACAGAAAGCAGAGGGTGATGGTGCCAGGAAGTCTATGAGAATTGGCTGACGTTAAGAATGATATCCCACAGGTGTCAGTGCTGGGGCCAGTGCTATTTGTAATGAATATAAATGATTTGGATAGGACTATAAGTAACAAGCTGGTTTAGTTTGCAGATGATACCAAGCTAGGTGGATTGGCAGATAATCTAGAATCCATTAAATCATTACAGAAGGACTTGGACAGCATACAGGCTTGGTCAGCTTTGTGGCAGGTTAAATTTAATGTCAGAAGATGTAAAGTACTACACATATGAAGTAAAAATATTAGGTGTGAATACACAATGGAAAGTCTGAAAATTGAGAGTCCACCTTGTGAGAAGGATGTAGTAGTCGCAGTGAACTCCAAGCTATCGACAGTGTTCAGAAGCCATTAAGAAGCCATTTAGCCGGCTTGTCATCCCGGTCAATACCCCCAGGCCGCCAGATGGAACCCTCCCTGCAGTATGGAGGTGCCCCGAAGACCAGCAGGGAGTCATGGACTATGTAGTTTTTATACAAGACCCTGCTGGATACCACAGGGGCCGCAAGAGGGAGCTGCAGGGAGGACCAAAGACTTATTTGTGCCCTATGACCCAGAAGTGCGTCAGAGGAAGAGCGACATGCTTCCGGGGAGAAGAAAAGGACTTTTACCTGACCCGGAAGTGATACAAGATCACATGGACTGGGGATTGGGAACACTTCCAGGTCAGGGAATATAAAAGGATTGTGGGAGCTCCCAGATGGCGAGCTGAGCTGGGTGGAAGGGTGGCAATGTGTCTGGGAGTTGGAGGATTGTTTATTGTTTGTATTATTGTTGATTTGTATGTGTATAGTGGAGGAGAAGGTGCTTTGTGCACTGTGGCGAATTAATAAAGTCATATTTTGGACTTTTATCTGGTGTCTGGAGTCTTGGACAGGGGTTCAAGGGAGCGATAGCGCCCCCTATCTGTCACAAGTGTTTAAAATTATAAAGGGAATTAGTCTAGTGGATCAAGACTTTAACTTTAAATGACTTCGTCAAGAACATGGGGATACAGTTGGAAACTTGCTAAGGATAAATTTCACACAAAATATTTGGAAATTTGACTTTACACAGAGAACCGCAGACACATGGAATAAGCTACCAAGTAGTGTGGTAGACAGTAGGACTTTAGGGACTTTCAAAACTCGACTCAATGTTATTTTAAAAGAATTAAATGGATAGGACTGGCAAGCTTTGTTAGGCTTGTTCTCGTCTAGATTGTTCTAATAAACTGAAATACAAATTCTTATATGACTAAACTTTTCCATTTATATTTCTTATGATAACACTTGAAACAGAGGAGTGAATTTTTTTTTTCTATTATTTTTAAGCAAGAGTTGATTAACTTTAATAGAAGACGCTCACTGTCACTTACACGGGGCCATGTTAGAGTCACCAATCAGCATAACAGCACGTCTTTGAACTTTGGGAGCCAAAAAGACTTATCTGGTATTCTTCAGTATCAAATCACAGCATGGTAATGACTGATAAGAAAAAAATTACAGTATCTATTGGTTTATCCTTCTTTTACAATTCTCTTTTTTTTCTTATAATTAAAAAGCAGGTACATTTTGAATATTACAGGTCTATTAAGTTCCTCAGAGAGCGAACTCCAGACAGTGTTTAATCAAACATGACTGCTCTGCTTGGCTAGATATCTCTTCTCACTAATGGCAGAGTTTTAATTATCTTAATTAATGTTTTTCTTCAGTGCCAAAGGCATTCAGAGGAAAATCTCTCTGACTAAAATTAGATATGGAATTTGCAATTCAATATTATTCTTTAACTGAATTTTTTAAGCCTTAGTGATTTTATTGATCAAATTTGAATGTTTGCTTCCTTCCCACCAGCCTGATGCACATTCTGTAGTTATGCGCAAGGAACGAGGCCAGCGTACTGTATATAGAGACGGACTCTCTTCAGAATTTAGTAAATAAGAAGACAATTTAGAGTAGATGGAGGGACACAGAGTTTTGGATGCACTCATTGAGGATTTGTGTGAACGAGTGAAGAATGAGACTAAAGTGTGTCAAGGCATGCTAATGGAATGTATTATCATAGGAAGACTTTTGGGAACACCTTTCCTTAAAGTAATAAATCCTTTTTATCAGAGGCATAGATTCTTTTCTTGTAAACTACTGTTATATGTTACATTTCTGTCACCATTGAGTCAGTCAGTCATTTTCTAACCCACTTAGTCCTGAACGAGGTCATGGGGGTCTGCTGGAGTCTATCCAAGCTAGCTTAGGGTGCAAGGAAGGAACAAACCTCGGAAAATGTGCCAGTCCATCGTAGGCCGAACACACGCACACACACACACACACAGACACCCTCAATCACACACTAGGGCCAACTCACTTAACCTGCATGTCTTGGGAATGTGGGAGGAAACCAATGCAGACACAGGGAGAACATAAACACTCCATTCAGGAGAGACCCGGGGCACAATCCCTGGTCTCCATACTGTGAGGCAGCAGCGCTACAACTGTGCCACCCTAGGAATATCATCTCAAAAATTAAATCAATAAATAAGAAAAAAAGAAGAAAAAACATTTATTTATACTTACATTTCAGGTTCTTTTTTACTGTCACATTTTAAAGTATTTTTATATATTTAATTGTGTCTGAAATACTCCTCCACGAGCATATGCCCTTTTCCACCTAAGATCCTGAACTGGATTAAATAGCTTGCAGAATGTTACCTTATCGCTTGAGTATATTATGCTGTGTTTTAATTTTCTTCAGGTAGACCATATTGTAATTTTTGCAGAGCACTTTTAGCTGCTTTCAGTTTATGGCATATGCTATATAAATAAATCTAGCATCACCATTAGTATTATTATTATTATTATCATTATTAGAATTCATTACACCATGTGGACACTTTGTCCATTTCTCCCCAACATCAATTAAGAATTGTTCAGCTTCTTAGGCTATGCATACTTATGGAGGCTTGCCGTTCTCACTAATACACAGAACTGACTCCTCCTTAGCTTTGGCACTTCATTTTTAACAGCAAGGAAAATAAATCCTCAGCCTTAAGCAACCATCGTGTAAATATATTAACAATTATTTGAAACATTAATTGTTTTTATCACCTCATGTCATCTCTCTCTCTCTATATATATATATATATAAAATCCAACGTCTGTCTGTCTGTATGTCTGTCCGCTTTACACACTTAACGGTTTTAGATCGGGCTTTTTTCTATAATTTGCTTGAACATTCCAGTTGATTTTGTGACTTCTCTCAACACATTAAGAATTCGCCTGCAGGGGCAATTTATTTGCGCTAATCCGAGACAGGCTGTGGGCCGAGGGGAGGGGGAAGCGTGACATCAGGAGTGGGGAGCCAGGCAGGGCCCTCCTCATTCACGTTTAGGTAGCGATTGTTTATTGATTTTTAAAGTTTGTCTTGTTTCACTACTACGTAGGACGTCAGGAGTGGGGAGCTGTGCGGTTAATGGTTAATGTCATACCCATAACAAAGGGCCTTGCTCAAGGGCCCAATGCAGTAGAGTCACTTCTGGCATTTATGGGATTCGAATGGGCAATCTTCTAATTGCTGGCACAGATCCCTAGCCTCAGAGTTTACTAGAAAGTAAAAAAATATATTCTATATATCCATCCATCCATCCATCTTCATTTGTTATAAGTTGACAGCAGTGTCAGGAGCACTCACTCATAGAAATGCCACTTTGGAAAGGCCAATTAATTCAAAAAGTCAATGGAGCACCCAGGGGAAAATCCACAGGGACTTGGGGAGAAGATGAAAACCTTCAAGATGACTAAAAATCTCCATTTGAATGAGAGTCCTAAAAGCAGAGTGCAGGCTTAGAAGCACATATGCTGCAATTATAACACATTTCTTTGCTCTGTCCATTCTTTTTGCACACAACACATTTGGTTGATAGTGACTGTTTGCACTCAGTGGGCAGCAGAATGTCCACGCAGTGCTGTCCTGACAGTTGTGACAAGTTGGGCACCTTGTGATGAAGAAATACCCAGGGGACAGCTCTCCACATCAGTACAAGACCCTACAGGTTTCACATCCTCTTCAGAGACCCTTAAATCTGAACTCGATGTTATTGTGTGTAATCTAGAAGAAAAGCTTGTTGGGCTGAATGGCCTGTTCACATCATAACTCTTCTAATGTAAGAGTCATGTACCTGTGGCGCAGGTGGTGTTCCTCACATCTTTTCATCTCTCTATTGTATTAAAAAAGTTTTCCGTAATGTCCGCCTTAACCACGCCCCTCCATACCATTCGCCCAATGGTTACTCCTACTGCGCACATCCTCTCTCCATCCCACCCCGTGACGCTCTCAGTGCTAACTTTCCCTTCAACGCTGTAATGGCAAGGCAGAAAAGCAAATTTTAGATTCAAGAACATCGAATTTTAGATCATGATAGAAAAACATTGGCAAGAGCTGATAATGAACATCAAAAAAAAGAAAATGAACAAAAAAGAGCTTCATATAATAAAAATTGAGAACAAAGAAAATCAACCAATAAATGAAAAAGAGGAAAATATCTCGACCAACATACGAACATTAAACCAAAAAAGCAACGTTTGTAAGTTAGAAGATAAAGTAATTCATAATATTATTTTTGATAGCATTAATGTAATTTAATTTTTTATTTACTTTTTATTTTGTTTTATTATGTTTTTACTTTTTTATTTCTACTTTTACTTTTATTTTTTACTATGTTTTATTATTCATTGGTATTTAAAATCGACAGTTGTAGTGAAATACTCAAATAACTGATTTTCTAAAAATCAATCCATAATACTTAAGGACTAAACCGTCTTCTTCCTGCATCCTGCATACTCTTCTATATACCAACTCTTTAAATAAAATCATTTTCTGTAACAGAGGAGTGCCCTGACGTCCTTTGAGCAGCTCAGCCGCGAGATATCGGGCCCCTAAGGGGACATCCACATAACACCTGGCTGCTGCAGATAGATGGTCATTTCCGGAGGATGGGACTGGACCGTGCGTCAGCCTGGGGGGTTGCCAACCTGGATCTTCAGCTGTTTTGTCATGGGGAGGGTACAGCAACGCTCTGTACCAGTGCATGCTCCCCGACTTGACCTAACCTAACCTGTCTTACAGAGAAACAATGATATAAGATCATCTGTACCTGGTAAACTAATAGACCAGACTGGAAAAGAATAGACAACTGGTGGCTAAAACAGTAGCAAAGAGATTTTGTAAAAAGTGGAAAATACATTTTTGCAAATTTTAAAGTAAAAAACTAGGGACAAACAAAAGCATTCAAAAGCTTCTGCTGGAACACTGCTGCAGTGATTAATGTTGCTTCCTTGCAGTTATAAAAGTTTGAGTCCAATTCCTGGCTCTGGGATCGTGAGCAGCTCCCACAATTGTATAAACATCTGGAATGTTTACACCTTCTTCCTCTGTCTGTGTGCATTTTCCTCCAGAAACTTGAGTTTTCCCGCACACATCTCTAAAGACGTGTGTGTCAGAATAACTTTTGACTCTAAAAAGGCTAAGTGTAAGTGAAGCTTGTGGACTCTGTAATGAATGAGCACCTGTTACTAGGGCTGGGTCACGGCTTCTGCTAAGTTCATCCAGGATGAGTGATCCTGACTTGGATTAAGCAGGTTTACAATGGATGGAGGGCTGATGCTAGCAACCATCTCCTAATGAAGAGTTCAGCTGGAATGAAGGTCATCATTTACAAAGACCCTTAATGGCTCAGATTGCCCTCTCTTGTAGAACTGAGTACATTCTTAGTTAAAATTTACAAGTATTACTGCATAAGGTTTATTACAAAGTGAAAACCTATTAAGTAATTTTTAAAACAGCAAGTGCTTCCATCAGTAACTGTCATATTAATAAGCTCTAGTTAACATAGTGCCATGCCTTTAGAAAGTAATTCGTCACTTCTTAATTATATGTATGTTCGGCAGTGATTAAATCAACATTTCTATTTTCTGCTCAGATGTGGCCGCTTTCACTTGCAAGTCTTGCAAACATCATAATTAAATCACTGCAGAAAATAATAAATACAGCATGATAATCACACTGGGAAAGTTTGCTAGTGGGCCGATTCAATACAGAATTGTGTGCAGAACAGGAAATTGGAAATTATTGATAAGGGGTCAGCTGTTTATATACTGGTGACCCCAGGTCAGGAGACTGAATGTCACAGTAACAGTTAATATTGAGTAAATGTTAGTCAGAATTATAAGGCCAACACTCAGGATTTCTAATGAAAATAAGAACAGATAATGATGACGGATGAATTATTGAACTGAAGTCAAAGGACGTGGCAGGGTGAGCAGGATTAGACAAATAAATACTGATGGTTCAGTTCAACAGGTATGGAAAGTGTATGAAAGAGGAAGATTCATAGTCAGGGATTTAAAGGTCACATTAATTTTTTTAGCAGTCTGATAGATAGATAGAGTTGATTCGGAAAGTATTAAGACCCCTTCATTTTATGCACACTTTGCTGGTTTGTAGATTTAATTTTAAACACCACCATGTTGTTGATAGGCCCAGTATCATTCTTTAACCACAAGATG
Source organism: Polypterus bichir lapradei (assembly GCA_026402145.1). Classification (NCBI taxonomy): domain Eukaryota; kingdom Metazoa; phylum Chordata; class Cladistia; order Polypteriformes; family Polypteridae; genus Polypterus; species Polypterus bichir. Next base: position 28,818,742 of record JANRMT010049829.1, on the reverse strand, counting down.
TTAAACCCCGATTACAGTGTGACACATAGAACCTTTAGCAGTGTATACATTTTCAAACCTATTCAATTATTTTAAAAAACCTTTAATCAAGTTCAAGGTTTAGATAGATAGATAGATAGATAGATATTAATTTTAGTATAGTAGGCAGGATAGATAGATAGATAGATAGATAGATCGAAAAGTATTAAGGCTCCTTCATTTTATGCACACTTTGCTGGGTTGTAGACTTAATTTTAAAAAGATACATTTGCCATTGTATCCGTCAATCTACACTCAATAACCCTTAATGACAAACTGAAAATTTGTTTTCATAGATGTTTGCAGATTAAATAAAAAAAGGAATCTCTCATTCATATAAATATTCAGACAGGCCTATTGCTGTTGGTATGAAAGATCCTCCACAGTGTTTCTTGACACCCTTTTGCTGAATGATTCATTGGCTGAAAGTCCTCAGTGTTAGTTTGCCAGAGAGAGGGCGTGCAGCATTGTTCATAATGACAGTCAGTTTTGTTTTCATTCTCTTCTTCTCTACAACCTTCTGGGGGTCCAGAGTGTGTCCCATAACTGACCTTGCCCTTTTAATTAGCTTCTTGATTCTGTGGGCCTCTCTTGAAGTGATGTTACCAACACAACACACCACAGTGTAGAAAATCTCACTGGCCATCACAGAGTTGTGAAGGATGTCACTACCCACATTAAATGAGGGCAGTCTCCTAAAGAAGAAGAGCCTGCTCTGACTTTTCTTATATAGTTACAGTATATAGTGTCACAAACTCCACAAAGAGCCATAGCAAGGTTTGGGGCAGCCACCCGTATATTTCATTACCTGGCTGCAAAGTTGCAAATAAATGACAGCACTGATGTGCACAAAATGGAACTGAGGGAAAAGGGTAGAGGTGGAGGTTTTTAAAGGTCAGGACAGGAAGTGATGTCAAAGGGGCCGGGATCGTAAGGGTCTTCAGTCATAGGATCGAGCCCGGACGTGACATCAAAGGGGCCAGAGCCGGCAAGGTCTTCCTCCATAGGCTCGTGCCCGGAAGTGACGTCAACAGGGCCAGGTGGGATCTCCCATGAATGGTCTGCAGGAAAGCAAGAAAAAGAATCAGTGCACTCCGCCACATCCGGGCCTGATTCAGAATTGCCCTTGCTCAAGCCATTTTGCTGCCTCCCATGCGCATGTGTGTGACAATAGTCTTGGACCCCCAAGTACTTGCAGAAGTGGACCACCTCTGCATCCACTCCCTGAATAGTGACCGAACATAGAGGCTCTTTGGTGCTGTGAAAGTCAATAAGCAGCTCCTTGGTTTTACTGATATTAAGTTGCAGACAATTCTCTTTGCACCAAGAAACAAACTTTTCCACCTGATTCCTCTGTCTCATCCCTTTAAGTACACCCTATAAGTACAAAGTCATCTGAGAATTTCTGCTAGTGACATGCCCTGTTGTTATATTTATAGTCAGAGATGTACAGAGTGAAGAGTAAAGAAAACAGGCCTGTTCCTTGTGGTGCTCCAGTGTCCCTCACATCCACATCAGAGACACAGTCCTTGAGTCTCACAAACTGCGGTCTGCCTGTCAGGTAGTCCATTACCCAGGACACCACAGGCTCATCCACCTGCATATCTCTGAACGTCCTCCTTAACAGAGATGGCAGGTTTCTGTTGAATGCAACTGGAGTACCTGTCAAGGCCTCATGTGCGCAGTTCCTGCCACTCAGTAACCATCTGCTCTTTCTTTTCTTTTATATGGTAGCATTCCTTGGAAATTTAAGAAAGGGGGAATTCTTAGTAAGTCATCATGTTCTTCTGGGGTCGGGTGGTGTTCCATGGACCATCTTAGGTGTGTCAAGAGGTATTTGTTGCAAGTCTGTTCCTCCATAGAGAAACAAGTAGATCTTTTTGACTTGCATTCACTGTTGTCCCAGAGATTCTAGGAGCTGTTAATCATTTATATAAAATTCAGCATATGTTTAGTTTTTTTAAATAGAAGGTGGAAATCGCTGGGAGTCTGCTGGCAGAAGAATTTTTAGACACCAATTGAGATAAATCCGATTTCACTGCATCAAACTGATTTAAATCTATAATCCAGTAATCCTTTTAAATTAAAAAGTGAACTCTGCACTTGAGGACAATGGTGGAAATTAAGGTGAAGTAAATTAAGCCAGGAATTCTGAAGTACTTCTTCACAGAAAAGACTGCATAACAAACTATTAAGTCATGTAGATGAAGTGGAAATCTGGATGAGGTGTAGTGCACCATCAAAAGAACCTGATGGGTTGAATGGTCCAACGTCTTAGCTTTGTATGAAATGAGGATGCTTTGGATCCTGACCTTTAGTGTTAACCTTTACCTGAAGTGAAGCCGACTGGCATTAATGGCTTCTGGATGTGTCACTCTCCCCATATTCAGTTCTGTCAGTTTAAACTGAAATTTGTTTAGTACGCTTAAAACTGTCAACATTTTTTGCATAGTCTCTCTATTATATAAAAAAAATCTTGGGACAAGACAATACTTTTTCAGAGAGACGAGATGTGACTTTCTCAGAGAGACACTTTCACGTCCCACGAGACAAAACTTTGTGCCAAGAGATTTAATCACGCCTGGGGCCAGAAATAAAAGACAAAGAGTAGATGACAAAGTAGAACGTCGTAAAGAATTCAAAAACGTTGGCACGATCCGCATGCAGAGCAGGTTAGAGATAATGGAAGTACAAAAATTCGAAAGTCTTAAAAAAATGATAGTAAAGATCGCATTAGCACTAACAAACGGAAACTATTACTCAGTGAAATAATGGAAAAGTGAAAAGAGATCAAATATATTGTTCTAATTCATGTTGCCATCAGGGAAAAGTAGTGTTTCTTCCCAATGAATTGGCGTATCCGCAAGAATTAAAAAAATTGTTGTTTGGTGAAAGTGAAATTCACCTACGCTGTCAGGCTTGGGTCACAGAGTCATACAGATACACAGGAGATTTTAAAGACAGAAACGTTATTCAAACTCTTCAAACAAACATAAGTCTTATTCAGGAGTGAATCGCGCTCCATGTGTAGTTGTAGGGTACCGTTCCGTCTCTCAATTAAAAGAATAGAAAATCTTCCTCTTCATAGAGGTGTGCCTCAGGAGCGGGACCCCCAACAGGAGCAGAGAATGTCTGGGAGAGAAGAGAGACAAGGCAGTGAGACAAGAGAACAGCTGCTGTACGGGCTTTTAAATGTTCGAAGCGTCCTGCAAGATGTAGATCACGCAGCACAGCAGCAGCAGCAAGCCAGCAGCTGATCAATCAAAGAGGAGGTAAAAAAAATGTATTTGTTTCCCATTGTATCACCGATTAAGAGGGGGTTTCACAACGCAAGTAGCAGAGACGTGAAATGGTTGGCGTGTAGACAAGGTCGGGTGGGGGGCAGGCTGGGGGTGTTGGCGAGTAAAGTGAGCAGCGGATGTAGCCCCCTAGTATTCAAACAAATTATAAATATATTTCATTTGGATATAATAGAGAGCAGAACTTTAAATAAGAGGCCTTGTTCTAACAGTTAAAGGATTTCCTGAAGGTATTGTTATGTTTTCATAAGAGCCAATATTTAGGTTTTGTAGAAACGTTTCTTAACCCATCATACATTCTGGTTGTTTGAAATCAACTAATTCAAACAAGGAGAACTTTTCTTCTTAAACTTCTAATCCCTGTCATCTCCTTGGTGTTGACCTCAAGCCTCTCTTGAGTTTGGAATACTGTGTAAATACGGTTAACCCTGAGCATGACTCCAGTAAAGCTGTTATGACGTGATTTATAGTGTTAAGCCCAAAATTCCCTGAACTCCTATGAAAGGGTCCATCCATCTGCTTGGGACCCCTGTTGCTGTTCATTCTAGTTGACTGCTCAGTAACAATTGTCAGTATACAGTAGCTCTAGGATTTGCAATACAAATGCCTGCTCTCAAATTCATTTCTCTAGTGCCTTCAATACCATCCAGCCATTCCTGTTAAGGGGTAGACTCAGAGATATGTAGGTGGATGAGTCTGTGGTGTCCTGGATGATGGACTGTCTGTCAGGCAGACTGCAGTTTGTGAGACTCAAGGGCTGTGTCTCCGATGTGGATGTGAGCAACACTGGAGCACCTCAAGAAACTGTCCTACCTCTTTTTCTGTTCATGCTGTACATCTCAGAATATAAATAAAACACTGGGTCATGTCACTGGCAGACATTCTTCTGATGACTTTCCACTAATGGAGTCTATTGACAAGGAGGATGGAATAGGGTATAGGAGTCATTTGGAGAACTTTGAGAATTGCCTGCAATTCAGTATCAGCAAAAAAAAAGCAACTGCTTACTGACTTTGACCACACCGAAGAGCTTCTCCTAGTCACTGTACAAGGAGTAGATGTGGAGGTGGTGCACTGCTACAAGTACCTGGGTGTCCTCATTAATGGCAGGTTGGGCTGGACTAGTAACAAAGCAGAACTGTAAAAGAAAGGGAAGAGCACACTTTTTTTCTGAGGAGATTTTGTTCCTCTACTGTGGGTAATGACATCCATTACATGTTCTACAACTCTGTGATGATCAGTGTGATTTTCAAAGTGAAGAGTTTTGGCCAAACCATGAAGCTAATTAAGAAAATACTACTGTATATGCTTAGTTATGGGATGCACTGCTGTCCCATTGAAGGTAGTAGCAGAGGAGAGAATGAAGACAAAACTGAGGGCCATAATAAACAATGCTGCACATCCACACTCTGACACACCAACACTAGGGACGTTCAGCCAACAAATTATTTAGCAAACGTGTGACAAGAAACGTGACTGTAATTCCATCATACTTACAGCAATCTGCCTTTTTAGATAGATAGATAGATACCTTATTAATTCCAAGGGGAAATTCACATAATCCAGCAGCAGCATACTGATACAAAAAAACAATATTAAAGAGTAATAAAAAATGCAGGTAAAAACAGACAATAACTTTGAATAATGTTAACGTTTACCCCCCTGGGTGGAATTGAAGAGTCGCATAGTGTGGAGGAGGAACAATCTCCTCAGTCTGTCAGTGGAGCAGGACGGTGACAGCAGTCTGTCGCTGAAGCTGCTCCTCTGTCTGGAGATGATACTGTTCAGTGGATGCAGTGGATTCTCCATGATTGACAGGAGTCTGCTCAGCGACCGTTGCTCTGCCACCGATGTCAATCTGTCCAGCTCCGTGCCTACAATAGCTTGCCTTCCTCACCAGTTTGTCCAGGCGTGAGACGTCCTTCTTCTTTGTGCTGCCTCCCCAGCACACCACCGCGTAGAAGAGGGCGCTTGCCTCAACCGTCTGGAAGAACATCTGCAGCATCTTATTGCAGATGTTGAAGGACGCCAGTCTTCTAAGGAAGTATAGTTGAATGATCTAATTATCACTAGCCAAGACAATTTTGGCGAACCCTGCACACACTCATACCTGTTGTAGAGAAGAGGATGGTGGCAAAACTGGATGCCATGATGAAAAATTCTCTTCAACCCTTCTAGGAGGCTTTTAGCCACAGACTCAGTCTACTACACAGTGCCAAGAAGTGCCTCAGGGGAGTCTTTTCTGTCCACTGCTATCAGGTGATTCAATGCTTCCTCTTCTATCTATCTATCTATCTATCTATCTACAGTGGTGTGAAAAACTATTTGCCCCCTTCCTGATTTCTTATTCTTTTGCATGTTTGTCACACAAAATGTTTCTGATCATCAAACACATGTAACCATTAGTCAAATATAACACAAGTAAACACAAAATGCAGTTTTTAAATGATGGTTTTTATTATTTTAGGGAGAAAAAAAATCCAAACCTACATGACCCTGTGTGAAAAAGTAATTGCCCCCTTGTTAAAAAATAACCTAATTGTGGTGTATCACACCTGAGTTCAATTTCCGTAGCCACCCCCAGGCCTGATTACTGCCACACCTGTTTCAATCAAGAAATCACTTAAATAGGAGCTGCCTGACACAGAGAAGTAGACCAAAAGCACCTCAAAAGCTAGACATCATGCCAAGATCCAAAGAAATTCAGGAACAAATGAGAACAGAAGTAATTGAGATCTATCAGTCTGGTAAAGGTTTTAAAGCCATTTCTAAAGCTTTGGGACTCCAGCGAACCACAGTGAGAGCCATTATGCACAAATGGCAAAAACATGGAATAGTGGTGAACCTTCCCAGGAGTGGCCGGCCGACCAAAATTACCCCAAGAGCGCAGAGACGACTCATCCGAGAGGTCACAAAAGACCCCAGGACAACGTCTAAAGAACTGCAGGCCGTTATTGCCCAGTCTCTTTCTTATGGTGGAGTCGTGAACACTGACCTTAATTGAGGCAAGTGAGGCCTGCATGGCAGATTTCCAAGACGCAAACCAATGTTAAGCAAAAAGAACATTTGGGTTCGTCTCAATTTTGCTAAGAAACATCTCAATGATTGCCAAGACTTTTGGGAAAATACCTTGTGGACTGATGAGACAAAAGTTGAACTTTTTGGAAGGCAAATGTCCCATTACATCTGGCGTAAAAGGAACACAGCATTTCAGAAAAAGAACATCATACCCACAGTAAAATATGGTGGTGGTAGTGTGATGGTCTGGGGTTGTTTTGCTGCTTCAGGACCTGGAAGGCTTGCTGTGATAGATGGAACCATGAATTCTACTGTCTACCAAAAAATCCTGAAGGAGAATGTCCGGCCATCTGTTCGTCAACTCAAGCTGAAGCGATCTTGGGTGCTGCAACAGGACAATGACCCAAAACACACCAGCAAATCCACCTCTGAATGGCTGAAGAAAAACAAAATGAAGACTTTGGAGTGGCCTAGTCAAAGTCCTGACCTGAATCCAATTGAGATGCTATGGCATGACCTTAAAAAGGCGGTTCATGCTAGAAAACCCTCAAATAAAGCTGAGTTACAACAATTCTGCAAAGATGAGTGGGCCAAAATTCCTCCAGAGTGCTGTAAAAGACTCATTGCAAGTTATCGCAAACGCTTGATTGCAGTTATTGCTGCTAAGGGTGGCCCAACCAGTTATTAGGTTCAGGGGGCAATTACTTTTTCACACAGGGCCATGTAGGTTTGGATTTTTTTTTCTCCCTAAATAATAAAAACCATAATTTAAAAACTGCATTTTGTGCTTACTTGTGTTATATTTGACTAATGGTTAAATGTGTTTGATGATCAGAAACATTTTGTGTGACAAACATGCAAAAGAATAAGAAATCAGGAAGGGGGCAAATAGTTTTTCACACCACTCTATCTATCTATCTATCTATCTATCTATCTATCTATCTATCTATCTATCTATCTATCTATCTAT
>JANRMT010049829.1:28738140-28751970 GCA_026402145.1 Polypterus bichir lapradei | reverse complement strand
CCACAGACACAACACAGTCCCAAGCACACAATAAACACAATTATTTACTCTTCTTTGGCACCACCTCTCCTTCCCAGCAACCGTGTCCTCCTCCACCCGACTCTGGCCCCTGAGTGGTGGTCGCTGGCTCCCTTTATAGTTCACCCGGAAGTGTTCCAGGTGTTTGATCCCTGATTTCTGCTGCACTTCCAGGTGTGACGAATTTATTGCCCACACGGCCTCAGGAGTCTCAAATACAGTGGTACCTGCAGGACCCAACAGGGCTTAACCCAACTCCAATTCCCAGGATGCCCTGCGGGAACCCGAGACACTGTTCCACCCCAGGAAGGTGGCCAACTAGCGTTCAGGGGAAGGTATTGCAGTGTCCATGGCTGCTCCCCCTGAATATAGTGTGCAGAGGCGTCCCGGCTGGGTAAGGACGCCATGCCCCGTCACTATATATATATATATATGTAGCTGCGTTTTTCCAAAATTACCAAAGTTCAGCAGCTTGAACTCAAAAAATGGGATTCAACAAAAGCCTGACGCGCATCAATGATTCCACAGACAAAAATATCTTAGTTTTTAAAAGTTTAGTTAAGTTTCAAAGTAAAACACTTCACCCAAAAAGAGAAAATTAATGTTAAGAAAAGTTCAGTTCAAAGCTTAAATCTTGTTACATTTCAAATTGTTACTATTTACTTAACATTTCTGAACCATTTCAAAACGTTTCTGAACCATTTTAAAATAGTCAGAAAACTGTATGCTTATCCCATCTCTTGGTAGAAAATGGGTCTTGCAAGTCCCTCTTTACTGGGGTCTGTTCTTACCACAACTAAGCTTATTATCACACTGTTTCTCAGTTACAGTAAGAAGGTTCAATCTCTTGCTAACTTATAGGGGGAAAGGACTATACCATAAGTTATGACTATGAAAGAAATGTATGTTCTATTCAAATTAAGTTAAATATTCATTAATATGAGTTTAACTCAAAACTTTAACTTTCTAAGATTGGCTCTTACAATATGTATATATATAGTTACATTTTTAACATGATGTTAATTTGTATATTGTCCTGTTTCACCATGTTAAACATGATATCCCATTTAAGAAGCATAATTAAAATAAGAAATTACATTCCAGAATTACGAATGAATGAGGATTGTGCAACTCATTCTCAGGTAATGATTTTTTAGGTAATCAAATGAGCATGAATCATATGACGCTGTCAAGCTTGGTTCACAAAGTTGCACTGGAAAGTTCAGCAGGTTTTCCAAGGAGTAGAAACTTTATTGCTGTTTTGCCAGATATAAACACAAGTCTCTTACAGAGACAATCTGGCCTCACAAGAAACAGCCATCATGAGCACCAACAGGTTGAGATTCTGTTCTCATGACCCGTGGCCTCACTGCAAACCAAAGGGGCTGACTTCTTTCAGTCCTGGGGAAAAACTGTCCTAGAATTACTCTCTACTCCTGCTCAAAAGAACACAAAGTCTTCCTCATGAAGGGGATCCAGAGGGCTGGTAGCAGTGGCCGGAGCAGAGGGAGTCTGGAGGAAGAGATACAGGAGAGTGAGATAGCACAAGATGGCTGTGGCTCAGTCTTTTAATTGTTTGAACCCCCTTGTGAGAATCATGGTGTGCGGGAAGCCAGTAAGCTGGCAGCTGATCCCGCAAAGAGGAGCTGTAAGAGTGAGTTTGTTTCTCATTGAAAAATTGTTTAAGAGGGGGTTTCTGAAGGGCTGTCACATTCATCGATAATGATTTAGTTCAAACTTGAAACTTGAAAAAAATCTTAACAAGAGAAGCAGGCAGCTTTGTGGTATAGTGGGTCCGTGGCTGAGCGGTCGTCTGTTTTTAAATAAATTAGTGAATGGCCAGCTCAATCTCTGTGGGTGGGTGTGTGTGCTCGAACAGCTGTGGGAGGTTGGTGAGGTAACTGAGGTGAGGTGATCCTGCACGTAACGGTGCAGTCTGTTTCAGTTGCTTCATCGACTTTCTGCAGTGCACGATTGAGGTGCTGTGCCCAAAGAGGGAGAAGGGAGATCTGGCAGAAGAAAAGAAAACAGGTGAAAGGAGGAAGAAATAAATAGACTGACCAGAAAGTGAAAGACAATCAAAGGATTGACAGAAGTTAAATGGAAAAGACAGAGAGAACAAGCATGTGAGAGCGCATGTGCTGCAGAAAGTGAGCGGCAGGTGGTCGGGAGTGAGCTACAGGGTTGAGGGTGCCTGAAGCTGAAGAAAGGCCCCTACTGAGCAATTACTGGGGTTTAGGAGCGGCCCAACATGTGGTGTCTCCTGCTAACTCCAAGGGATAGGCTCAGAGTGGTGCCCCAGGATTGTTAAAGGCCGGGCAATGGGGAATTGAGGCAGGCTATGAATGTTAAATGCTCTTGTTGGTGGGCATCTCCTCATTTTGCAAAGTCCAAACAGGATAAGCGAAAGAGTATTCAAGGGTTTTGTGGATCATCTCTGGCTTTTAACCTGATTTAAATAGATATGTATTGGAACGGTTTTTAATCTCCACTTTTGCACCGTATTAAGGATAATTTATTTATTTACTGACTGAGGGAGCATGGCACTGTTTGGAACTCTTGAACTGTTTTAACAAAAACATTGATGCACTTTATGCACCTACCCACCCCTTGTTATGTTGGTGTGTTGTATCCTCATCTGCTAGGCTCATATCTTGGTTACATCACAGATGGTGGTGGGTTCAAGAGGCTCCCTGGAGCCACTGGGAGTGTGAAGCCGGCCAGCACCATCATAAGCTTCTCAAATAATGATAAAAATAGAGAATCAATGAAACGAGCATAGTACAACTCATCTGAGGGTAATGATTCATTTGTGAAACAACTGAATGTGAATTGTGAAGATCATTCTCAGGTAATGGTTCATTCACAAATCAAAGGGACAAGAATCATGCGCCTTGTTCTTGGACAAAGATTCATTTGCCAATCAAATGAAGGAGAATAGTAAGACTCGCTCTCAGGTAATGATTTTTTCATGAATCAAATGAATGAGATTTTTCAAACATATTCTTGTGTAACAATTTTGTTTGCACTCAAAACAATCAGTAAGTGATACATGGCCAGTGTAGTCAATGAGTCCTAAAAAGGTGTGCACTAAAGTTGAAATCTAATAATGGTTACAAATTAGATTATTTTTATAAGGTTCAGTTTTCTGTGATCAGTTTGTTAAACGTACAAAGGAACATAAACTTATTAGTTTTAATACTGTTTACATATTCAGCTTAGCACAATTCCAATAATGAATTCCACAAAACAATACAGGTAATATTTCTCTACTAGCCATGCGCGCCCAACTACGTTGCGCGTGTTAAAGTTGTCTGTGAAGAGCTCCCTGTTTAAAACGCGGCTGCCAGTCGTGAACTGGGCCCTTCGTCACACAACATTATGATTTTTTATAAGGGAAACAAAATTACAAAAGAAAACCCTTGGATATTGATTCAATAGGAACGGCCTACTCGGAATCACTGTCCGAATCGTAATTATGTGGTGGTGTAGGAGCATTTCTGCTTCTGACCGTTCACAGTCTGTCTCATTTTCACAACGCTGTCGTTTCCTCTCACGATCTCTTCTCAACCTTTCTCCAATCTCGCAGGTTGCTTTGTGGCAATCTAAAGAGTAAGGCAATATACACGGAGCAATGGTTATAAAAGGGGGACACATAGGTATCCAGGCTCTTTAAAGCATAAATAGGGATCACTTCACTGACATGTGAGCAAGCCACAGTACAACTGTGAGACGCGCAGCACTCGCCGGCTACAACGTAACAATAATAATTTCCGGAACGTGCTGTTACATTGTCATTCATTTTACCCACTGTCTTTCTTTCACTCATATGTTACGTAGGCACGTACCTTTTATCTTCAACAATCTCATTCTCTAACCAGGCCTCAGGAGCTAACCAGCGTAACACTGTCCACCACCCCTTTTGTTATTCCGGCACATTGTTGACATCCGTGAGTAACAACAATGTACTAAACTGGAAGGTGGTCTACGCATGCATGGAATTCGCAGACAAACAAAGATCAAGATCTAAATGAAGATCTCTTTAGTTAATTTAAAGCACAACAATTTGTTTAGTTTGAATGTCTGTGTTTTGAGGTGTGACTGGCGTACTACAGTCTTCGGTAGTATAAGCCTGGAGGAGATTCTTAATGCAATGCCTATGTTTTAGCTGTCTCTCTACTGCCATCTAGTGCTTCTTCTTCTAATTCATTCGCGGACAAACAAAGATCAAGATCCAAATGAAGATTATATATAGATTATTATATAAAAAAATCCTGTGACGAGACAAGACTTTTTTGAAGAGATTTTTTTCAAGTCCTGCGACACTTTTGCAATGAGATCTTTTCAAGTCACACTCTCCTCTCAACCATATTCAACCACACACACGGTACTCTCACCTCACATTCATGTGAATGCTTTTGATAGACACAGTTCCTGGTTTCTCAGCTCTTATAAATTCTAACGTTTTCTTCACTTTAAGTTCCCAATTAAAGAAGACGTATTATGTCCTAATCTTATTGAAGAATTTCATCACAAAGGATTATCAACAGGAAAAATGAGTACACAGGCAAGATAAATGATGAAGTCAAACAAATTAACATCAAAAATGTCGATCGGTTACACTGCAAATTGGTTAAATGCATATCAATAGACTATACTGAAACAGTTAGTGGTGATCGTGCAGGACATGAAAACATCAACTTACAATATCCTGAAGAATATCTACAACCGTTAACACCGTAAGGTCTTCCACCGCATGACTTACTGCAGAAAGAAGGATGTACCAAACAAAGCTAATGTAGTAAATCTTTCGCAGATAACATTAGACAACAAAGGAGATCTTGATATGCCATTCGTATTAAACATTAACAGTTTCCTGTTAGAATAGCTTTTACAAAGTCAATCAACAAATCTCAGAGCCAATCATTTGAAAAAGTAATTTTATTTAATAGAGAGAAAGAAATGAAATTCAATCACGGGCAGTTATACGTTGCGTTGTCACGATGAAAGACCAAACACAGAATCAAAATTCAATGCGATATTGACTAAACTTCAATTCAAAAAATAGTTTTTACTGAAGTTTAAAAAGTATTTGAGTGTTAATTTCAAAGCCAAACAGAACGAAAGCGTATTACTCAATGAATAACTGTAACGCAACATGAAACATAATTTACTTTCAAAATATTGTGTTTTACTATTTTTTATTGTGGTTTATTACTGGCTGTAATGTAAAATAGTTAGTTCTATTATGCATATGTAAGAATTCCCATACATCCAACCCGCTATATACCATGAAAATAAAAATCTGTTTAAATTGTGCATATGTGAGTGGCAGAGCCACAAAGTGGCTAGCATGTAGCACAGGCCCAGGGATTGGCAAGCAAAGCGAGCAGGGGGCAAAGCCCCCCTAGTATTCCAAAATAAATATCTTGTTACTGTATTGTACCTGCATGATGAATGAGAAAATTATGGGTTACAGGGTTCTCGTTTCAGTAATATTGATATAGTTTAAACTCAAATGAATCAAAAATGAAGTGAGTTAAGATTCGTGATGCAGGTGGTCCTTGAGCATGTGCTTTAAACATCTACCAGCGCCAAAGAAATGAAAGGTGCTGACAACATCATGCAGGAAGTGCTTTAGCAATTCTGTTGAGCACCACTGAAACAATTTGTTTGTACTCACAAACCGATTTACGTGATTCACTGAAAGGAGTCGTTCAAAAAGAAAGTTTTCTGTTTTCAATGACTGGCTTTAAAAAAAGGATACATGAGATTTCATAGTAGCTGCAAGTTCTTAGTATGAGACCACCTCATGTGTACAATCCAGCAATTTCTCTTCCCTTCCAGCCTCCATAGTGACTGGCAGCCTAAGTATGTTAACAATTTTAGGAACTCCAGAACAAGGTTTGCCACCCTCCCTAGCAGCTCTTATCTTCTCACAGGGCCTTGCAAGGTGGTCTTCAGTTACCAGCAGGAATCTGTCTTTCCTTAATTTTCTGTATTATTTAAAAAAAAAAAAACTAGAGTGGAAAATGAAATGAGCCCCATCACAGTCCACGTGTCTGGCTACTGAAGCAATATTCAGCATATCTCAAGTATTATCTTTAAAAGCGTCTCTCATTGATCTTCCAGTCTCATTTCTTTTCTTGCTCTATCTTACTGAGAGTGATTTGTCTTTTTAACGTCTAATTGAGAGTTAATTAAAATTCTAATACTTTCCAGCTTACCCTTATAATAAAACATATCAGCTTCAGAAAAAAAAGCCTTCATTTCCCTAATCACTGTATAAAATTCATATTTAATCACCTTGATTTGTCTTTTCTTTTGTAGGTCAAGATGATTGTTTTTGTTCTCAATGAAAAACAGAAAAAGCATAACACCTTTTTGTACGTCCCCAACTAATCACTCCATTTTTCCCATTTTTGGCCAATATTATACAACTGGTAAAGGCAAAAATATCGAACGACATCTTTAAATTGCATCCACATTTACCCATCTGCTTATGACAAGTCATTTATTTACCACCTATCCCTGAGCTGAATGTTGAGGGACTTATTTCAATTATCATTCCGATCAGGATGCAGCAGTATAGTTGCTCTGGTCAGCAGTATTGTGTTAGAGTTGCTCCAGTGACTGACATCAAATGCTGTGCTGGCGTGCCTCGTCAAAATTATTCCAAGACACTGCAGAATTACAAGATCTGTGAGGATCCGGCTCTAAATTGGTAACTTTACAGAAGTAGGTTAGACACTGACTCTCAGGGCGTGATGAATTATTTATTCCCATGGCAGTGACAAGGAAATGGAATTGAAAATGTCTGCCAGAGACTGCAGTGCCTTCTTGTTTGCATTTAAATCCCTTCTCAGCAACTGAAAGTACATTTTCAAAAGTGACAATGACTTGGCCCGATCTTACGTCACTGGTTTTCTGAGATTAAAGTGTTACAAGGTATCTTTTATATTGTCTGTAACCCGATGATCTTTGTTTATCAGTGACCAGATCACAATGTGACAAGTTCATCCTGGCTACATATCAGAGCTTGGTGATTTTTCTGTTTCATGAAGAAGTGCACATCACCATAATGTAAGAAAAAAGTGCTGCTCAGGCTACAAGGAATGGAGACCATGACATTCTGACGAATCTTGAATGCCCCAGGGCACCTTGGAGGTAATCCTATCAGTAGTCAATAACCTTTTGGTTAGTCTTCTGGTCATATTAACATACAGTTAGTAGAGAAACCAGAATTGGGTAAATGAGAGGAAGTACGTAATGATTGAGCCGAAAACTGTCAGCCATGATGGTTCAAATGAAAGAATGACTCGGCTGGATTAAACACAGCGGGACTGATTCCTTTAATAACCCACTCCTATAAAAGTTCACTCATAAAACTAAGAAAACCCCATCCAGAATAAAATACTTAGACCGACACCTACATCTATTGTTGTGCTATGAAATGCAAGAGGCACAGGGAAAAGAAATTGTGGGACATGGCTAGAAATGAAGCACAGTCTGGAACTGATAAATAGTAAAATGAAGACACCAAGAGACCAAAACCAAAACACTTAATAGAAACGTGCTCAAGATCAAAAGTTTACAAGACAGATAATGCCCAAACGTTAACTAAAAATTCTGGTTCTGATTATAAGAAATTGACGAGGATTATGATATTTTAAAGAAACAAATCTAACACTCATATGTGAATAACGGCATGCCACCATCTTAAATAGGGAAGGTCAGATGACTCAATACACCCATGACTTCCTTGTCCGGTGACAGGCAACAAGCATAGCAACAGCAAACCATGTTGTAACAATTGTCATGAGTGGTTGGTGTCATTATTGGTGTACCTTTTTGTCATTACAGTAGTGATAAGTCAAGCAAAATAAGCAGAAAATGGCACTTCTCCCTGCCTACAGAAAAGGTGTAAAACATGTGCTTATATTTATGATACAGATTGTATATTGATTGCTGTTACTTACATTTATAATATATTTATTTATTATTTATATTTATCTATATTTTGTATTTATATTTATAATACAGATTGTGTATTGATTGCTGCCAACTAGAACATTGCATAAAGGGATCATCTAATGTGGTCTACCTAATTCTCTGTGTGAAATGTCCCGACACTGCACTCTATGTGGGAGAAACTGGACAAAAGCTCTGCCAACGAATGAACTTACACCGGCTCCACATTGAACATGGCAACAAATATGTTCCTGTAGCAGCTCACTTCAACAGCCATTGACATTGTGAGAAGGACTTTAAAGTCACAGAGCTTATGGGAAACTTCAGGACACAGCAAGAGAGAAAAGAATGGGAAGTTAAACTTGTGCTAAAATTTAACACATGGTTTGAATAGACAGGAGTTTTAAGACCAGATATGAGGATTGTTTGCATCTCTCAGACTGACCCAGACAACCTGACTAGAGATCCACCTTGTATGGAAAACGCATCAAAAACTTCAAAAGACTCTGTTGGACAGTCATCTTATCAAATGATCTTGACTTGACATTGTTCTTCTCTGTTGTTAAATGAATCTTAGCCCAGAGAGGTCTATTAATTTTTTGCATCTAAGATGTCTCCCTTTAAAGGTTTTCCAGTGCTGTATATGTCCTGGTGTCTGTATAAACACAGGGAATTCCAATTTCTCTATTACATCTTTTGCCTGAAGAAGGGGCCTGAGTTGCCTTGAAAGCTTGCATACTGTAATCTTTCTAGTTACCCAATAAAAGGTGTCATTTTGCTTGACTTCTCATTACATCCATAATGGCTAACATGGTACAACACCCTAGTACTATCATTACAGTAAAAAAAGCTGAATAGGTATTAGCAACCTATGTAATACCCAGAAAGGATCACCTGACTTGGAGGGCCAATAAAATCTGAAGGTGGCGGGTCTGACCATACCTAAAAAGATAAAGTGGCTAAAGAGATGAAAGGAGGGAGGCAAGGAATAGCGCCGGAGAAAGGCTGTGAATGTGACAAGGAAACTACGCTGCCTACACGAGGAGTCAGGTGAACCCGGGTTCAATCAAGAAAAGCAAAACGACATAAAGAATTATTTTTTTCCATTTTATGGAGCACATGGGAGAGGCCCTGACAAGCTTGTGTGAGGAAGTTTCCCTGTGTTGCGGTATGGCTCGGGATAACCCTCGCAATAACAAACATTAAAAAAAACAAAAAAAGGAACAACATTTCTACAGGTTGACATTCAAGTGACTTTTTTTACTCAGTTAATCCTTTAAGTGGAGTGTCTGGTATTGTGACCCTTCAGTGTTGGGGCTGCACTGTGGCATGGGAGTTGTGTAAATAACCGATTCATTTGTTCACAAAAATAATTTCATTTCAGTGATCATTCTCCATCTCTTGGTGTTCCCTGTACTTGTTATGTGGTTAGTAGGGAAGCAGCGTTGGTCACTCGCACTCCAGATCATTTATTTCTTTTTTTTCTTTTTGCTGCCGCTCTAGAGATCAATAGTGTCTTATATATACATGTCTACACGTGGAAGTCTGTCTGGCCTGGAAGTGCGAGGCTACAGCATGAAGCTCAAAGAGCCAGCAAGGCAGTCCCAAGTTAACAAAGTTGAAATAAGAAAGAAGTACGAGGCTACGGCATAAAGCTGAGATAAAGCTACTCCGTTGCCAAAGTAAAATCAGACAAATTCACTTAGCTGCTAATACGTAAGGGAGGCAAGTACATCGGCAAAACGAAACCTCTGAGGAGAGAGAAACTTGCTTAGGCACTGATAGACAAGTGGGGGCGAGCACGTCGGGGAAACGAAAGCCTGAGGAGAGAGAAAGTGGCTTAGGCACTGATAGACAAGGGGGGTGAGCACGTCGGGAAAACGAAACCTCTGAGGAGAGAGAAACTCGCTTAGGTACTGATAGACAACTGGGGGCGAGCACGTCGGGAAAACGAAACCTCTGAGGAGAGAGAAACTCGCTTAGGCACTGATAGACAAGGGGGGCAAGCACGTCGGAAAAACAAAACCTCCGAGGAGAGAAAAACTCATTTTGCCACTGATAGACAAGGCGGGCGAGCACATCTGCAAAACAAAACTGCCGACTCTGCATTTTAATTTTTTTTCTGATGATTTCAATAGTTTTTAGGAGCCCGGGCCTTTTACTGCACAGGCTTACACAGCTAGTGTATTATAATTATGTTTCATGTTTTGCTTTAGTAGTTAGATTTTCATTTTGACCTCCCAGTTTTCTGATTTCACCTTTGGAGTTTATTTCCTGTTAGTCTGCTGGTCCTTTCATTCTTTCTGCCATGACTCTGTTTATCAAACAGCACCCTGCACGGTGGGGGAGTTAGCCCATTTGAGGTGTCATTTCATTGCAGACCACACTCACACATACACCTTGTTTCATTCATCCTGTATTAAGAGGTACCAATCGACTCAACTTGAATGTCTCCTTTATGTGGTAGGAAATTGACTTTTCCAAGGCAATTCCCACAGGACAAGGAGACAAGTTGCAGCCTTCACACTGACATCAATCAGTGCTGGGATCTGAACCCAAGACTCTAAAACTGTGAATTTCTATGTCACCTTGGCACCCACTTTCCCAACAGTGTCCTTTAGGTGTATGATGAAATAACCAGAAACTCGGGATGGACTTATCTCTATCAATGTACTTAGGAAAGATAAAGGTGCCACACAACACAGAGGTACTGAAGTCCTATTAGTCAGGGATCTGATCAGATTCCATTTTCAAAAAATAAATCTTCTCTAGAAACAAGCCATCTGCATGCAGTTCTGGTCCCATCATCCTTTCTATGGTCAGCTCGCCAGACTGCAGTGTTATGACTAGAATGTATAATGGTCGTCATCGAAAAAGAAATGAGTGGCCTAAATTCAATGACATGAATAGCTCATCTGCAAGAGACACAGAAGCTCTGAACCGATTACAGTGGAGGCTGCGATGTTCTGATGTCTACGGTTCACAGGACTCAATGAGGAATGTTTTGCAATTTCTCCATAATGAATGCAGGATGGATGACATGTCTTCAGAATTTGCCTTTCACACTTAGTCTGAAGAAATTCCTCCTTTCCCTACAGATTAGCCCTTGTTATGGGAGATTTAGCAGTGGCTTTATATGAAACGAGAGCCATATCACATCAATTAGCACAGGCGGTGAAATCCTCTTTATGCAGGCAAACTAATAGGATTCTCAGAGGAATGCTAAATGTGGCTGAAGATAGGGTGGATTGGGCAATGGAAAAAATGAGAGAACACGAGGAAGAAAAAATCTGGAGGAAATGCAGGCGGTTAAGCTTCAAAGCAGAGCTTATGGTAGACACACACACACACGTGTGGGAAAAAAAAATTCTGTATCATAAAAGAGAGGAGGTCATTTGGTCAAATGTAACATATATTTCTTACCTTATTTCTAAATTACTCTGAGTTTTCTAATCACACAATGTATAATGCATGTCATCTTTGTAATTGGTAGGCATCGATGGATTCATTTTTATGTGCTATTTGGGATTCTGTGTACTCTGAAACCTTCCTAGGAAGAGGGCACTTTGAAGGTTTCAAAACACTGCCCTTCAAGCAGTGGGTAACATATTAAATAGGACACATCAATTAGATCAGCTTTGGTTAAGAACATACAGACAACATGCCGACAAATTTGTTGATACCCCTCCACGAAGAAAGAAGAACAGACAACACTCCCTGAAATGACTTGAAACTGACAAAAGCAATTGGCACCCATCATTGTTTATTCCATATTTAACAAAAATCAGACTGTTTTAAAGTTTATGATTCAACAGAATATTTCAAATCATAACACAAATGAAAATGGTATGGACAAAAATGATGGGACCCTTAACCTTAACCTAACTAATATTTAGTTTCATAACCTTTTGGGGCCATCACTTCAAACAAGCAATTCCTGGACTTCTGTGCCTGTCCACAGGTCGTTTGGCCCACTCATCTTGAGCAAACTGCTCCACATGTGTCAGGTTTGAAGGGGTCTTCTCCAGATTACACATTTCAGTTCTTTCCATATTTGTTCATTGAGATTTAAATCAGGGCTCCTAGAAGGCCACTTCGATGTTTTATTCTTGGCCATTCTTGGTTGCTTGTAGCTGAGTGTTTTGGCTCCTTATGCTGTTGGAGGATCCAGGACCTGAGACCGAGACAGAGCTTTCTGATGCTGGGCTGTACGTTTCACTCTAGAATGTCTTGATAGTCTTGAGATTTCATTGTTCCCTGCACAGACTTTGGGCACTCAGTGCCAGATGCAGCAAGCAGACCCAAAATGTAACTAACCCTCCTTCCTATTTCACAGTAGGTATGGTGTTCTTTTTCTTCAGCACTTCCTTATTTTGTTTGTGGACAGAGAGCTGATGTGACTTACCAAAAAGCTCCAGTTTTGTCTCATCTGTCCAAAGTGTTGGTAAATAACACATTTTAGCAAATTCCAGTCTGCAGTTTTATGCTTTTATTTCAATAGTGGATTCTTCCTGGGTCTTCTTTCATTAAGTCTACTGTCACTCAAAATGTGACAGATGCTGTGACCAGACATCGATGTCCCCCAAGAGGTAGGACTACCTGTCAGTCACTGCCAGAAGCTGCCCTCCACACTAGACATATGGAGGCTCTCCTACAGTTTCTGGAGGTTAATTTCAAATATACTTAGAAAGCTTTTTTGTGATAATACATTTTTTATTTAAAAAAATTCTATATGGCCCTTTTTGTGTTATCTGGGGTTTTTGACAGGACTTCCCCTTCTAGCTGGCATTTTTGAAAGTGCTTTGGGACTCCTAGTCATAACACACATAATATAAGCAACCGCATTCAACACGGCTGTGGCTATGCAAAGACAGATATTAAGTGTCGGCATCCATATGAAGACAAGTCACAAAATGGCCTCACCAGAATAAAGATATAAATATATATTAATAAATATATAAAAACTCCAACGATGAAACAAACAGGTTAAGGGATGTTCACCACACATATACACAACAGTGATTACTTCATTAGGTCACTATGTACTACTTAATTGAAAGCTATGTTTGCAGATTTAGCCCCCGCTTCACCACCATAATGTATATTAACCTGCAGCACCAATTCACTTGTTAGTCTAATGATTACCTCCACCGTTACTCGTGAGTAATGCTGATCAATGAAATTCACCCAAGCATTTTTTTTGCAGCCTAATATTATGCCATGCTCACTGGTGACCTTATTCACCAAATAATTTTTTGGAAGTTCACCAAGCAGCTGGTATAGATTAATATTTTTTCCCAGTGTCCAATGATGTTTTGCAAGACCAGTGTGAAATCACTGGGCTGTAGTAGCCACACACAGAATTTTTACACATGCCTACTGTTCGTGTGCTCCAACTCCCATTTTATGTCGCTGTCCAATCTGATTCATGCCTGCATGATGGTCACTACCCAACAGCTACTCCAGCCAGATTTGTATCCTGCATGCAGAAAAAAAAAACTTGTAGTGTTTTCATTTGAGGGGTACATTAGCTGACCATAATAAGAATATTCAGAGTACTGCAGCCGAATGTGTTACACTGATCCCTGTGTGCTCACTCACTCACCAGTGCTAGTTTCATAAGCCTACCAAGTGCATGTGCAATAATCACATGGCGCAACGACGAGTCAAATCAAAGAGAGATCTCCCCGCAAGTTACAAAACACATTAGACCCCTGAATTTATAATAATAATAATAACAAAAGATTTATTTCTATTTACAAGGCGTTTCTACCATCTTGATAATAATAATAATAATAATAATAATAATAATAATAATAATAATAATAATAATAATAATAA
>JANRMT010049829.1:28713708-28727445 GCA_026402145.1 Polypterus bichir lapradei | reverse complement strand
ATATATATATATATATATATATATATATATATATATATATATATACTCAGCAAAAAAAGAAACGTCCCCTGACTTTCAACTGTTTTTACTTTCAGTAGACTTAATGTGTAAATATTTGTATGAACACTAAAAGAGTCAACACCATAAGACATAAACTAAAAATGTTTCACAATGTGTCCCTGAATGAAGGGAGGCTCAAAATCAAAAGTACCAGTCAGTATCTGGTGTGGCCACCAGCTGCTTGAAGTACTGCAGTGCATCTCCTCCTCATGGACTGGACCAGATTTGTCAGTTCTTGCTGTGAGATGTTACCCCACTCTTCCACCAAGGCACCTGCAAGTTCCTGGACATTTCTGGGGGGAATGGCCCTAGTCCTCACCCTGCGATCCAACAGGTCCCAGACGTGCTCAATGGGATTGAGATCTGGGCTCTTCGCTGGCCATGGCAGAACACTGACATTGCTGTCATGCAGAAACTCACGCACTTTTTGCCACTCCTGCCTGGTCCAGCGAAGGTGGGTTTGTGCCCATAGGCGGCATTGTTGCTGGTGATGTCTGGTAAGGACCTGCCTTACAACAGGCCTGCAAGCCCTCAGTCCAGCCTCTCTCAGCCTATTGTGGACAGTCTGAGCACTGATGGAGGGATTGTGTGTTCCTGGTGTGACTCGGGCAGTTGTTGTGGCCATCCTGTACCTGTCACGCAGGTGTGATATTCGGATGTACCGATCCTGTGCAGGTGTTGTTACACGTGGTCTTCCACTGCGAGGATGATCAGCTGTCCTTCCTGTCTCCCTGTAGCGCTGTCTTAGGCGTCTCACAGTGTGGACATGGCAATTTATTGCCCTAGCCACATCAGCAGTCCTCATGCCTCCCTGCAGCATGCCTAATGCACGTTCACGCAGATGAGCAGGGACCCTGGGCATCTTTCTTTGGGTGTTTTTCACAGTCGGTAGACAAGTCTCTTTAGTGTCCTGCGTTTTTAGAACTGTGACCTTAAATGCTTACTTTCTGTAAGCTGTTAAGGTCTTAATGACCATTCCACAGGTGCATGTTAATTAATTGATTATGGTTAATTGAACATGCATGGAAAACATTGTTTAAACAATTTACAATGAAGATCTGTAAAGTTATTTGGATTTTTAAAACATTATTGTTGAAATACACAGTCCTGAAAAAGGGACGTTTCTTTTTTTGCTGAGTATATATATATATATATATATATATATATATATATATATATATATATTGTCACACATGTGCGCATGGGAGGCAGCTAAAGGGCTTGAGTGAAAGCAGTTCTGAGGCATGCCGGGATTTGGCAGAATGCACTGACTCTTTTTTTCCATTTCCTGTAGACCATTCCCGGGAGATTCCACCTGGCTCTCTTGACGTCACTTCCGGGACCGAGCCAATGGGAGGAGACCTTACCAGCTCCGGCCCCTCTGACGTCACGTCCAGGCTTGAACCAATGGATGAAGAACACGTGCCCGATCCTTATGACCTCACTTCCTGTCTTCCCCTTTAAAAGCCTGCCCCTTTTCCCTTTTCCCTCAGTCTTGTTCTGGACTCAGTTGTATGCACTTCAGTGCTGGTTATCTGATAAAAACGACTTTTGCAGCCGGGATACCATATTATACAGGTGGCTGCCCCAAACCTTTATCTGTTTATGTCTCATTTTTGTGACTATATATATATATATATATATATATATATATATATATAATCCAACGTTTGTCTGTATGTCTGTCCACTTTTCACGAGAGATCTACTTAACGGATTTAGATTGTGTTTTTTTTTCTATAATTTGATTGAACATTTCCAGTTGATTTTGCGACTTTTCTCATTGCTTAAGTATCATAGTTCACATGCAGTACCAAATTATAAGCACAAATCCAAAAGACAGGCTGCAGGCTGCATTCATGCACCGGCCTCCGTTCGAATTGGTCTACCTCTCGCCACATGTTGGAGCGTACCTTGCCTCCGCTTAGCTAGCGATACCTGTTTGTTCAACAGACATTATCATCTACAGACTGTTAAGGAGTAATGTTTGACGTTTTTGAGAGAGAGATCAGAGCTAAGTGTCAGAGTTATTATGATCATATGCTTTTCACCCCATGCATGAGAAAATGACTCCTCCTCTGCCTTCACTGTTTCCAGTGAAAATATAAAAATGCAGAAACTTTTTGAACATCCCTTGTATATTCCATCAAGGTCACTCAGGTCCTACTGATCAGTTGCTTTTTTTAATTAAAAGAGCTTCAGTAAAAAGCCAAATTTCCCCCTGGGGGCAAACTTTGTCTATCTATCTATCTATCTATCTATCTATCTATCTATCTATCTATCTATCTATCTATCTATCTATCTATCTATCTATCAAACTTATTAGGATTGCCTCTGATGGTACTGATTTCATAAATATAACAGAGACCAAACATGCCATGAAATTTCAGGGTTTGCCCAGAAACGTTTGGGAATATGAACGTGGCACAAGAAGTAAAGTGACATTAGTGCAATGGATCACTGACAGAGTAACGAAATAGCACGTGATTAACTGTGTCACTCTTATGTTCCATCACTTTTCTATGTGTCTTTATCAAAATATGGGGACCAAGAGTGTACTCTCCATATATCTTGGCCCAACTCAGAATCTGCGCCAATGTGCTATTGTAGCCCTCCATGAGGTATGCGCTCTCAAACACCCATACACACTCATCTCTGGTATTTTAGATGCAAGTGCATCATAAGAGAATAAAACAAAATGAATTGAATGGCTTGAAATTGAATGCTTATTTTGTGGCTCTATGGGCCTGCTTCAGATTATGCTACTCATTCAAGGACTTTGTAGAGTCAAAAAATGCACATCTTGAAATTGCTGTGCTTTTCAGCCTCTCTAATTTCCTCTCTATTTGTCTTTCCCTTTTTCGTTATTCAAGCAGATCTAAAGAGCAATTTCTCTGTGTCGGCTTTTATTAAAAATTATGTTGACAGTAGAGATGCTTTCATAAAGTGGAGTTCCACAAGTGGGAGAAGGTAGCAAACAGAAGTAGGAAGTAGGATTTGAATTGCAGTCATCAAGTGAGGCTGAAAAGGTTTTTGAAACGAAGCTGTCAAAACAGAAAACTAGTATTCTCACTAAACACATTATAAAGTAAACAATTGTACACAATTTACTGAATTAACAATGGAAAGGAAACCATTTTTTGATAGTGCTTACATTTATGTCAAGATTCATTGAAAGAAAGAAAGATCTGTAAGGAGTTGTATCTGCTAATTCTGAATGATACTCCCTGATTTAACTGTTTAAAAAAGAAAAACTAACATTTAAAAGCATACTTAGTGTTATTTATTCAGCAATACATTTTCTGATCTATTGAAAGAATATTTCCAAAGAATATATGAGAAAATGACAGCCTTTTATAAAAACCCAATTATATACTGTGAAAATCAGAGGCGACCATGCCATCCTAGCATCTGGAATAATGTCAAAGATGCCCAATGATACATATAAAAGGTGAGCTTATTATCCACAAAAGTCCTGAATACACAAAAGGTAGATGAAGGAAGGCAAATGTCATTTTATCACTTTTTTTTTTGGTGGCTGTACATTGTTTTATGAATCCTTTCATTTTCTCTCCTTCTTATTCTAGTTTAGGGCCCTGGAGAGATGTTGGTTTTTAATGATTATTGTGGAGGATATCAGGAATGGGTTGGATACGAGTGTTACGATTAGGATACCAACCAGGAAATCTCCTTTTAATTGTAAAACACATTACACTTTTAAACAAAAAAATAATTGTGACATCCATATTGCAAGCTAATAACATATACTGGGTAGAGGAACACCATCTTTCTTATACAGTAGTTGGGTCCTTTAATGTACACCCCATTACTGGGTTTTTGGGATCATGGATTGGATGGAGTGGTTATGAGTCCCCTGGCTCTTGTCCTTCAGAGCTGCAGTTAAAAAAGAAGACGTGTTTAATGACAGCGCCATCTCTCTTTCTGGGGTGTAACAGCTTACACTAATGGAGCCTTGAAAATCAGGAGGAAAATCGACTCCAGAATGGGCAGAAGAACAATGAGAATGGTAGACATAAAGTTAGAGACAACTTTCAAAGTAGATACAAGTTGATCTCCAAGGTCAAGGTCCATCAGGGTCCAGGAGGACTGATTCAACCTAAAAATTCCAGACTGGAATTTTCTAAAATGTGTATTGATAAGACACAATGCTTCTGGGAGAATGTCCTTTGGTTAGATGAGACAAAACTGGAGCTTTTTGGCAAGTCTCGTCAGCTCTGTGTCCAGAGATGAAGCTTTCAAAAAAAGAACACCAAAACTACTGTGAAACATGGAGGAGGCTCGGATATGTTTTGGGGCTGCTTTACTGCATCTGGCATGGGGTGAGTCTGTGCAGGGAACAATGAAACTTCAAGATTATCAAAACATTGTGGAAAGAAAGGTGCTGCCCAGAGTCAGAAAGCTCTGTCTCAGTCACAGATCATGGATCCTCAATAGAAAAGTATATTCTTAAAGTTGATGATTTGCATATATTCAAAGTGTATTAGTGCATGGGCGGCACGGTGGCGCAGTGGTAGCACTGCTGCCTCACAGTTAGGAGACCCGGGTTTGCTTCCCGGGTCCTCCCTGCGTGGAGTTTGCATGTTCTCCCCGTGTCTGCGTGGGTTTCCTCCGGGCGCTCCGGTTTCCTCCCACAGTCCAAAGACATGCAGGTTAGGTGGATTGGCGATTCTAAATTGGCCCTAGTGTGTGCTTGGTGTGTGGGTGTGTTTGTGTGTGTCCTGCGGTGGGTTGGCACCCTGCCTGGGATTAGTTCCTGCCTTGTGCCCTGTGTTGGCTGGGATTGGCTCCAGCAGACCCCCGTGACCCTGTGTTCGGATTCAGCGGGTTGGATAATGGATGGATGGATGGATAGGTATTAGTGCATACTAGTATAGTAAGGGTTAAATCATATGCATATTTATTTATTTTACACTTTTTACACATTTTACAATA
The DNA here is from genome assembly GCA_026402145.1 of Polypterus bichir lapradei. Taxonomy (NCBI): domain Eukaryota; kingdom Metazoa; phylum Chordata; class Cladistia; order Polypteriformes; family Polypteridae; genus Polypterus; species Polypterus bichir. The sequence goes on along the minus strand of JANRMT010049829.1, from coordinate 28,722,433 downwards.
ACTTGCTGGTAATCCTAAAAACGTCAGTCAAGGACACTGTGTACTTTGAGAGGGCCAAACAGGCTATTGCTTTAAGAAATGCAGCTACTGAGACTTTAACCACGAGAGAAAGCCAAATAGGCCAACTTGCTTTCACGTACAGCGACTAGGCCTCTGCCTTCTCTGTCTGCCTACTTGGACACTAATATGAGGGGATGATAAGCCAAGGAAAGTGGGTTCTATAAGAAACAGTGCCATTGTTTTAGAGATGCGGCTGCCTAGACCTTTAGCCTTGAGGGATGATTGTCCATTCATTTGAGCAGCACGGTATCTCATATGTGGGTCCTCCTGGTTTCAACTTAAGTTGTGTACTTGATCAAAGAATACGTTTCGACACCTGCACAGGTAAGAAGTAACGATGACAGTTCTGGTCAAGTGATGGACATTAGGTAATGATGGGAAGAACTAGAAGGAGGAGAGTATTTTGCAATAAGTGATAAGAATTGTAATAAATGTAAGCTCACTGAATTTGCTATGGGCTCATTTCATGAACTGAGATGCTCTGCAATCGTTTCCTAACAGTGGAATATTCTAAAGTGGCCTTCTAGGAGCCTTGATTTGAAACACATTGAACATCTATGGAAATAACTGAACCATGCAGTCTGGAGAAGACCCCATCAAACCTGACACGTCTGGAGCAGTTCACTCAGGATGAGTGGGCCGAATGACCTGTGGACAGTTGCAGAAGACTCATGAGACTGAGGAGGTGACGCTGGCACACGCATGCTGTTGCCACTCCTCTCTTTTAACAAAAAAATTTGCCTTAATCCTGCAGTTTTTTATGCTTGGTTTATTTCTTTATTGTACGTATAGTTCATGGATGAAGCTGACTCGAATTGTATGGAATTGGATTAATTTTTACTGACTTTATGGACTTTACCTTGACTGGGAACAACTGAATCTGTGGATCACGGGACAAGACCTACGAACATTTCTTTGTACCTGGAGATCTAAGAGCCTGGGGTGATCTGTCTCCTTGATTATATTCGCTATGCTAGTCTGCTCTCGATTCCTTTTGGTGTGTTTTATGACTGAGAACTGATCTGATGTTCACACCCACCTGGCTTGTGGCTCTGGGGTGATCACGCCTGTAATACCCAGTGTTACTTGTTGTGGCTGTATATTGGAACCTCCAAATCCTGCTACCTCCTCCTCCTATGCTTTCTGCTGCTTTGCTATTGCCAACCATCGCCGACACCACACCTGCCCATCTCACCAGCTCTGCTGTGCTACTTCTCCACTGCTATCAGATAAGTATTGTTCAGTATCGTGCTAAAATACTCTTGTGACAAACTCCTTCATATTAAAGTTTGCCCAGAGCAAATGGTCTGACTGGAATATCCGAAAAGACACTGGTATTTTGCGGCACCCGAAATATGTACATTGCGGGTCAGGTTGCCACCGCCGGGCTGCGAATGAAAAGATCACAGGCAGCATTTGCTCAGGAATATGCCATCCTACTCATGGCCCTGGAAATAGAAGTGTCAGTGTGCCAAATCTGCAGTATGGGAAAATCACGGCTCTATGCAAAAAGAAGTCTCATCAACTAATATTGCATTGTTTAATTCAAGATGTCTTAACACTAGAATTACCAGAGCCTACGAAAAAACTCATAGATCCAGCCCACCTTAAATCCATTCACACCTCTCTGTCAGCGTCTTTTGTCCTGTAAATGTGCCGATTAAGACAAACAGCAAGCAGCCTGTTATTCCATCCCCCACTGCCACAGAACATGCACAAAGTTCTTCCAGCTCATGTCTTGATTGATTATCTGGGATTGAAGTGCTAAAGTTTTAGAGTGGAAATACTAGATCGTTATTTGGAACACATGCATTTCATGTGTGTTCCGTTTCTACAATAAGCTGTGTAAACACATTGTTAAAATAGAAACGTTTTTCATATTTTAGTAGTAAATGACAATCTTAACTATTTTCGGTCTATTTCCCACTTACCTTTTGTGTCAAAAGTTCTTCAGCGTGTTGTAGCTTCCCAACTCACTAATTACTTAACAACTAATAACTTGATGGAACCCTTTCAGTCTGGTTTCAGAGTACAGCACAGCTGTGAAACTGCTCTGCTACGGGTAATCAATGATTTGCTTATGGCAGCAGACTCTGGACAAACCAGCATATTAATTCTGTTAGTCCTCAGTGCAGCATTTGACACTCAGGTCAGACATGACATTCTACTGTCCAGAATGGAGAACATGCTGTTTATCTCTGGCACTGCCCTTCAGTGGTTCAAGTCCTATCTGACTGATAGTCTTGGCAACAGCAGATCCAGCGCAGCGCCAGTCACACAAGGAGCTCCTCAGGGCTCTGTCCTCGGCCCTCTTCTTTTCTGTATTTATATGCTTCCCCTTGGCCATATTATCCGTAGCTTTTGACTGGGTTATCATTTTTATGCAGACAATACTCAGCTCTATCTCAATGGGAAAGGCGCTATATAAATAAAATGTATTATTATTATTATTGTTATTATTATTGTGAGCTCCAGGAAATGGTTCTTGGCAGTGATGGCCTCTCAAGGTTGTGCAAGAAAATATTAGGTTAAGGGTGCCATTATTTTTGTCCATGACATTTTTAATTTTTGGTTATTATTTGAAATCTTCTGTTGAATCAAAACTCTAAAGCAAATTCTTTTTTGTTTGTTAAACAATAATAGATGCCAATTATTTTTGTACAGTAGATTCTAAGCTATTTATTTGTGGGTTTATCATTTTTTGTGGATAATCTGTCCAGATCTGTAGTTAAATACAAAGTGTCGTCATCAGTTAGGTGTGTTTTCCAATTAGTAATCTCATTGGAGTGAAAATCTGCAGCCGGTGTGGCCCACCGGGACCGTGAGTGACTATCCCTCGATGAGTAGAACTCTTCAATGAACCTGCAATCTCTATTAATCTTTACTATTCTCTATTTTCTGCTCCACCTGTGATGTTTGAATAAAGGCGTATACCCCAACCTGCCATGAGACCCATTGCGTTGAATCCTTTAAGACAAAGCCAATAAATAAATAAATAAATAAATAAAGCATAACTTGAGAACATTTATGTTAGACAGAATGCGCAGTGAGGGCCGGGTGGTCTTTTGACCTGCAACCCTGACAGATTTTGTTTTTTAATCTGGCGTAACTGACCATATCATTAGACAGTCGTTTAGAGACTTAAAAAATATTCTATATTTCTCTTAATTATATATCTCTCCCGGTGTAAGTTTGTATTATTTATTTTGTATACTATTTATGCATTCTTATCTTACTTTAAATTTGCTTGTCTTTGCACTACTTCTTTGACATCTTATAAAGCAGTTTGAGCTACATCGTTTGTACAAAAAAGTGTTCATATTGTCATTATTGTTGAAAAATCTGTACAATTTATGAACAAAGTTTATAAATTGTCCAAAATTCACATTAAATAACTTTCACTTTCTCTGTTTGTGGTTCAAATGTGATGATAGACAACTTTTCAACAAATTATCCAAACAGGCTTACTGCAATATTCATAATACAAGGATAACAGAAGATGGATGCATACACAAATAAAAAGACGCAGGACAATAAGGAATAACATAAAATATAAGTCCACAATAGCTTCATTTGAGTTTGTTTTGCTCCTATGGAACAAAGCACTTGTCAATTCTGTTTCCTTATTTCTTACCTAAAGAATAAACCAGGAAACGTCATTCATTCAAGGCCGGCTTTGAAATGTTCTCGTCCCAATTCTGGCCTTTCAGCCGATTGGATGGATGCGTTCTTAGCTAGTTATAAAGTTTCTAGCACTTTGACGGGGGCGTCGATTTGTTCACAGATTGCTTGGACAAAAATGCTGTTCCATAGGTAAAGAACTTCCCAAAGGTTATTACTTCTAGTTTCAATCACGCCAATAACCTGAATAAATTAACTGGCTTTGTCCTAATAGTTCTCAGGGTCAAGTAGATGTACTGAAGGTTTGGTTTTTGTTGACTCTGGGTAGTAGAAGATAATTTGTTCCAAATTCCACAGTACACAAAGTAAAATGTTCAGTGCGCTTTTTTCTTGCTTCGTTCCCTTCTCCTTCTACATTTTGGTTGCACCTTAGTGATGCAGGAATTGTTGTAGTTTGTAGTTGTAGTTTCATGTATGGCTGGCGATGGAGTGGTGACTTTCTGGCTGAAGAATCCGGGCTGGTAACTCAAAGGTTGCCAGTTCAAATCCTGGCAGTGACCGAAGGAATGCTACTCCATTGGGCCCTTGACCAAGGCTATTAACCTACAATTGCTCCAGGGGTGCTGTACAAGTATATACAGGGGGGCGAAATGGGAAATTTTCAATTGACGTTCGATGCACGAATAAACACATTACAAAATACATTTAATGATGAAATGTTTTGTACAGGATATGCAATTAATGATGGTAATCAATATTCATTCAATATTTATTTTATGTTTTGAAGAAAACATCATGAAGGTGTTGTCCATTTCTCCGTACACATTCTGACAGCCTGTTGTGGAAATTCTGCATTGCCCGCCATAACATGTCAAGAGGAATGCTAGCGATTACCTCTTCAATCCTCTTTTTTAATTTAGCAATGGTTGTAGGATGTGTGCGGTACACTTTGCTTTTAAGATGTCCCCGCAGAAAAAAAAAAAAAAATCACAAACAGTGAGATCTGGGGTTCTTGGATGCCATGGAATGTCACCATTGCGTGAAATGACACGTTTTCCAAACGTGTTGAACAGCTGCCATCGATTGTCAGGCAGTATGAGAAGTGGCTCCACCTGGGGACTTCTTTTGTAAGGCTGAACCCATTTCTTTGAAATTATGCACCCATGTTGTAATTGCATGAGCAGACGGGATACGATCATGACATCCTAACTGGTGATCGCACCGAAATTCCCTTTGCACAGCAGTCACACTGTTACCATTTTTATAAAAAGCTTTCACAGTGATTGCTCGTTGCATACCACTCCACTGCTCCATTATAACTAATGGCAAAAGGGTTCTAAATGAGATTGCATTGATCCCAAACAACTGCTGACATCCCAGGGTCACCAACACCTAGTTCCAAAATTTCCCGTTTCCCTGTGCCGCCATATATAACCCTGCACTCTGACCCCAAAACTCTGAAGAGTAATTTGGATTATGTGAAAAATTACAAATTCCAACTGCATGAAATTGCTTTTGGAGTGTAAAAGATTAAAAATCCCTGGGAGAAATTAATTATGGTCCTGCTGCCCTTTGGGTGGCCAATAATAGTCCCTGATTTGAACAGATAGAAGCATATTGTTGAGAGACCCTTCCCTACTAAAAGCTCAGATTTGCATGGACACCAGGACACACTGTTCTCACGTGGTACTCCTAAAACTAAATGACTCGGGGAGAGGGTTTTAAAGCCTCCTCATACCAGATGATTCATGAAAGACAGGAGGAAACCAATGTTGAGTTGGGAGAGATAGAGCAAGAAAGAGAGAGGTGGGGACTGATAAAGTGAGTGCTTTCATGATACTGGTGCTTGTTGAAATGGTTGAGCCACCCCATTGTGTAGATTTCAGTCAAAATGGCATCTGGGTAGTCATCTTATTTTTTTAATTTTTACTTTATATTGTGTACTTTATATTCTAGTAAATATTATGGATCCCTTTGGCTGTGGAAAGATGTCAAAGACAAAAATGAGATGATTGAACAAATCAGATAACTATGGAAAACCGTTGAAGCTCTTTAGACTTTTGAGCATATTGACTGTCAGTACAACGCTGTTGTAAGTGAAAATGAGGATATCTTAATGATTTTCCATTAGAAACGATTCATCATGGGTGGCGCAGTGGTAGCACAGCTGCCTCACGGTAAGGAAACCGGGGTTTACATCCTGCATTCTCCCTGTGTGGAGTTTGCATGTTTGTCCCATGCCTGCCTTTGGCTTCCTAATACCATCCAAAGACATGCGGGTGAGGCGAATTAGCAACTTTAAATTATCACAGATGTGTGTCTGGTGTGATGTTCGCCCTGTGATGCCTGGCCTGGATTAAACAGGTTAGAAAATGACTTGACATGACAATTCATCAGCTTTCGGAGCACCAAACTTCTTGTACTATTGCACTTCTGGCTCCATCATTTTTTGCAAATGTCTGCTCAGTATGGTGTTGTGGTATATGGCCGGCCGTTCATCCCGGCCAATACCCCTAGACCGCCAGATGGAGCCCTCCCAGCATGGAGGTGCCCCGAATGCCAGCATGGACAATGGAGTGTTTATTCACAGCCCTGCTGGATACCATGGGGGCTGCTAGAGGACGCTGCAGGGAGGAACAAGGATTATTTTCCCTACAGCCTGGAAGTACGTCCTAGTCATGTGGACAGAAGAAATGATGTACTTCCGGGTTGAAGGAAAGGAGCTTTTATCTGACCCAGAAGTGTTACCAGTCACATGGACAGAGAGAAAGAAACACTTCCAGGTCAAGGACTATAAAAGTCTGTGAGAGATCCCAGATGGGCGAGCTGAGTCGGGTAGCAGGGTGACAACGCGTCTGGGTGTGGAGGATTGTGATTATTGATATATTATTGTTTATGAGTATTGTGGAGTGGAGGGTGCTTTGTGCACATATTTATTATAATAAAGTCAACTTTTGGACTTTAATCTGGTGCCTGGCGTCTGGTCCGAGGGTTCAAGGGGACGACAGCGCCCCCTATCTGTCACAGTGTATAATGCAGACATTTACACTGAACCCCTTTAGCTTTGTTGTGACTGTTTGCCAAACGTCTACTCCTTCCATTTCCCGATTTCTGAAATCCAAATCCAAAATGAATCCCTGCTGTCACTGTTTCTCTTAACTCTTTGCCATTTTCCCTTCTGTTGTCTGCTATAAGCAGTATATACTACTGTAACCCACATTGATCCTGAATATTTTATTCAACATCCTCATTTCTCCCTTTAGATTATGAAGTAAAAGCATTAACATTCAGGCAGGCAACTGAAGGGCAGCCTGGAGAAAGTCGTAAAAAGTGGAAAAAGAGTAGCTTTGTCAATTTGGTGTCGTTTTTTTTTTTTTTTTTTTACCTCGAAGCGAGTTTCTAGCCCACTAGAGGCTTCCAGCCACATAATAGAGAACTGCAGGTCTCGAAGGTTCATTGTCACTTAGAAAAACCCAAGAGGCCATTCATATTCAACATTCAACAGACAATTCATATTTATATTATTCTGGTTTTATTTCTGAGTTATGTCCTGGTATGTAGTAAAGCTGTGTAAACATTTATTATTATCTTTGCTCCCACAAGTCTGCTGACATGAACACATAACAGTATAAAGAAATTTAAACATACCAGTAAAGCAAGCCTCTTTGCATATTACACTTTAGTGCATTTAATTAGACTTGGTTAATTTTCTGCTTTATTAAAAAATAAAGTTATACATTTGTTTATCAAATTACATAAAATGAAGCACTATGATGGACCACCTCTCCATCTATGGCTAGTTTTAATTAAATGGTGCTGGGCAGTGATGAGTGAAGCCCATTTTTGCATGGGTTTTGAAAAAATGACACCAAAATTTGTTTCATAGGTGATTCTGAAATTGCGAAACACAAAACTCATTAAAAAGAGATTTTTGGAAGTTTCAGTGTTTTCTGGGGTGGATACTATCATGCATGCATGTCAGAGAGTCACCTTCTGGGCTTGTCAAAGGTAAGCACTACCACCCCAGGACACCAGAGGGCGCGATAGCTAACCACTTTGTCTCCTTTTCATTAGAACATTAGAGCACTGGAATAATCTTGATGAGAACAGGCCATTCGGCTCAACAAAGCTCGCCAGTCCTATCCAATTAATTCTTCTGAAATAACATCAAGTCAAGTTTTGAAAGTCCCGAAAGTACTTGATAACTTATGCCAAGTGGCTGTGATTCTCTGTGTTTGTGTGAAATTTACCCTTAACAAGTTTACAACTGTGTCCTTGGGTTCTTGATGAATTCATATTAAAATAACAGTCTCAATCCACAGGACTAATTCCCTTCATAATTTTAAACACTTCAATCATGTCACTTCTTAATCTTCTTTTGCTTAAACTGTAAAGGCTCACCTCTTTTAATCTTCCCTTATAACTCATCCCCTGTAGTCCTGGAATCAGCCTAGTCGCTCTTCTCTGGACCTTTTCTAGTGCTGTTATGTCCTTTTTGTAGCCTGGAGACCAAAACTGCACACAGTACTCCAGATGAGGCCTCACCAGTGCATTATAAAGGTTGAGTAGAACCTCCTTGGACTTCTGCTCTACACATCAGGGCGCTATATAACCTCACATTCTGGTAGCCTTCTTAATGGATTCTGACTTCAGTCAAAACTTTGCAGAAGCCACCCAGTTAACACAACTAACCCTGTCCCTTAAAGTCCAGGAGTCAGGTAGGTGGTGGCTCATTTTGGAATACAACCAACCTAAGAAAAGGAAGTCTGATGACAAGCTTGATACCTTTAAGTGTGGAATATTATAATAGCCGATGCCTACATTTATTTTGTTGTATTTGGCGGCATTGCGAACTAGTTATATTGTTTCATACGTCATCAAAGTAAACAGGGTGGTCCGGTTGGTACTTCAACATTTCGTCTGAGTTCCTGTGTTTACTACCGGTCAACGACAATCCACAAAGAACATTGCTAACTGAAGGCTTGCTCACATTTCGGTCTTTACCTTTACATTAACTCTTTAAGGGCGGATGTCGACTTTTGTC
>JANRMT010049829.1:28652618-28667647 GCA_026402145.1 Polypterus bichir lapradei | reverse complement strand
TAGATAGATAGATAGATAGATAGATAGATAGATAGATAGATAGATAGATAGATAGCAACAACAACATTTATTTATATGCATTTTTTCAAATAATGTAGCTCAAAGTGCTTTACATGATGAAGAAAAGAGAAATAAAAGACAAAGTAAGAATTAGAATAAGACAACACCAATTAACATAGAGTAAGAGTAAGGTCCGATGGCCAGGGAGGACAGAAAAAACAAAAAAAAACTCCAGACGGCTGGAGAGGAAAAAAAAATAAAATCTGCAGGGGTTCCAGGCCACTGGACCGCCCAGTCCCCTCTGGGCATTCTACCTCACATAAATGAAACAGTCCTCTTTGTATTTAGGGTTCTCATGGAAGGACTTGATGATGATGGTCATGTAGACTTCTGGCTTTTAATCCATCAATGTAGGACATCACGGTGCTTTGAGTAGATGGTGGTGGCGCAGGCCGCCACCACAGAGAAACTGGAAAAAGAAACAGAAGAGAGAGTAGGGGTCAGTATGGATTTTAGAGCCACCATGAATAGTTATTATAATGAAATGAATATACAGAGTATCAGGATTAGATAAAGGTGAAGTTATCAGAAAGCCATGTTAAAGTAATGTGTTTTCAGCAGTGTTTTAAAGTGCTCTACCGTATCAGCCTGGTGAATTCCTATTGGCAGGCTATTCCAGATTTTAGGTGCATAACAGCCGAAGGCCGCCTCACCACTTCTTTTAAGTTTAGCTCTTGGAATTCTAAGCAGACACTCATTTGAGGATCTAAGGTTACGATTTGGAATATAAGGTGTCAGACATTCCGATATATAAGATGGAGCGAGATTATTTAAGGCTTTGTAAACCATAAGCAGTATTTTCAGTCAATCCTGAATGACACAGGTAACCAGTGTAGTGACATCAAAACTGGAGAAATGTGCTCAGATTTTCTTTTCCTAGTTAGGATTCTAGCAGCTGCATTCTGCACTAGTTGCAAACGATTTGCAGTATGTCTTTTTTGGGTAGTCCTGAGAGGATTGCGTTACAGTAATCTAGTCGACTGAAAACAAAAGTGTGAACTAATTTCTCAGCATCTTTCAGTGATATAAGAGGTCTAACTTTAGCTATGTTTCTTAAGTGAAAAAATGCTGTCATTGTGGTCTCATTAATATGCGATTTAATCCATTATTGCCAATCACTAAAATTTCTGTTTTCTCTTTATTTAGCTTGAGAAAATTACTATTCATCCAATTAGAAACACAAGTAAGACATTGTGTTAGTGAATTAACAGCGTCTGGGTCATCAGATGCTATTGATAAATACAGCTGTGTGTCATCAGCATAGCTGTGATAACTCACGTTGTGCGTCGAGATAATCTGACCTAACGGAAGCATGTAGATTGAGAAGAGCAGTGGACCCAGGATAGAGCCTTGTGGGACACCATATAGAATATCATGTGTCTTTGAGTTGTAATTACCACAACTAACAAAGAATTTTCTACCTGCCACGTAGGATTCAAACCAATTTAAAACACTGCCAGAGAGGTCCACCCATTGACTAAGGCGATTTCTATGAATGTTGTGATCAATTGTGTCAAATGCGGCGCTCAGATCTAAGAGGATGAGAACAGATAAATGGCCTCTGTCTGCATTTACCCGCAAGTCATTTACTACTTTAACAAGTGCAGTTTCTGTGCTGTGATTTGTTCTAAAACTCGACTGAAATTTATCAAGAATAGCATGTTTATTTAGGTGGTCATTTAACTGCATAATGACTGCCTTCTCTAAAATTTTACTTAAGAAAGGCAGGTTAGAAATGGGTCTAAAATTTTCAAAAACAGAGGGGTCAAGATTATTTTTCTTGAGTAGGGGTTTAACTACAGAAGTTTTAAGACAGTCTGGGAAGACCCCCGTATCTAATGACGAGTTTACTATGTCAAGAATACAATCAATTAGCACGCCTGATACTTCTTTGAAAAAACTTGTTGGTCTTGGGTCAAGGACGCAGTTGGAGGGTCTCAGTTGAGAAATTATTTTATGTAAATCAGGTAAATCTATCCTGGTGAAAGAATTTAATTTGTTTATAACGGAGTACTGGGGCTCAGGAGGATCTGCAGTGTTGGGGAGATATACTATATTATTTCTAATATCATTGATTTTTTGATAGAAGAATACAGCAATACCCTCACAGGTTTCACTGGAGGTATTTTGGAGGCATTGCTTTGTGTTACCTGGGCTTAGCAGACAATCAATCATAGAGAATAAGACTCTGGGATTACTAGCATTGTTATTTATAATCTTAGAGAAATGCCAGACATCAGGTAAAAGTCCAATAATTTGTTTTATTAGGACACAATAGTGCACAAAGCACCCTCCTCTCCACAATGCAGTACTTATTAAATACTCCACAATACAATAATCAATAAATCCTCCACTCCCAGACATGTTGCCACCCTGCTACCCAGCTTAGCTCAACGTCTGGGATCTCCCACAGTCCTTTTATAGTCCATGACCAGGTCAGATGAAAACTCCTCTTCTTCATCCCGGAAGTACGTCATTTCCCCTCTCACTGTGACTAAGACGTACTTCCGGGTTATAGGGCACGTAAGAGTCTCTGGACCTCCCTGCAGCGTCCTCTGTTGGCCCCCAAGGTATCCAACAGGGCTGTAAAGGAAAACTCCAATGTCCATGATTCCCTGCTGCCATTCGGGGGCACCTCCATGCTGCAGGGAGGGCTCCACCTGGCAGCCTGGGGGTATTGGCTGAGATGACTGGCCGACTATAGTCCACATATATATATATTCGAGGGATGTTCAAAAAATTCCGCACATTTATATTTTCGTTGGCAACAGTGAAGGCGATTATGTAGAAAAGTGATGTCATTTGTTTTTGAAATTCTTAATAAATAGAGTTAAAAACAAGTGTGGAAATTTTCTGAACTTCCCTCGTAGATTGATCGATTGGGTGATTGATTATATATTTGCCCCATGAGTCATTATCTTTGTTTTGATGTTTTTGCTGGTGTATTCATCTAAATTTCCCCTTGGGGTTAATGAAGTTTACCTAACCTAATCCGAATGGAGTTTTCCTTGTATTGCCTTTCAGCCATTTTCTGTTGAGTTCATGTAAGCTCAGGTAATTTAACTTCTTCATTTCAACACTGATAGTCTCTTCTGTAAGTTTATGAACATTTCATAGTCTTTCATCATCCATTCATCCATCCATCCATCCATTAGCTGAACGAGTTTATTAAAATTTAAAGGCCACTCTCTTCTGTTTATAGAAGATATAGACAATTAACTAAGCAGTCATTCTCTGAGAAAGTCGACATCTGTTGAAATGCAGCCCCATTTCCACGTTCATCAATATGAACATAATTGCATTCTAAGACGAAATCCCACCGCAGCCCCGTACTCCAGCTATATTAATTCCCAGTACTGTAACAGCAATATGCACGTCAACTTGCATTCTTCGTCAAAAAGAAATTACATTAATCATTGTAGGCACAACATGCAGGGGCCAAAAATTCCTTCAAACTGGACATTGACCCTCCATAAAATACAGGAGATGAGAAACTCACAAAAAACATACATAAATAAAATGAAACTCGTAAAATTAGAAATGCTCTACCATGCTCTCTTAACTTGTAACATGATGCTGTAAAGAGCCGTTCATTAACTAAAGTGACAGCAGCAGCCCGATCATCTTCTGAGGGGAAGATTCCTCTTTGTTGTATTTGCCTGGAATGATTTGCTACATCTGCGTTAAAAGAGCTTTCAGAATAATGTAGTCGAAGAAAGAAAACAGCAAAGCCATTATACTGTATCGTGTAATGGAGCTTACAGTGAAAGGTACTTTGTAAATTCATGTAGATTGCTATCCTTTGGATGTTTTGTTTTTTTTTTTTTTGTTTACTGCTCAGGTGAATGGCAACTTACATCTTCAGAAGAGGCAAAGAAAATTGTTTTCCTAAATTAAACAAACTGGGATTTGATAAACAAGATCTTAGCAAATATATGGTGTGACTGACGGGCAGGGGTCCCTTCCAGACTGGTAAGCGATTATACTGGAAGGACCCGGGGAGCAGATGTGCACTGGACACTATCCCAAGGGGTGGCAGTAGCACCTCAGATTCCCACAGGGCTCCATAGGAGTTGGAGTTTGGTGCAGTCCTCTTGGTTTCCACCAGGGGGAGCTGCAGAACACTACTTTGGGTTTCCACCACACCTACGGGGTACAACCAGATAATGCTGATGGGCCACCTGAAGTGCTCCCAGGTGCAGCATAAAAGGGACCATCTCACCTCACTCGAGGAGTCAGAGTCGGGAGGAAGTAGGACGAAGCTGGCCGGAGGAGGAGCGGAGGCAAAGGACAAAAGAGAAGAGCAGAAAAGGAATTGTGTGCTGTATATTGTGTTTTGTTGTACTGTGCTTGCTGTAGGGGGAATGAAGGGAAAGTGTCCCCCCCCCCCCCCCCCGTAAGTAAAATACATGTGTTGCTTGGCTTGTGCCTGGTGTCTGTCAGTGTCTGAGCCTGATTAACATGGATTTCAGATTTCAGGCTCATTCAAGTTTCTTTTATTGATATTTTTTTCTTTTTCCTTCAATTTTTTTTATTTTTATTACGTAAAGTGAATTCAGAAAGGACACACTTTATTGTGTTGTAGTTTTATTTTAAATGAATACATTTGCCAATTTTGTCCATCAGTGTACACCCAATAACCCAAAAGGACGAAATGAATTTGTGTTTTCAGAAGGTTTACACATTTTTCTGAAAATCAAAAACTGAATTCTCTCATTCATAGAAATATTCAGACCTTTAATTTATTACTTTGTGGAAGGCCTTTTGGCAGCCATTTCAGCTTTGAGTTTTCTTGGGTAAGTCTCTACCAGCTCTGCACCCCTGGATTTGAGCAGTTTATTCCATTCTTCCTGGCAGATCCTCTCAAGTATGGTTAGGAGGTGACCGTAAACTGCCATCTTCAGGTCTCTCCACAAATGTTCTGTTGGGTTTAAGTCTGGGCTTTGGCTTGGCCACTCGAGCACAGTCTGTAACTTGTCCCGAAATAACTCTGGTGTTGTCTTGACTGTATGCTTCAGGTCATTGTCCTCCTGAAATGTGAATTGTGGCCTCAGACTGCTGTTGTTTGCACTCTGGAGCAGGTATCCTTCAAAGAACTCTCTGTATTTGTCTGCATTCATTCTTCACTTAATTTTGACCATTCTTTCTGTCCCAGTCAATAAGAAGCACCACCATAGCTGTCACCACCATGTTTCACCATAGGGATGGTATTAGGCAGGTGATGACTTTGCCAGCCATAATGCTTGGACTTCTGCCCATAGAGTTTGATTTTTATCTCATCCGACCAGAGAATCGTTTATCTTATGCTCTCAGCGTCCAAACAGGCTGTCTATTGCCTTTAATTTAAGAATGACTTCTGTCTAGCCACTCTTCCATCAAATCCTGATTGATGGTGCTGAGACGGTCATCTTTCGGAAAGGTTCTCCCATCTCAGCAGATGACTTCTGAAGCTCTATTAGAGTAACTGTTGGTTTCTTGTTCACTTCCTGGACAAAGTCCATTGTTTCTTGGTACTCAGTTTGGCTGGTTGGACAACTCTAGGATGAGTCCTGGTGGTTTCAAACTTCATCCATTTCACAATGATTGAGGCCACGACTGACATTCATTAACCAAAATTTAATCACTAAGGTCTACAGCGATTTCCTTGGTGTTCTGGGCTTGATTTTTGCCCTGAACAGCAGTGTAAATTGTTGTACCTTGTACCTTTCTTAACCATGTCAAGTCAATTCAGTCTGCAACAGGACGACTCCAATCAAGTCCTAGGCACATCTGAAGGAGAACTCAACTCACACCATGCCCACCATCACCAGGTAACCACCATATCCTAGCTGAGGATATGCACACTTCTAGTGATTTATCTTTCACTAGAGATCTTTATCTGATTACTAAATGATAGGTAGATGCTTATGGAATTAATGGATAAAGACAGAAACTGAAAGCCTTCCTACTTTTGTGAATGGCACAATTTTCTCTGGAAGCGAAATGCAATTTATTTTACGCATTAATTTTTTTTGCAACAGACCTAAATCCTAAAGTAATATTTTTACAGGACACTCTTTTAACAAGTAAGGACCACTTTCATTTTCAAAGAGATTGAAATTTTTCATTCCATTTATAAAAAAAAAAAAAAAACAGAGGTGTGAAATTCTTCATGTATAAAACAATCTCATTTGTGGCATGTAGATTCTGAAGGGTTCTATGTCATGGTGATGGGTAATTTATCCATTCATCCATCCGTTATCCAACCCGCCATATCCTAACTACAGGGTCACAGCGGTCTGCTGGAGCCAATCCCAGCCAACACAGGGCACAAGGCAGGAAACAAACCCCAGGCAGAGCGCCAGCGCACCGCTGGTACTTTTTTCAAATCTAAAGTAATTATGAGAAAGAGTTAATTATGCACCTAATGTTGATGTTGGAGATTTTCACCCAAATGTATTTTTATTAGTTCCCAATATGAACATTCATACATTTTTTTCCAAAGTGCAACCTTAAATTTTGGTAAAAATTCACATCCGCACAAGTCATTTAGCTGAGAATTCACTTTTGCTTGAGTCGTTTCACTGCAAAGTTAGTCTTGCATGAGTCGCCTAGCTGTAAATGCAGTTTTGCTGCAAATTCTGTTTTGCATGAGTCATTTCATAACAAATTCAAATTTGTGTGAGTTGTTTTTCTGTGAATTCAGATTATACATATGTCATTTCTCTGTAAATTTAGTTCTGCATGAGTCATTTAGCTGATAATTCAGTTTTGCATGTGCTGTTTCACTGCAAATACAATTTTACCTTAGCCTTTACCTGCAAATTCAGTTCTGTATGAGATGTTTACCTGCAAATTCAGTTTTACACGAGTTGTTTTGCTACAAATTCAAATTTGTGTGAGTTGCTTTGCTGTGAATTCAGTTTATACGTGTGCATTTTCTCTGAAAATTTAGTTTTGCATTAGTTATATAGCTGAAAATTCAGTTTCGCATGCAACGTTTTGCTGCAAATTCAGTTTTGCATGAGCCATTTATCTGCAAATTCAGTTTCATTTCAGCCATTTATCTTCAAATTCAGTTTTGCACGAGTCATTACGCTACACATTCAAACTTGTGTAAGTTGCTGTGCTGTGAATTCAGATTATATGTATGTCATTTCTTTGCAAATTTAGTTTTTCATTAGTTATTTAGCTGAGAATTCCACTTTGCGTTAGTCATTTCCCTGCAAATTCAGTTTTGCATGAGCCATTTACCTTTGAATTCAGTTTTGCATGGGTCATTTTGCTACAAATTCAAATTTGTGTGAGTTGTTTTACTTTGAATTCACTTTAGGCATTCGCTTTCCTTTAAATTCAGATTATGCCTGCGTTACTTCTTTGCAGATATAGTTTTGCATTAGTCGTATAGCTGAGAACTCAGTCTCACATGAGTCATTTCACTGCAGATTCAGTCTTGTGTGGGCCATTTACTTGTGAATGCAGTTTCGCTTTAGCCGTTTACATGCAAATTCATCCATCCATCCATTATCCAACTTGCTATATCCTAATTACAGGGTCACAGGGGTCTGCTGGAGCCAATCCCAGCCAACACAGGGTGCAAGGCAGGAAACAAACCCACCGCAGGGCACACACACACACCCACACACTAGGGACAATTTAGGATCGCCAATACACCTAACCTGCATGTCTTTGGACTGTGGGAGGAAACCGGAGTACGCGGAGGAAACCCACGCAGACAAGGGGAGAACAGGCAAACTCAACGCAGGGAGGACCCGGGAAGCAAACCCAGGTCTCCTAACTGCGAGGCAGCAGCACTACCCACTGTGCCACCATGCCGCCACCTGCAAATTCAGTTTAGCCCAAATCATTTTACTATAAATTCAAATTTTTTGTGTATTGTTTTGCTTAGAATTCAGATTTCCATGTGTCATTTCTCAAAATTTAATTTTGCATGAATGATTTCGATCATTACTAGCCACCCTGGTGTCAGGTGCTCCATGTAGAGACTTCATTGTAGGTTTCACATAGCACCACAGGCACAAACCCCTATCATGTTCACCAGGCTGGAATTGTAATGGTGTTGCAGTGCTACAAGAATGGGAACGTCTTAAATGTGTCCTGTGCTGAGTCACGTCTTTTATAGCATTGTCCCATTTATATGGTCTATGTGTGTCTGTTTAAATGTTGTCCCCTTGGAAACACGGGGGAAGCATAACTCTGTGGAACTGTGACCCCTTGTGATAGTTTTCCCAATTCCATCCGGGCCATTGCTATTTAAACAAAAGGACGAAAGGAAAAAGAGGAATCGCTTACAACACCAACACTTCACCGAAGAGAAAATAGCCAAGAGAGAGCACCGATATGGATCACTTTACACCTTTTCCTGCTTGCCTCTTTCAACGGCAGACATCCACAACTTCCGACATGCTGAGGATAATACGGTGAGACTGTTTTTTGTCGTTTGGGAGAGGAAAAAAACAACAATTTAATTTGAGTATAATTGTCGTCGGACACTTTCCAGCTGGACAAGATTCATATTCACTAATTATCCTTCAGTTAATCTTTTAGACTTTCATGTGTGTTTCGTGTTCTCTGTGTATTTTATTAGTTTCAGGTTCAGTGTAGGGACAAGGGAGGGTTTTGTATATTTATCAATGCACTTTTTATTATTACATAGCACTTTTGGGGTTGTGTGTGGTGTGGGGCTTTGGAGAAAGTGAAAAATCAATATATATACACTGTGGAGGACTGCCGGCTTCTCATGCCGGTCCTCACCCCCAGGCCGCCAGGAGGAGTTCTCCCAACAGCAGGATAGTGCCCCGAGGTCCAGCAGGGCCTCATGGACTTTGTAATGTTTATACAGAGCCCTGCTGGATACCTTGGGGGCCACCAGGAGTCGCTGTGGGGGGGGGGGCTTATGGGCTCTTTTGTGCCTTATGACCCGGGAGTACGTCACAGTCACGTGACGGGAAGGAACGACATGCTCCCGGGTTGAAGTAAAAGGACTGATTGCCCTGACCCGGAAGGAATAAGGAACTGTGGACTGTTGGGACAGGAACACCTCTGGGTCAGGGGCTATAAAAGGACGATGCCTCAGTCCAGACGCTGAGCTGTGCTGAGTGGGAGAGGAGCAAAGTGTCTGGGCGAGGAGGAGTGGTTAGTGTTTTTGTGAGTAGAATAGTTTATTGATTTATGAGTAGTGTGGAAGGTGCTTGGCTTCCGTTCCGGACGAGTGGGTTGGCTGTTACAATGACAAACACTTCAGTCTCTGGTTCAGTAAATGGTTTGCGGTCATTCATCGGTGGGCCGACAGTCTTCCCCAGTAGTCTTCATTTTAGTGCAAAGTTTCTCTTTCTATGTGTGTGTTTGCCCTAGCTTACACTCTTTATATTGTGTTGCTTTTCCCTGATGGCCCCTATCTTTAAATTGTCTATTTTATTAATCTGAGCTAAATATGAGCAATGCCATACACAAGATGCAGTTTTCTCTGCTCTTTCACAAATGCTATGATTTTGGTTATTTTTGTGTTCCTGCCTTTCTAAACCACACTCTCTCTCTCTTTGTTTCGCTGCCCTCTATGTGTTTTCTGCCCTAGCATCCCCACTAATCACTCCTTCAGCTTTTTATTTGTGTTTTCAGACGTATGCACAGGCTCTGTGTTAAGAGATGTGACGGCAGTAGCTATCGCCAGCTTAGGCCAGGTGGAAAGGGGTGGGGGGAGACCATAGGAGCGTCAATCACCATTTACAGACCCTGCCGCAATTTTTAATGACTTAGGAGACCACATAACATTGACCAAAGAGGCAGTAAAACAAATTATAAATGGCAGCAGAGGTCATATTTCATTACTGCTGTCACATTATTTATTAATAACATAAGCCCACTCATCTATGTTCTCTCTAAACTGCACACATAAACACGCCAACTGGATTCGTGAGGCCCACACACCCAGGAAAGCAAGAGGAAGAAGACAGAGTTTTAAAAATATCAAAATATTTGGAAAGAATTTAGGAAAAGATGGAACTAATTACAATTGCAGCCAAATAAATTTGATATTTGTTACCAGTAGTACACTTCTCTGACAAATAAATATATGCAGCTGAAAATCCTTACTCTTCATTTGCGGAAGAGTCGTCAGCAGCTCAGGATTCATAAGGTAATAACAGCTTATGCCTTCTACTTCTGTATTTGAACCCAACTATGAGATCACCTCAGCGATTTTTTGTGAGACCCCAAATGGTGGAGCGATGGCTCAGAGGCTTAGGGTCTGCACTATCAATTGGAAGATTGCCAGTTCGAATCCTGAAAATGCCAGAATTGACTGTACTCTGTTGGGACCTTGAGCAAGACCCTTAACTTACAATTGCTTCGTTTTGCAAGCAGGTCCTCCAACTTACAGGGAAAACTTGGGTATTGGTGGCAGGACTGGCACTCCAGCCACTATAATAAAAAAAAAAAAAATCTCACACTGTTCCAGTGTGGTTCTGAGTTGTCACCCACTGCATTCAGGTCCCAATCCAGGTGCTTTTGTTTTGTGTGGTGGGTATGGCAATACACTATTAGCACAGGCTGCCAACCTGTCTCCCTCCAACTGTGAGACCATCTCAAAGATTTATTGAGAACGAGGGGCTTAGCTGTGTGACACCCCGAGTAAGGATATTGTTGAACAAAATAAAAAACTCTTCCATCCTCTTTCGTTCTGCTACAAGACAGTTCACGGAGGACAGAAAAAAATCAAAAAAGTCGGGAGTGGTCTCCCCTCGACTTACTCGTATACTCAGATATGGGGATGGATATTTGAGGAGTAAACCGCAAGACAATGATTATATTTTTATATTATCTACATTAAAGAACCATCAACAACAAATCAAATCAAATTAATAATATATTGAACAATTATTATAAAAGTAAAGTTGAATAAATCAGACTCCGCAGCTGCATGAATAAAAGGTAAAGTACCACTTCCGGTTAGTGGAAATTGCTCAAAAATTGACAGAAATCTACGTTTTGTACCTAATGCTTGTATGGAACATTTGGTTGACCTAAGTGAAAGTGTACTCCAGTTATCATGTTTACAAACACATTCACATAAACATAATTCCAAAAACGGTATTTTCCAACTCAGGGAGGTTTAAAATGTCGAGACTCATCAAAATCTCGAAATGGAATTTTTGGAGGATTCCAATATTTTCCCTGTTCTTCGTATACGAGGAAGTCAGGGAGGTCTAAAACGTTGGTCGATTACAATACTTTCCCTATACTTTGTATATAAGAAAGTAAAAAAAATAAATAAAATGAAAAACTAGGCACCTACTTTAAACACAAAGGTCGGTACGTACCTCTACTACACAGCTAAGTGAATCAGCAGCCCAGATCTACACGTAAGCCTGAAGATCCGGTAAAATAATGACTCCTGGCGTTTGGACCATAGTTTTATACCGTAAGCTATTTTGTCCATCCAATCCTTATTTATGTTACTCACGTCGGGATGTGCACTGTACATCAACACCTGCTCAGGTGCAGTCCACCCTATTTAAACGTTCTCACACTCACGCGCGCATACCCGTCTGTCTTGGTGACATGATGGCTACCCGTTTTGCCTCTGTTAGGTGAGTGCTGTGTACTTCCAATCGCTTTCCTTTCCATTTTTTGCCACATGTGTGAATTTTCTTTTCTGGCTACTCTGAAACAGAACTCTCTATCCTTCTGACATGTTCCTCAGATTTTAAATATAACACTTCTGCCCTCTCTCCTGCAGCGGTTATGGAAGTGCGCCTCCGCATTCAGCCTCCAGAAACCATAAACGCGCACGAAAAACAGCCTCAAATGCGTGCCTCGGATACTTTGAGCCCCACGACTTGCCCTCAGAGCACCTGTAGGCCTCCAGACAGCCCTTTGAGCATCCTGGCGCTCACATACCTTCATAAGAACACTCAAAAGAAAGTGATGCCTTCATATTCTGTGCAGAAGAAGAAGAAGTAAAGTCCAGTCTGGGCACTCAACAGGCACTCAACAGGCAAAGGCCAACTTGTCTTGCTTTTTCTGTGACGTGCTCCCAGTGTTATCTCTAGTATTATTTCATCCATTTTAAAACACTGTTTCTTTCTGGTCAAGGTCAAGAGGCATTGATGTGGCATTACATTTTCTTTGGAGGCTCCAGGTTTATATTTTGATTGAGCACAGTGTACATGCATGCATATTCTATTTCTGAATGGTTACGGACTTAAAATGTGTTCTGTCTGTATGATAAACACATTAGATGAAAAATAAATTGTTATTGGCTGCAGATGCTCTATTATTTAGTAGTTATCAGATGGTCTTGTTTTTATTTCTACCCAGACACAGACAATTACAATATTTTCCAGACATTCTCTGTCCTCTCTCTTTACTGACCTGAGCTGCTTTTTCCTAATGCTTATCATTCAGAGGTGATCCAGGCTGTTTTCACTGTTCCATTTTCTTTTTATCCCAAATTCCGTCCCCTCCTTTACATTATGAGCTCCGACACTTCTGTTTACTATGATTAAATATCATGCTAGTTAAATCCCAGCAGTCTGTTCCCACTTTTAGCCTGTAGTAAACACACCTATCTGTCTTCATAATGCTATGTGATTTCCTGGCTGTTCCTGGCAGATCGGCATAATTGAAAGACAGAGGGGATCCTTCACCTCGGATTGCTTCTTTCTTTATTCCTGACCCTGCTGAGAATCAAAGGTCACCATCTCCTGCTGTATATTTGGTAGCTGAGCTAATAAATTATCTTCACCAGGAACAAAGATTTTTTTTCTGCTTGGTAAAATGAATCCATAGGCCAAGAATTCAGTGATTTTTATCAGCCTGACTTGAAACTAAAGCCACAAAGGATGACACATCCCATCTCCATGACACGAACCTGCCTTACATGGTGGATGAGAGCTGTTTTAAGATTAAAGTCACACTGTGACTATAAAAAATGGAAGGCAGGAGGTTAACCTTGCCTAATTTTTTGGAGTTTCACTTAAAGGACTGAAAAGATGCGTCTATATAAATATAGGGAGACAGAGCTTGGTGAAGTCATGTGTTACCAGACTGCTCTGTACGTTTACAGGTAAGTGACATTAGCCAAGTTTCCATCCAGTTTTTTGCGACGTTTTGTTATCGACAAACAGAATATACGTAAAAAAATGTGTGAAATTTGCTGTCTTCAGCCTGTTTCCATCCAACTGGCTTTTTATCGATAAACTGGTGTGCGTGATGACGTCATCCCCCCCAAAACGAACTGTTGCATAAGTTTTGTTGTATCGCGAAAAAAATCTGCCGTTTCCATACATAATTTTGTGTATGTCACAAATTACCTACCTTTTGTTTTCCACGTTACACCCCCTCTACTAAACAAAGAAACAAAGAAATGGAGAGATTATTTAGATAGTTTTTTGAAATTTGCCAGCTTACTGTTATTTCAGTTTCACAAATAATTGGAATTGTACATAATATCCGAAGACGACAGCAGAATGAAGCAGCTGCTTGTCTGATAGCCCTAGAGCTCGAAGAAAGTACCCCAGTGCGACGAAACCCACGGGTATGGGAGAGACGATGGAATAAGACCTTCT
The DNA here is from genome assembly GCA_026402145.1 of Polypterus bichir lapradei. Lineage (NCBI taxonomy): Eukaryota > Metazoa > Chordata > Cladistia > Polypteriformes > Polypteridae > Polypterus > Polypterus bichir. The sequence goes on along the minus strand of JANRMT010049829.1, from coordinate 28,654,019 downwards.
GGGAGGAGGTGGTGGAGAGACACTTCACAGAAAATCTCTGGCTGCAACATTTTAGAATGACACGGCCGACGTTTGAGATGTTGTGTGGATTCATCAGTCCTGATGTTGTGCCCATCACAGGTTGCCACCGACCACCGGTTCCAACCCCAAAGCGGATTGCCATCGCCCTTTACAAGCTGGCAACCTGCGCCGAGTATAGAGTAGTTGGAGAAACTTTCAGGGTTAGTAAAACTACCGTCCATCGATGTGTATATGCTGTGTGCTCCGCTATTAAAGAAAAATTAATTCGGTGTTATATCAGACTTCCGACTGTAGCGGAGGCCAATGAAATTGCATACCGCAATTCCTTGGTGCATCTTGTGCCACAGATTTACGGTGCGCTGGATGGCACGCATGTGCCTATTCATCCCCCGACAGAAGGCTACCGCGATTACATTAATCGCAAAGGGTGGCCATCTATTGTTCTCCAGGCCCTTGTTGATGACAGGTGCATGATACGAGACATTTGCGTTGGCACTCCTGGAAGTGCCCATGATGCAGCTGTGTTTGCAGCATCGGATCTGTACAGGTGAGCCTACCTTTCAACATCCCTTCTCAGTGCGATAACAACTGAATTAGTACTGTAACCTGCTTCCCTTAAGGTTTTTAATTAAAACTGAAAATTGAATTAATACAAAATAACGACGTTTAATCAAAAAAAAACTAAAGTTAATATTAATGAGAGAATTTCTCATATATGCTAAAACATCTGCCATTTAATAATAAGAAAAAAATGTTTAGATAATGAAACACACGGTTTATTAAATATTTTGACTGGCACAGTAAATTACCTTTGCGGTTTTTGTATTATTTAGACATCCGGAGAGACACCCCCAGGCTACAGTTGATGTGGAGGGAGATCAGTTACCCCTTTTAGTAGCAGGAGACCCAGCCTATCCGCTACTGCATTGGCTCATCACGAGAAATAACGAGTCTCTTCATCAGACCATGCGAACCGCTCCGCTATTCTCGTTTTGATTGCACGTGATGAAAATGTATCATGTGACACATTTATTTGCGTTAAAGCCCTTTTTTTCCGACAAAAAGTGTTTCCAATGTAGTTTTTGCGACATCTGAAGTATCGATATGGAATTTATGCGCTAAAGTTAAACGGAAAAATATTATGTCGACATGTACAACATTTTATCGATAATTAGCGTTTCCATCAGCTAAAATTTGAAGCGCTAACTATATTTTTTCGCAAAAACTACTTGGATGGAAACCTGGTTTGTGTGTCTTCCCAGAAATATTCTCATGATGTTAAGAATCCCATTGGAGTGAAAAGAAAGATTATGTATTGCATAATTAATTGTGGATCTATCTATCTATCTATCTATCTATCTATCTATCTATCTATCTATC
>JANRMT010049829.1:28603941-28621114 GCA_026402145.1 Polypterus bichir lapradei | reverse complement strand
AGATAGATAGATAGATAGATAGATAGATAGATAGATAGATAGATAGATAGATAGATAGATAGATAGATAGATAGATAGATAGATAGATAGAAGTAAATTCTGCAGCACCAACCGAAAAACTCCTGTTAGTTACATATGAGGAGAACCAGTGCAGTATATAACCAGAGACACCATAGACTGCTCTAACCTATTAATTAAAATCTGATGATTCACCGTGTCAAATGGTCTAGCAATACTAGTACAGAACACTGTCCTGCATCAACAGCCATTAATCAGTCTTTGAAAACTTTAAGGAGAGCTGTTTCTGTAGAATGCCATTTCTGAAAACCAGACTGCATTGGATCAAGAAGCTGCTCTTCCTCTAAAAAGGCACCAAGATGCTGTTCAACAACCTTTCCTAAAATTTTAGCAATAAAAGTCAGCTTGGAGAGAGGCCTATACTATACTATACTATTTAATATAGAAGGATCCAAGTTTGGTTCCTTTAACAACAGCTGCTTTGCAATTTACTTAAAGTCTGATGGAATAATGCCTGACCGCAGAGAACATAATATAATGGTAATGGCTTATAATGGTAATGTTTTAAGTCAATCTTCATTTCTAAGCATTTATACTAAGACATATGCCATATATAATCGCTATACAAATATGTGCCTTTCAAATAACTTTTAAGAGTTAAATTTACTTTTCCAGTGATAAAGATAATACCAGTGATTTTGCTGTGTAAGTTTATAAACCACTGATATTGTAATCAAGGGAGATGTATATTAAAATGCCTGTTACATTTGCGTATGAGAATGAAAATGTAAAAAAAACTGAGCTAAAAAAGAAGGTGGACCAATTAGAAAAGTGGGTGTGGCTTCTATTTTTTTAGCTTTCTGCCCAACCTCTCACATAGATAAATAATCTAATATGCTCCATGTGAAACAAATAGCCTTGACACACAGAAAAAAAGATTTAGGGCAGCCACCCGTATACTTGAGCCCTGGCTGAAAAAGGCAAAATAGGATGCACAGATGTGTACAGGATTGAGTCCAACATAGAACTGAGAAAACATAGGAAGTGGCGTCTCCGTCATTGGACTCGAAAATGATGTAGTCATTGCCAGAATCAGGCAGAATTACCCGCGTTTGGTCTGTAGGAATTACAGGCCCCTGGCCTGGCATAGAATTACTTTCATTTGGTCCTTTTAGCCGCCCCCCATTCACATGTGTGTGACAACCTCTTATATTGTACGCTGTAGTTGCTTCCTCGTAGAATTCCAGCAGGCTAGTCAGACACAACCTTCCTAATCTGAACTAATCCTGACTCTTCACTAATAGAGAAATTTATGTTTTAAACTTTTAAAAAACTAGGGGGCAAGCCCCCTGCTCGCTTTGCTCGCAAACCCCCACTGCCGGCAACCTCACATCTCTGCTGCTCACGTGTGTGGATTTCACTTTCACCAAACAGCAAATGTTTTATTTCTCATGGATACGCCTCTTCATTGGGAAGAAACACTACTTTTCCCTGATGGCAACACGAATTAGACGATCTACAGTACCAGTCTCCGACTTAAAGTTTAAAGCGAAACAATATCTACATACTTCTGTCAAATCACCTATGTTTATATATTCAATCTCTTTTCGCTTTTACCTTTTCATCAATATCACATTGAATTTTGATTCCGTGTTTGGAATTACATTGTGACAACCCAACGTATAACTGCCCGTGAGTGAATATCGTTTCTTTCTCTCTACACAAACTGTGTCTGACAATAGCATTCACACAAATGAGAAATGATTGAACCGTGTGGGTGGTTGTAAATGTTTTAGATGTGGGGAGGACTTTTCCAAATCTCTTTGCATAAAGTCTCGCGGGGCTTGAAATTTTCTCTTCCACGATTTCACTTTCACCAAACAAAATATCTTTTAATTCTCGCAGATACGCCTCTTCATTGGGAAGAAGCACTACTTTTCCCTGATGGCAACACGAATTAGATGATCTACAAGTCGCAGACTTAAAGTTTAAATATGAACAATATATTCGATCTCTTTTCACTGTTCCGTTATTTCACTGAGTAATAATTTCCGTTTGTTTGCTCTAATTCAATCTTTACTATCATTTTTTGAGACTTTCGAATTTTAGTACTTCAATTATCTCTAACCTGCTCTGCATGTGTATGGTGCCAACGTTTTTGAATTCTTTACAACGTTCTACTTTGTCATCTACTCTTTGCCTTTTATTTCCGGCCCCGGGTGAGGTTAAATCTCTTGGCACAAAGTTTTGTCTCGCGGGACATGAAAGTGTCTCTCTGAGAGAAAGTCGCGTCTTATCCCAGGCTAAAAAATCATGTCTCATCCCAAGATTTTTTTATTATAATAGAGAGATTTGCAAATCTTTTATTTTTTTCATTGTAGGTTATTGAGTGTCGATTGATGCACAAAAATGGTAAATGTGCCTACCTTAAATCTCACAATAAAGTTTTGCAGAAAGTGAAGAGGTCTGAATACTTTCGGAATCCATTGTAAAAGTAAAAACAGCATTCTCAGGAATAAAAACACTCCTGGCAACCTGAAAATTCCTAAAACGCACTTCTATTATAATTAATAGACAGTGTCATCTGGAACATTCTGATTCATGTGCAAAATAAATACATTCCAAAATAAATTTATTAAAGGAATTCAATACAGAAATTAACAAAAAAAAGATTAAAAATGACCAACTAAACGTAAAAAATAATAATAATTATCTACATTTATATCTTACTACTCAAAGTGCTCTACATGTAGGGAGGACCCGGGAAGCAAACTCCCCCAACCTCCTTATTGCCATGTAAAGTATATTAAAAACTATAAAGAGGAATTCAAAAGAAACAAAGAGATTCAACGAAAGTTCAAACTAATAATGAACCAATCCTCCTGTACTGGATAATAAAAGACACTAAAAGGCTGCTTTCATCATCACCAGCTTGACAGCCATGTTCTTTCTTTTCCCTCGTGGGCCCGCAAATCTTTTTCTTTCACTACACATTCACACCTGCAGGGCCATCTTACAAGCATCATAGACCCCCCAGGCAAAGTACTGCACTGGGGTCCTTGTTTTGATAGCAAAACAGAAACATACATAGGCATGAAAAACATTGCACACCCCCATGCTCCTGCCCATTGTACCCATACGTTAAGACGGCCCTGCGTTAATTCTGCACAGCAGTACCAAGCAATAAAATGCCAGTTTAAAAGCCTCAAAAAATGTAGGAAGGAGCTGAAAACAACAAATAAGCCAAATAAATATTCTGCATGCCTTTTATTAAAGAATAAATAAATGGAATGCCATCAGGACGAAGAGAACATAAATAAAATGGTCTTGTGGCAACATAGGACCTCGGGGCTTTATAAGATTTTAAAGGTGGTGCTGAAAGAAATGAAAAACAATATTTTTTAAATATTAATAAATATAATCCAACCATCACTTCAGATGGCAGACATAGCTGATGACTGCAAAATTACAAATGTGACTCTGTTCTTCTAAAAGGGGATTAGAGGATCCCAATAACTGAAGCTTTCAATCACTAATATTGTACCCAAGATTATGGAAATTACAGTCATAAAATAACTTAGAAGAGTACTCTTATGAATATAATATTGGAAATGTCTGCTATACACTCACCGGCCGCTTTATTAGGTACCCCTGTTCAATTGGTTGTTAGCACAAATATCTAATCAGCCAATCACATGGCAGCAACTCAATGCATTTCAGCTTGTAGACATTGTCAAGATGAGATGCTGAAGTTCAAACTAAGCATCAGAATTAGGAAGAAAGAAGACTGAAGTGACTTTAAGCGTGGCATGGTTATTGGTACCACATGGGCTGGTCTGAGTATTTCAGAAACTGCTGATCTACTGGAATTTTCATGCACAACCACCTCTAGGGTTTACAGAGAATGGTCCAGTGAGCGGCAGTTGTTTGGATGAAAATGCCTCATTGATGCCAGAGGAGAATGGCCAGACTGGTTTGAGCTGATAGAAAGGCAACAGTAACTCAAATAACCACAACCGAGGTATGCAGAAGAGCTTCTGTGAACGCACTACACATTGAACCTTGAAGCAGATGGGCTACAGCAGTAGGAGTGCCAATCCTGTCAGCTAAGAACAGGCAAATGAGGTTACAATTACGGGCTCACAAAAATTGAACAATAGAAAATGAGAAAAAACGTTGCTTGATCTGATGAATCTCGATTTCTGCTGTGACATTTGGATGGTAGGGTCAGAATTTTCTGTCAACAACATGAAAATCCATTGGATTGTAACAGCTGCCATGTTGATTGTTGTTGCGATGCCTGTTGCTGGTCATGCAACTCAGAGATTAAATGTGTCATCGGACTCCACTTATATAAAACCAGTAATGGTGCACTGCACAATAACGTGCAGTGAATCCACTTGAATTGAGCATTCCTAGTTTTCATCCTCTTTCTCTGTACGTTTATCATTCGTTTGCTCAGAGGTTGATGCGCTTGCTGCTTCCTGAGCAGTTCTTCTTTTCTCCACCCTAGCGGCCCGCTTCTTCTCTTCTTTTTTCGGCATCTTTTCTCGTTAAAACTGATTAAGTCAGTGTTTGTGTTGCAATTACTTAGTATGTTTTCTTTAATGTTTCACTTAAGCTGGCACATAAGTCTTCAATCTGCCTCAAGAATAATTAAAGATATGAAGAGGTAGAGGAAGTGACGGCAAAGGTGGTAGGGAATGAGAATGGCGCCTGTATGCATGTGCCGCATGGCCGCCCTGCTGGGTGATTCTACAATAAAATTGATTAAAGATAAAAAGAAGAATAACCTTGGAGATCAATCATCACCCCGAAAGTGGATAGTAGACATCACGTAGTATATGTGTACCAAATTTCAGGTCGATAGGTCAAACAGTTTGCAAGCTACAGGTGATTTCAAATCCAGGACAGACAAACGGACAGCCACGATAGAGTATTATATATAAAGATAACCGCAGCAAATAGCTGCTTTATCTCTTCTGAAATAAAAAGGAAGTTTGCCACAATGTTATGGAAATGTAAGAGAAACTGAACCAAGTGTTGTTATTTGTCAGCCAGGGTTTATGTGTATTCATTTTTTTTTGCTTTATTGTTATTTTTTGTATTATTATTGTTCTTATTTTATGTAAATTCAGATGTTTGTTTTTAATGTAAAATGTATGTACTGCCTCCCTAAATGCTCTGATGTTCCTTGTATTATGTCAGTGGACCCCCAAGACATGAGCCACCCGGAAGTCAATGCTGTTGGGATTTATTTCCCCCTCGGCTATATACTGTACTGGATTAGAGAAAGCATCTCAGCAATGGATCATTGAGTTTTGTTTGGAGATTAGTAGAAGTATTGTATTTTTTTTTTCTGCAGATATTTCTGGTTTTATTTACTCTGTTTTCTATGGAAACCCCGGGGGGACATGATGTTAATTTTTATTTTTGCGGGAAACAATCTTGTGCGCACCACTTACTAACAATAACATGGCAAGTTAAGCAATGAATTGCCCTAGTGTACCGATATGTCTGAGCTAAGCAATTATCACCTGCAGGAAGTTCATCTATTCAAAATCTTGGTAAGAAAAATGGCCGCAATACGATGCAGCTCTCTGCTGTGCCCTTTAAATATCGCAGTTTGTTTTGTACAGTGTTGCCAGGTTTGACAGTGGATCTGACTCAGATATTCAAGTTTAGCCAGGCAAAAATCGTCTCTTTTTAACATGGGCATATCTCTTGTCAGAAAATACTGACAATTAAAGGGGCCCAATGTTTCCTGAAGAGGCATTAGCTCTCTTGGAAATGTGTTCTTTTAAAATTGTGGCATATTAAATAATTAAACAATATCATAATATACCAGAAACGTCGATATCCCTCCCATCGTGATTACGGCGGTACAAGAATCACATGAGAAACAATATCTTTTAGCTTACATTTACTGACGATTAACGCGGTTATAGACGGAGAGGCGCATGGTACAGACTTAATCCAGGTGGGAATCTGGATCAACACAGTCAGCCATTTTCTCGACACCACACTGGGAGGTTTTTCTTCGAGCTTTGTCGATTCCGCCTCTAAAGGTCTGGCTGTTGTCCAAGCTTTTATAATGTCTTGCTTCATTTGCTGGTCTTCTCTGTCTCCAAACAAGGGCTGAATTCCTCCTCCACAAAATACAGAAATATCATAGTGCTTACATGCCGATTCTCATTCTCCCAATAAGGAAAGAAGATTTGTGCTGATAGAGGACAGAAATACCCTAACCTGTGTTTAAGCTGACTATACAAGCCTCCAGTTGTCTTTGGCTATCTAATCCAATGCTCGGCTAGCAATTCTAACTGCTGAGCCCCTGTGTGCCACAGTTAACATGCACATGTGAATAAAACTCATAACAGTATTGTCCAGATATAGTGACATAAAGAAAAAATGTAGTATGACACCCAATTAGATGTAACTGTGTAGAGTTCACATTAAATTCCACAGTTCATTGGTGTAGATAAGCGAGTGCATGCCCAGTTTACCAGTAAGTTAAATTAGTGTATCCACAATGGGCTAGACAAACTTCACATGCCATCAATATGTGAAATATGAATTGCTTTTGTACCTTGTGGGAGTAAGAAGCTCCCTGCTAACGAATGTCATTTCCTTTACACAGTAGTGCAGTGCTTACCACTGCTGCTTCACAGGTCCAATGCCCTGGGTTTGAAGGTACATCCTTCTTTTATAAACTTGCCAGTATCCATTTCTGTGGAATGTAACTGTGTCCATAACATCAAACTGTTAAGTGATATTTCCTGTTCACAGTAAACGATGTACATCGATGGTATTTCGAGCTCATCTGATTTTATGCAGCACACCCAACAATAATAGTTGGTGTGACCTTAATTTATCTGGAGTGCAGGCTGTAGTAAGTGGTGAGCACAAGATAATAAAAAAAAAAATTTACACCATGTCCCCTCAGAGGCTCCGTAGTTTTCTGGATTTCGATCTTTTGGACTGTGTTTTTGGAAGTTTTCTGTTTTGCATTTGCCTTTGTGTGCAGGTTCTTTTTGCCCTTTTGAATATTTTATTATACAGGGTGAGTCAAAATTATGTTTACATTTGAATGATGGAAACAATTTATTCACAAAACATACTTCATATGTGCACGATGATTTACAGGAATGTCTCAACACACAAAAACCAACGAGCAACAGTACCATTTAAAGGCCGGACACACATTTCGCGGGGAATATATGATACCACAGTCCATATTCTGTCCTTCAGGTCATTGATATCTCAAACTTTCCTGCTATACACGCACTCCTTCACTATACAATGAATTGCAACCTTGTAACCACTTTTCTTTGCTCTAGTGTTAATCTGTCACCCATGGTGTACGTCTATCTGCAGAAGAAAAATAATCCATTAGTGTTACATAATTTGGACTTACCCTGTATTTTTCTATTTTGAGAATAAATCTTCATTTTTTTTAAAGATTTTTCATTGCTCTTTTGTTCACAAGCCAGAGGTTTCTGGTCATCCTTTTCCTTGTAGGGCAGTCTGATCTATTTGTGAGACTGCGTTTGTATTTTAACTCTTTCAGGGTGGATGTCAACTTTTGTCAAAGGGAGGGGGTATGATGAAGGGTAATCAATTGTAAATGGTGGGAAAACCCACCGTTTTTTTTAGTTGGACTCGCTTTGCCAGAAGGAATGTTAGATTCATTGGTTTGATGGAGATTCCCTGCGCTCACACGTAAGTAGAAAGGAGCACACAACAGCAAAAAAAGGCTTCAACATCTGGCGAGAGATCGAAGCGAAATACACCGTGGACGATGTTTTGCACATTATCGCTGAATTGGACTCTGAATTATCAGACTCCGACTTTGATACAAGTGATTGAAAATGAACGTGCGGTACTAGCATCAGCTGATCGTGGTGCAGAGCAGGTTTATGTAGCTGACTTGGAGGACCTCCACTTACCATGACAAGAGGTACAACCCAGATAGCAATGCACTACGACCACCGCTGCTGCCCCCGTTCCCCGCCACGTGAAGACGGCCTGGGAGCCAGCATGTCACGCATTCCTGGTGCCCAAAGCACTCAGCAACAGGTGTTTTATGTTGATTTCTGTGTGAATCCATTGTTTTGTGTGCTTTTTAGAAAACTGTGGGGGGTTTTTTGGAAAAAATATTCAGCCCTCAAAGAGTTAAACTTTTAAAACCAGTTTCCCATTTTAGGCCTGTTTAGACCAAAGCCTGTAGATAGCAGATGATGGACTGGCTGGCTTGGGGTGAAATTCTTCCTGGATGCCCAGTAAATGCCCTAGCCTGTTTTGTGGGTCTTTTGGAGGTCTCACAATCCTTGCCACCATGTTCCTGTCTTCTATACACCCCAAATATAACGTAAGATTCTTTTTGCTTTTGATCTGTTTTGTTTTGGCTACATTGTTATATTGCAGTTCTGTTTTAGTCAAAGAGTTTTGTTTTTTTCTGGTATTTGATCATCTTACCTTTCCCTGACTATGTTTATCTCTATCCTCTAAGGGTATTTTTTCATTACCTGGTACAATTCTTTAAATTCTTAGACTCCACTCTCCTTTAGCCTCTTGACATTCCCTTTTAAATCAGTGCACAAACTGAGGTTGTATTGAGTGAGGTAGAAAAAGCAGAGACACTGACAGTAGTTAAAATGTTTTAGTGGACATAGTGGAACAACTTGGCAAGGAAGGCTGAATGGTACGCTATGAATACTCTAATAATAATAATAATAACTTTTATTTATATAATGCCTTTCCTGTGAGCATTCTGGCCCCACAAAGAAGCAAAGGGTGAGGCTTTCAAAAATAGCCCACTAAGCCTTACATCAAAAGAAGAAAGTGACATGGTGTAATACGTTGTAATAATAAGACAAAAAGCAGGTCAAGATTTGGGGTTTGTGGAACCTTATACTGCAACATAAAGGTCCAGAAAAGGAATGGGAGGACGGACATTACAAGGAGTCGGATCGGAAATTAGCTGTGTGGACTGCTAAGAAGGCGTGGTGGTGGATGGGTAGAGGACGTCATCACTGGGGGACCCAAGGGAAGAAAGGAACCCAGAAGCATTGTTGTTTTGGTTGTCCGGGCAGGATTATGGCGGCGGCAGTTCATCTTTTCTACGGGAAGAGAAAGAGAAAGGTTAGTACACCACCATCGTCTCCTGACACGAGTTGTCGTGATGTACGTCTGGTCTTTAAGCTGCTCCCGATGCGCTCGTGCGTGACAATGTGTACAAGTTTAATATGTCACTGTGCTCTGTGAAAATAGATTTTATAAATCTGCCTTTTTCTACTCACATTCACAGTTGACACAGAGCCAGATTTAGCACAGGGGTTCACCATTTAGAACTGCCAGGCAGGCATTATAAGACAAGACAGTTAGGGACAACTGCGAAATGGGCAGTCAAACTGATGATCATTGTATACTATTTTTGTGTGTCAAAGTCGGCATGAAACTGTATCCTCTTTCGCCTTGTTTGGAATGGCATGATTCACCTAAGTGGGGGCCTACACATGAAGAAAGAGTATAAAGCCTTGGAACAGACGGATGGGAGATAACGTCATCCGATCCTGAAAATCCTTCCACTGCATGGCAAAAATGGCAGACTCTACGCATCGGGCTCCCACTCCCGAACTGGGTTCTTGCATTTGGCTTCCTTCATCTGTTATGCCCGCGTAAACTGTCATTAAAGAAAGCTGAGTTATTTCTCCTATGTGATTTCTTACCGCCGTATCACTAAGGGAAGGGTATCGCCTTTTTAGATTATATCTATATAGATTTGGGTTATGTAACATGCCTCAATTACAAAAGAACACATTCCAACATGAGAGCTGACGCCCCCTGCTGGATACACCTGGCATCAGCAAATATACACACAATAAAACCTTGGACATCATCAATTCTATTCGGCCTGGCTTGAAATAGAAAACAAAACCTGTTCTGAATCTTCCTTGTATACTCTGCTTTGTGCTTCATCCAAGACTAACTATTGGGAATTTACCAGCAGTGCAGTTGTCCACCAGTTACTTAAAATATGAGACCAGGGCTCATATGTTGCTCCTAAACACAATGATCACCTTTTTTACTTTCTTAGAACTATTCAGTGTTTAATTTAGAGAAAATTCTGGGGATTACGACAGTTAAAGATCTTTATAGGGACAATCTATTTGAAGCTTATGAGCAATTACATTCCAAATGTAATTTTCCAGCTATACACCTTTTTACTTATATACAACTTATTGATTTTGTTTAAAAGAAACCTACCCAATTTCCCACCCATATCCCAGAGGTTACATTGGTAAGTCTTGATGAAGACTAAGTGAACATTTTAATAATATAGAAATCTTTTAAAGACTCTATTTTTCAAATATCCTGGGGAACGGTGGGAAAGGAGCAATCTATTGTAAAGTATTTTTTAAGTAAATGGGACATGCTGTGCAGCAGCTTTGGAAAGATGTCTACAAAGTCCAAATTTTAAGCTAGAATCCTTGTAAGCGTTTCCATTTCTGTAACAACTGTTTTTCCTTACCTAAACAAAGCTTTCTTGTGTTCTCTATGATGATAAGATGTGAAGTTTGTCTCATCTTCTTTTCAAACATGTCCTTAAAAAATTTATTAAACATTCACATCACAGCTTCTGCTGAAATTCAGATTTGCTAAGCACTAATTTTCTTTTTTTTTTCTGTATATGTTTGATATTCAGCTAAGTGGGTGGAACGATGATCTCTATAAAAAAGTTTTCTGATGGAATCTGTTACAATTATATGCACTGCTCTGACAGACCTGATTTCCATTAGACTGTTGCGCCAGCTGACCCCAAGGGGTTTCTACTGAAGCACTGACCCAGATCTTTACAGAGGGGTTGATAGCAGCTGACTCAATTAAGGCACTCGCCCCGAGAGTGAAGAGCTGCTATCTGCACATCACAGCATTTGCCAATGCAATCTGCATGCGAGTGCCTACACCCAGGTGGAATTGGCCCAGAGAGATGATTAGCGTTTTTTTCTTGAATGTCAAAGTTTCACAGATGTTTTTTGATCTTCCAGAATTCTCAAAGATAATGAGTGAGACTTAAGAAATTGTCCTCTTTATACACACCTTCTACTGCCAGTGCGTGACAAATTCATTTGAAAAGCAAAACGTGGGAAGTAAACAGTCATCAGATTCAGTAAGTTCGAAAAATATGAATTAGAAGATCTGTGTAACTACGGAGTCAGTGCAACAGAAATCTGTAGATCGATGCATGCTGATGGATCAGGCAAGTTGAGATTTACAGGAAAAACAACAATAATTATGAAGGGAGGGTCCTGTGAGATGTAAAATGTGAAAATTTGAAAACCTGACCCTACTTTGTGTTGTGGTGTGAAATTTTGTATATAAGTTGATAAATATTTTGTATGTCTTTATTTGTAACTTAGACAAAGCAATGTAATATTAGTGTTACATTATTGATAAAAACAGCAATGGTTTGATGGTTAAGAAGCCCAGGTCTTTAGGACTGACTATTTGTAATTTTATGACAGGGTCGTGATGTTCGGGTTGGGGTGCCTAAAACCAGTTTGGCAAGAGCAGGACTCTCTCAATCAACCCTCACAGGAAAGCCAAATTACCTCGCTGGCAAGCTTCAGCTTAAGAAATGGTATTGGGTGCAGGTGTGAAACCATTGTGTCGGCCCAGAATTCTATTGGTCTAAACTTGCCTGTTTGGTTTTTAATCAGAAGCCATTATTAAATACCACAACGCCCTATTGGCTGTACAGTTTGGACAGAGAGTCTATAAATTTGCTTGCTTTACTCCTCCCTCTCTCTCTTATACCATCATCATGAAAGGAGCATCTCTCACACCATGAACTGAAAAGGACAACACAATGAGCACAGCTCGGCAGCCATATTGAGACAGGCATGCGGCCTGTTCTGACGAAAGCTGACCAAAAATGATTCCTTAACTCGAGACAAGTAATAAACAAGTCTGTGTGCCGCCTGAAACTACACATCAGCATTCATCAGGTTGTATGGTTACCAATATTCAAATGTACTTTGCTTATTGTTATTTTACAAATATTATGAATAATACATTATGGCATATACTCGTGCATAAGTTGGGTCTTGAAACCCAAAGATCGATCATAAAATCAGACCCCAACTTATACACCTGTTCAAAAGTGCGATACTTAATTTTCTTTTTTTTAAATCTTCTTGCCTCCTCTAATCTCACTCATTTTCTCAGACACATCTAATTTAGTTGCAGCTGTGCAGTTACCAATTTCTTTTGCCACTTCAATGATTTTTAATTTAAAACCAGCTTCATAATTTCTTCTTATCAAATGCTCCATCGAAGATAATGGATGCTCTCACGATAAAGGTGTATGAGTGTGAGTAAGAAAAAACACAAAACAATGCAAACGTCACTTCGGAATAGTTTGGGTATTACCGTGTGGTCACGTAGGCACAATATATAGAAAAAAAGGCAGTGTGCTCTGTGGTTACTCTCTCAGGTGGGTGTTAGCATACCATAATCTCTTGGACCAATAGCATGAGTTTTCCGCATTGGGCTTATACGACTGACATTATAAAATACCGGAAATGATAAGGTAAAATCAAGCTCCAACTTATCCGTGGGAAAACTTAAACGCAAATATATACATTATTTAAAGTTGTAACTTTACTCCTGTTTGTCTTTTAATCTATCTAATTGCCTGAGGTTATAGATGAAGAAGGGAAGATGGGGAGAAGTTATATGGTACAATACCTTATAAACAATGGTAAGTCTTTGAGATCTGAGGCATTCGACAAAGGCTACATATTAATAATACAAAAGGGGAAAGTAGAGTAATATAGAACCCTACCAAGGCAAAACACTTTGTTAAAACTTTGGGGTTTTTTAAGTGTATACAATTTGTTTTTTTGTTGTTAAAATATTTTATCTTAGCGCCATCTTCAAACTTTTGTTTTGCTACCACTATTTTTGTAAGATCCTTTGTATGACAGTAGCTATGGTGTTTGCAGTTTCTACTCCGATTGTTGGACACGACACAGAAGTCTCATGTAGTATTATATCATCACTTCATAGAAAATGATGATTCTTTTGATAAAATTTGGAATTATTCCCCTTTCTCACAAATGTTTTCTAGTTTGAGCTAGGACATTTTCATAATTTTATCATTTCGACTCAGGTTTTCAGGGTTTTGGATTAACTTTTCATATTTTCGGTTTGATAATTACAATCATATAAGGTGATGCTTCTCGTAACCAAGTTTTTGATAAAATCGGGAATCAGTTCTTTTTTCCTTACAAATTTTTGCTGTTAGAACTAAAGATTTCTAGTTACAGTTAGGATTTTTTCACATTATTATTTGGATTTTGATCTTCAAGTTTTTCATTTTACAATTTGCTCTTGTTTTATCCTGCTGTAATCAACCATTGCCTAGGCCCAGAACATGATTTTGCCTGTCCTGTTTGTACCTTTCATTACCTGGTCGACATTTTCATTTAGATCTAGGGCTCACTGGAAGGATTATATCACCCAGATGGCCTGGGAACACCTTGGGATCCCACAGTCTGAGCTACCAAGTGTGGCTTGAGAAAAGGATGTTTTGGCTTCACTGCTTCAGATAAGAGGTGGAAAATGAATGAATGAATTCCCGGCAATTTTTTTAAATGCAACGCGATCTACCTGCACTTTCTTTCAGATCTACTGGTCGATCGCGATTGACGCATTGGACACCTCTGATCTACAGTATGTAAACACATAGTTAAAAAAGAAACATTTTTCATGTTTTAGTAATAATTGACAAAATGTAGACATGAAGTTTATAATGTGTGAAGCCTGAAGTCCAAATAAAAATAAAAAGTCTGGGCACCCCTAACATAGATCGTTGTAGACACGGAACACACATAAAATGCATGTGTTCCAAATAACGATGTAGTATTTATAAAAGGTGTGAGTTTGCTTGACTTCTCACTCTATACAACTCCAAGCAACTGACATGCAGGTAAACAGACTTGAGCTGAGAAAACTGTGCGGGGTGGGGGATTTGATAGCAGGCTGCTTGCTGTTTGCTGCTTACCAACACATTTAAAGGACAAAAGATGCTGACGGAGAGGTGCGAAGCGATTTAAGGTGGGACGGATCTATGAGTTTTTTTCGTAGGCTCTGGTAATTCTAGTGTTAAGTAGTTCTCTCATTTGCTAACTAAGCGGAGTTAAGGTTACACCTTGAGGTAGATGCGTGAGTGAGGAGGGCCCCGTCCCCCCTCCCAGCATCCCGATGAGTCTCTTTCAGATTTGTGCTAATAATTTGTTACTGCAAGTGAACTATGATACTTAGCATGATGAGAAAGTCACAGAATCAACAGAATGTTCAAGCAAATTATAGAACAAAACCTGATCTAAATCCGTTAAGTAGTTCTCTCGTGAAAAGCAGGTAGACATACAAACAGGTCTAAAAAACTATAACCTACATTCCAAATTTCAAGTCCCAAGTCCTCATGGTTCGGTAGATTTCATGATGAGTGAGTCAGGGGTGTTTGACTTATGTATATATAGATTATGTTGTAAACACCACACAGTGCACTTGTAGTTTTCCACTGTTATTTACATATGTGCCAGCAGAAGTCAAGGATATCAACAGCAACATTTCAACCAATTCTCATTAGACACAACTTCCAGCTCTACAAACAGAGCACCTTATTGTGCAGGTAATACAGGAGGGAGCGAGAAGAGACCCTGGCAGTGAAGAACTGCGGAGTTTGATTTTTCAATAGCACTCCTTCCCACTCTGTACAGTTTTCATGTCACTCCCACGCATTCACACACAGAACCAACCTCAGTCCAATCCACTAAAACGATGTCCCACAGCCAAAAGACTGCTGGCTCTTAACTTGGCACTTGCAAAATAGCTTAAGTGAAACTTATTTCAAGGTTTTCTTGGCTCTGGTTGACTTTAAATGTAGTCACATTTTAATGCTGGAAAGGCTATAAATGAGGGTATAAATGAGAAACTTTCATAGTCAGATGCTGCTTAGACGTTATTATTTCCCAATTTCTGATTTTGGGTTTAGTAAAAAAGTGAAGAACTTAGAGATGTGTTCTTTCTTTGTGAAATAAGCTAAAAGTCACTGTCACGTTGTCTGCTGTGTCATTAAAGTGTCTGGCCTGTCAGTTTCCTGTGTAATGAACTTTTAAAAATTAATGTAGAATGTGCTTGCATTTTCAAAACTTAATGATCTCAAAAAAGAAAGATCAGAGTTCAAGTTTATTATCATGTGTAGATAGTACAATGAAACTCTTCACTCAGAATAAAACTGCTCCATATCATTCTCCCAATGTGCAATATAGACCTTAAGTCATCCAGTACAATTTGTATACAAACCGGATTCCAAAAAAGTTGGGACACTATACAAATCGTGAATAAAAACTGAATGCAATGATGTGGAGGTGCCAACTTCTAATATTTTATTCAGAATAGAACATAAATCACGGAACAAAAGTTTAAACTGAGAAAATGTATCATTTTAAGGGAAAAATATGTTGATTCAGAATTTCATGGTGTCAACAAATCCCAAAAAAGTTGGGACAAGGCCATTTTCACCACTGTGTGGCATCTCCCCTTCTTCTTACAACACTCAACAGACGTCTGGGGACCGAGGAGACCAGTTTCTTAAGTTTAGAAATAGGAATGCTCTCCCTTTCTTGTCTAATACAGGCCTCTAACTGTTCAATCGTCTTGGGCCTTCTTTGTCGCACCTTCCTCTTTATGATGCGCCAAATGTTCTCTATAGGTGAAAGATCTGGACTGCAGACTGGCCATTTCAGTACCCAGATCCTTCTCCTACGCAGCCATGATGTTGTGATTGATGCAGAATGTGGTCTGGCATTATCTTGTTGAAAAATGCAGGGTCTTCCCTGAAAGAGATGACGTCTGGATGGGAGCATATGTTGTTCTAGAACCTGAATATATTTTTCTGCATTGATGGTGCCTTTCCAGACATGCAAGCTGCCCATGCCACACGCACTCATGCAACCCCATACCATCAGAGATGCAGGCTTCTGAACTGAGCGTTGATAACAACTTGGGTTGTCCTTGTCCTCTTTGGTCCGGATGACATGGCGTCCCAGATTTCCAAAAAGAACTTTGAATCGTGACTCGTCTGACCACAGAACAGTCTTCCATTTTGCCACACTCCATTTTAAATGATCACTGGCCCAGTGACAACGCCTGAGCTTGTGGATCTTGCTTAGAAATGGCTTCTTCTTTGCACTGTAGAGTTTCAGCTGGCAATGGCGGATGGCACGGTGGATTGTGTTCACTGACAATGGTTTCTGGAAGTATTCCTGAGCCCATTCTGTGATTTCCTTTACAGTAGCATTCCTGTTTGTGGTGCAGTGTCGTTTAAGGGCCCGGAGATCACGGGCATCCAGTATGGTTTTACGGCCTTGACCCTTACGCACAGAGATTGTTCCAGATTCTCTGAATCTTCAGATGATGTTATGCACAGTTGATGATGATAGATGCAAAGTCTTTGCAATTTTTCGCTGGGTAACACCTTTCTGATATTGCTCCACTATCTTTCTGCGCAACATTGTGGGAATTGGTGATCCTCTACCCATCTTGGCTTCTGAGAGACACTGCCACTCTGAGAAGCTCTTTTTATACCCAATCATGTTGCCAATTGACCTAATCATTGTTTATTGGTCTTCCAGCTCTTCGTTATGCTCAAATTTACTTTTTCCAGCCTCTTATTGCTACTTGTCCCAACTTTTTTGGGATTTGTTGACACCGTGAAATTTTGAATCAACATATTTTTCCTTTAAAATGATACATTTACTCGGATTAAACGTTTGATCTGTCATCTACGTTCTATTACAAATAAAATATTGACATTTGCCATCTCCACATCATTGCATTCAGTTTTTATTCACAATTTGTTTAGTGTCCCAACTTTTTTGGAATCCGGTTTGTATTTTGTAAAGTACTTTTATTACTATTCGGTTTGTTATTATTTTCTCTCTTCTTGTCTTTTTAACTCTTATGCCTCAAACTGAGTCGAATGCACCTTCACTTTTGTTGTTCCTTTGTAAAAGTGACAATGATAATAAAGATCTATCTATCTATCTATCTATCTATCTATCTATCTATCTATCTATCTATC
>JANRMT010049829.1:28592119-28603931 GCA_026402145.1 Polypterus bichir lapradei | reverse complement strand
ATCTATCTATCTATCTATCTATCTATCTATCTATCTATCTATCTATCACTTGCAAGTCTCCTGTAGAGACAGTAATGAAATGTCAATGAACATTATATACTGTATATACTTAATGATACATGTATAATACAGGGCTATTCAAAATGAAAGAGCAGATTTCAAAAATTTATTTCAAACTGTATAAGACAGAAACACATTCCGCGCATCACTGGATAGAGGAAAGTTCAAAGTTTGCTCCTATGGTCCTTGAGGTTGCATGCACTCAACGTGAGCACCATGTGTAGCGTGTCAAACATCAAAACGGTTGACCATTTCTTGTCATACACGAGTCAACTGGTCCCTAATTACTGAATTCACAGCTTCCTCAATTCGATGTCGCAAATCTTGAAGATTAGCGGGCATAGGTGGAACAAACACTCTGTACCCCCATAGATAAAAATCGCAGGGGGTAAAGTCTGGAGACCTGGAAGGCCATAGACGATGAACAAGATCTTGTTGTCCACCTCTTCTAATCCATCGTCCTGGAATGGTGTCGTTTAGGACTCTGCTCGAACACACCTCGGATACGCTCAACATTTTCACCTGACGTGTGTGCACGACCAGTGTTTTCACGTTTGCATATGCAACCTTCTCCTACGAATTTTTTATGCCACTCATATGACGAGGTGGCTGTTTGTTGAACAATCGGCGAAATTCATGTTGCACTTGGACAATGGACTCACATTTCGCAAATTGCAGCATGTAATGGTGTTTACTATAAACGAGAAAAGCGCTCGTGGCATTCACTGCTACTTTTTAAACTTTGAATTTTCCTCTTTCCAGTGATGTGCAGAATGTGTTTTTGTCTTATACAGTTTGTTTGAAATACATTTTTGAAACCTGCTCTTTCATTTTGAATAGCCCGTTATATATAATTTATATAATATGCATAATATATTTAATAATATAATATATATTGTGACACTCAGGGTGCGTACAGGCACACTACCCGAACACAGACAGACGCGAGACATAACTTCTGTCCAGCACACTCCTTTATTTCATGTGGGGCAGCACTTTCTCCTTCGCTCCCCACTACAGAGCACAGTAAACAAAACACTAAAGATAATACACAGTGCCTTCTTCTCTCTCCTTCTTTCTTTCTCTACCGCCTTCACTCCCCTCCGAGTAACCTTTGTCCACCTCCTCCTGATTGTGGCTCTTCGAATGGAATGAGGCGGTGTGATGATGCGGGTTCTGCTCCATGTTCCCATCTTACTTCTGGGAGCCCTCGAACCCGACATCGTCATTAATGTCACCGATGAGCTAGGCAGTGAAGACATCAACCATGAAGCAAGGGGATGGTGCAAAAAGTGCAAAGTGCTTGTATTAAAAAAACAAAACCAAAACAGTGTTCCAATAAATAGTGCAGTGTCTCAGAAATCTTCAAATAAATAATCCAATAAAAACAGGTGAAAGGGTGGAGGTTAAAACACACTAGAAAAAAATCCTTTAAAAACCGAGGCTAAAATAATGGCTGGAAGCAGTCTCTTTAAAAATCTGGTGCATACTTATTCCTTATTGGCGGCTCCCCTGCTTCTCCCATTTGGGCCCCGCAACAGGGGAGTCGCCCAACCAGCAAATGTAGCTCCCTGTAATACTGGTCCAGTAGCCCTCCGATCCCTGGCTACATCGGGCTCCAGCTGAACCGAGATTTGTATTCCTTCCTCAGTGGCCAGGGCGCTCACGCTGGGACTCAACATGCCCAAAGCCCCCACAACTCCTGCTACCTTCTGCGCTGAGTCGTTGCCTCTGTCGGTCACTCCAGCTCCTCTAAACTTGCTCAGCAGGAGGAACCGCTTCAATTTGCCCCCTCCGAGAGTTGGCCAAACACTCATTTGGGGCTCTCCTACCAGCTGCAATAAACTTTCATGAGCCTGCACTCGCTCTCCCACACTGGCTTTCTCCTTCCTGCTGCCTTCTTCTCCATTAACCCCCAGTCTTTCTCTCTCTTGTTTCCTTTTTTTTTAACTTCTCTCTTCCGCATTTTGCTTCTATTAAATATTACATGGACGTGGATCAGGTGTGGCAATTAGCAGCTCTTGGCAACAATTACAGATGTGGACGACTCCTCACCTGTGCACTTAAGCGAGGACTGTCCGTATCACAAACCACCCGGGAACCGCTCCGGCCACACTACCACACCCCCTCTCTAAGCCGCGAGTGCGGCGACTATTTATTTAAAAAGTGGCCTTTTTGACTTGAGCTGTGGACCCACTACACCACAGGTGGCCCCTTTTATAGGGCACCCAGAAATGGTCCAAGTGCTCCCAATTCTTCTTCCGAGTGTGGCGGAAGTGCTGCAACCCAGGGCTCAGTCATTGTCCAGATGCCCCCTGGCAGTGGCCATGGGCCCCAACAGGATTGAGCTTCTAAGCTCCAAACCCGTTGCTCTGCTGTGAGCCAGGGGGGTTGCCATCTAGTGTTGCAGGGGACGTATTGTCCTGAATATGCCTTCTTCACTGGTCCTTCTATCACAGGGGTGGCATCCCGGCCCCAGCCCTCCGCCACAATATGTATTGTAGTAGTGAAGTGTTGGGAGAAGAAAAATCACAATAATACAAGGTCTACATGGTCTGTGGGAATCTCCATCCTCAAACTGAATGAGTAGCTCTTGTTGAAACCCCCTAGTCTCCGTCAAACGCCTGTTCTAATGTGAATGACGACTTCCTGTTTGAGGGTCACTTTTATACAAGGAGGAAGCGAGAAGTCCTTTGTCAGACCAAAAATGACATCAGAGGTCCTTCAAAGTATTCTCTTCCACTCTAGGGTTAAAGAGATAAAGACAGTCAACATTCCCATCTTACGTATCTTTGTACAGTCTGTGAAACAATCCCAGCGAGTGTGATTTTTCTGAGAGAGATGCTCATAAGAAAATATTAGATGGAGATAACAAAAGGAGACAGTGGGAAAGAGAAAAACAAATATCTTTTTACAGCCAATTTAATAGGTCAAAAAAGTGATAAAGCGGGGGCTGAGAGAAATCAGTCAAACTATCCCTGTGGAAGCACAGAGGAGGTCCAGATTAAATAATGAAACTTGGAATTTAGAAGAGCGGGAAATGATACTGGAAAACAACACCAAGGCCATGCTTTTTGGACTAGAAATGTATTTAGTTTTTTTGTCCTCCTGGATACCTGATCAAATCACTGGACTCATCTTTGGAGACTTACTGTACATCATGATATTGTACATAATTCTACTCGATTTGTATCTGTTTTTTAAGATCATATAGATTTGTTTTTTCTTTGTTACTTATTCTTTAATAGCTGTGTAAGCCCATGCTGTAAAAAGCCCGGGGTCCTAGAAACTACTGAAATCATCAGAAAAAAAAACTGAAAGGAACTGCTCTGGGCATCTCTCTCCTAATTTTTGTTTTTCTGACGTGCTGGCCTCGCTTGTACATTAGCGGCGGGAGGAAAAGTAAAAGGGATACTGTTTAGCAGCTAAGTGACTGTCTCTTTCTTTGGAGGTTTCATTTTGCCAATGTGCTCACTTGTGTATTAGCGGCTAAGCGAGTTTTCTGTTTCCTCAGAGTTGGAGCCCTTGCCACAACTCCACCTCTCACTTCCAGGCCGGACAGACAGACACACACACTTCCACACCTAGATGTTGTGGAAAGAGCCCTGGACACAGACAGATGGACATCGTTTTAGCACCCAACACACGTTTATTTACAACATATTTACAGTTCATAAGGTGCACAACCCAGTGCCTCGGCACCAATCACCCCAAAGTCCAGGCCTCTTTCTTCAGTGCCTCTCTTTGCCGCCTCTACTCCTCTGCTCCAAGACACTTGTCCACTTCCGCCCGACTCCAGTCCTCGAATGGAGGGAGGCGGCCCCTTATATACATGCCCGGATGGGCTTCAGGTGCTTCCCGACACTCCACTGATGACACTCCCCTGTGCACACCCAGAAGCACTCCGGGTATCCCCGGTCTTCTTCCCACAGCACTTCCGGGTGTGGCAGAAGTGCTGAGGTCCAGGGCTGTCCAGGCACTGGGGCGCCCCCTGGTGGTGACCACGGGCCCCTACAGGGTTGAGCTTCAAAGCTCTGCACCCGTGGTCCCCAACGCAACCAGGCCGGTTGACCTCTTGTGGTCTGGAGGAGGCGCAGGCCCTCCTCCGGTCCTCTTGGGTGTCCCGGCTGGGTACCACCCCCAGCTGCGTGCCACAATGTTTATATATAAGATATTATTGCCTAATTTTATTTATTTTTCTTTTCTTGTAACTTTCTCTATGACATCTTGTAAAGCACTTTGATTGACATTGTTTGTATGAAACGAAGTTAAGCGCCAAGAGATTGCCGTGAATCAAACATCAGGGAAACCAAACAACCACTCGAGAAGCGGATGGCAGAACACAAATAAGCTACCTCGTCAGGCCAGGACTCCGCAGTCTATTTACATCTACACGACAGTGGTCACTCTTTCAGTGATGAAGATGTGCACATCCTGGACAGGGAGGAACGCTGGTTAGAGTGAGGAGTCAAAGAGGCCATTTACGTAAAAAAGGAACGACCATCTCTGAACCGAGGAGGGGGCCTAAGGGTATATCTTTCACCATCTTACAATGCGGTGATTGCAGCCATTCCCCAACTCTCTGTAAATGGTACTCGTGGCCGTTGATCAATGGGCAACTTGCATATCATTGATCACATGGCCCATTGTTAGTCAATGGTGCTAGTTCGGTCATTAGGCCAAGGTATTGTTTAAAAGGTTGGAGTAACCTGCAGTCAACTGAGACTGAGGAAGTCACTTGGATGAGTGATGAAACGTATCGAAAAAAAAAAACTATGTCCAGATGAACTGAATCAACTTTCTAGAATTTCCTTACCTGGATTATTGAGCATGCATCGAGACTGTTTGTATGAAAATGTGCAATAGAAATAAATACAACAACAACAACAACATTTATTTATATAGCACATTTTCATACAAACAGTAGCTCAAAGTGCTTTACATAATAAAGAATAGAAAAATAAAAGACACAATAAGAAAACAAAATAAATCAACATTAATTAACATAGAATAAGAGTAAGGTTCAATGGCCAGGGGGGACAGAAAAAACAAAAAAACTCCAGACGGCTGGAGAAAAAATAAAATCTGTAGGGATTCCAGACCATGAGACCTCCCAGTCCCCTCTGGGCATTCTACCTAACATAAATGAAACAGTCCTCTTTGGATTTAGGGTTCTCACGGAAGGGCTTGATGAAGATGGTCACGTAGAATTCTGCCTTTTAATCCATCCATCATTGTTGGAGCATCATGAAGCTTTGAGTAGGTGGAGCTGGCGCAGGCCACCACCACAAAGAAACCGGAAAAAGAAACACAAAAGAGAGTAGGGGTCAGTACGGATTTTAGAGCCACCATGAATAGTTATTATGAGGAAATTGAACATATAGAGTATCAGGATTAAGTTAAATTAAGTTAAATTGAAGTTATAGAAAGGCCATGTTAAAGTAATATGTTTTCAGCAGTGTTTTAAATTGCTCTACTGTATCAGCCTGGTGAATTCCTATTGGCAGGCTATTCCAGATTTTAGGTGCATAGCAGCAGAAGGCCGCCACACCACTTCTTTTAAGTTTTGTTCTTGGAATTCTAAGGAGACCCTCATTTGAGGATCTGAGGTTACGATTTGGAATATAAGGTGTCAGACATTCCGATATATAAGATGGGGCGAGATTATTTAAGGCTTTATAAACCATAAGCAGAATTTTAAAGTCAATCCTGAATGACACAGGTAACCAGTGTAGTGACATTAAAACTGGAGAAATGTGTTCGGATTTTCTTTTCCTAGTTAGGATTCTAGCAGCTGCATTCTGCACTAGTTGCAAACAATTTATGTCTTTTTTGGGTAGTCCTGAGAGGAGTGTGTTACAGTAATCTAGTCGACTGAAAACAAACATGTGAACTAATTTCTCAGCATCTTTCAGTGATATAAGAGGTCTAACTTTACTTATGTTTCTTAAGTGAAAAAATGCTGTCCTAATGATCTGATTAATATACGATTTAAAATTCAGATTACAGTCAACAATTACCCCTAAGCTTTTTACCTCCGTCTTGACTTTTAATCCTAATGTGTCCAGTTTATTTCTAATAGCCTCATTGTATCCATTATTGCTAATCACTAAGATTTCAGTTTTCTCTTTATTTAACTTGAGAAAGTTACTATTCATCCATTCTGAGATACAAGTCAGACATTGTGTTAGTGAATCAATAGAATCGGGGTCATCAGGTGCTATTGATAAGTACAGCTGCGTGTCATCAGCATAGCTGTGGTAGCTCACGTTGTGCCCTGAGATAATCTGACCTAACGGAAGCATGTAGATTGAGAAGAGCAGCGGACCCAGGATAGAGCCTTGTGGAACTCCATATCGGATATCATGTGTCTTCGAGTTGTAATTCCTACAACTAACAAAAAATTTTCTCCCTGTCAGGTAGGATTCAAACCAATTTAAGACCCTGCCAGAGAGGCCCACCCACTGACTAAGGCGATTTCTAAGAATGTTGTGATCAATGGTGCCAAATGCGGCACTCAGGTCTAAGAGGATGAGAACAGATAAATGGCCTCTGTCTGCATTTACCCGCAAGTCATTTACTACTTTAACGAGTGCAGTTTCTGTGCTGTGATTTGTTCTAAAACCCGACTGAAACAAAATAAATCAACATTAATTAACATCGAATAAGATTAAGGTCCAATGGTCAGGGGTGACAGAAAAAACAAAAAAAACTCCAGACGGCTGGAGAAAAAATAAAATCTTTAGGGATTCCAGACCATGAGACCGCCCAGTCCCCTCTGGGCAACATGAAGAATCGTCTTCATGCCAAACTGGAATCATCCCCGCATAAATCAAAATCATCCAGACGATCTGGATCTGTATAATTAGATGTGGACCACCCTGTGTGTGTGCTTAGGGGACAGTTTCAGGGGCCAGGTGATGGTATTTCTCCACCGGATCAGGGGTTGGCGCTGTGTAATACCACCTTTTACTCCTTCTTCAGAAAGGAAGATTGATGTCTTTTTCACTACCAACATCATTTCAGGTGTCCGTCCGCCAGGACCCCACCCCAATCCTCCCAGGAAACATAACCGGAAGGCCCGCCATCTTCAAGTCAGTTCAATATTGAACTCCTATCTGAAAAGACGTTACTTTTACGCTTTTGAATTGCGTTGTTTTTTCTGAGATCCAGTTAAATAGGGTTTTCCCAGACTTTCTTATTACAGTGGGATGCAAAAGTTTGGGCAACCTTGTTAACAGTCATTATTTTCCTGTATAAATCGTTGGTTGTTACGATAAAAAATGTCAGTTAAATATATCATATAGGAGACACACACAGTGATATTTGAGAAGTGAAATGAAGTTTATTGGATTTACAGAAAGTGTGCAATAATTGCTCAAACAAAATCAGGCAGGTGCATAAATTTGGGCACCGTTGTCATTTTATTGATTCCAAAACTTTTAGAACTAATTATTGGAACTCAAATTGGCTTGGTAAGCTCAGTGACCCCTGACCTACATACACAGGTGAATCCTATAATGAGAAAGAGTATTTAAGGGGGTCAATTGTAAGTTTCCCCCTTCCTTTAATTTTCTCTGAAGAGTAGCAACATGGGGGTCACAAAACAACTCTCAAATGACCTGAAGACAAAGATTGTTCACCATCATGGTTTAGGGGAAGGATACAGAAAGCTGTCCCAGAGATTTAAGCTGTCTGTTTCCACAGTTAGGAACATATTGAGGAAATGGAAGACCACAGGCTCAGTGCAAGTTAAGGCTCAAAGTGGCAGACCAAGAAAGATTTTGGATAGACAGAAGCGACGAATGGTGAGAACAGTCAGAGTCAACCCACAGACCAGCATCAAAGACCTACAACATCATCTTGCAGCAGATGGAGTCACTGTGCATCGTTCAACCATTCGGCGCACTTTACACAAGGAGATGCTGTATGCGAGAGTGATGCAGAGGAAGCCTTTTCTCCGCCCACAGCACAAACAGAGCCGCTTGAGGTACGCTCAAGCACATTTGGACAAGCCAGCTTCATTTTAGAATAAGGTGCTGTGGACTGATGAAACTAAAATTGAGTTATTTGGGCATAACAAGGGGCGTTATGCATGGAGGAAAAAGAACACAGCATTCCAAGAAAAACACCTGCTACCTACAGTAAAATATGGTGGTGGTTCCATCATGCTGTGGGGCTGTGTGGCCAGTGCAGGGACTGGGAATCTTGTCAAAGTTGAGGGACGCATGGATTCCACTCAGTATCAGCAGATTCTGGAGACCAATGTCCAGGAATCAGTGACAAAGCTGAAGCTGCGCCGGGGCTGGATCTTTCAACAAGACAACGACCCGAAACACTGCTCAAAATCCACTAAGGCATTCATGCAGAGGAACAAGTACAACGTTCTGGAATGGCCATCTCAGTCCCCAGACCTGAATATAATTGAAAATCTGTGGTGTGAGTTAAAGAGAGCTGTCCGTGCTCGGAAGCCATCAAACCTGAATGAACTAGAGATGTTTTGTAAAGAGGAATGGTCCAAAATACCTTCAACCACAATCCAGACTCTCATTGGAACCTACAGGAAGCGTTTAGAGGCTGTAATTTCTGCAAAAGGCGGATCTACTAAATATTGATTTAATTTCTTTTTTGTGGTGCCCAAATTTATGCACCTGCCTGATTTTGTTTGCACACTTTCTGTAAATCCAATAAACTTCATTTCACTTCTCAAATATCACTGTGTGTGTCTCCTATATGATATATTTAACTGACATTTTTTATCGTAACAACCAACGATATATACAGGAAAATAATGACTATTAACAATGGGCCCAACCTTTTGCATCCCACTGTATGTCCACTTATTTCTACATTGGTGAAAACATGGCTGTACCACATGAGGTTTAAAATTCAAAGCAGAGTCAAAGAAGACCACCTAAGTTCCTGGACACTGATTTAACACTAGGCTCTAAACCCCCAAGGGGTTGTGTTACATGAACTGTTATCTGTTGTGGGCTAAATTTAAAGATCTCACTTTTGTCAGAGTTCAGTGACAGAAAATTAGAGGACAGCCAATTTCTTACATCAATTAAACCATCTCAAAGAACAGATAAGCTTGAAACATTACAATGATTCAGATCCAAAAGTTGCAAATCATCAGCATACAGTGAAAATTTACATTAATTTGCTAGTATGCTAGCCATTATGAATGTAGTGAGAGGTCAAGAAAAATTACACCTTTAACTGGCTAACTAAATAAGATTACAATATGCAAGCTTTCAAGGCAACTCAGGCCCCTTCTTCAGGCAAAAGATGTAATCATCTGAAGAAGGGGCCCGAGTTGCCTCGAAAGCTTGCATATTGTAATCTTATTTAGTTAGCCAATAAAAGGTGTCATTTTGCTTGACTTCTCACTACATTATGTTGCCGTATGACATAACCTAGGGGAAGCATGCATAAAGGAAATTAAATCAATTCCTAAAATGAAGCCAAGGCTGAGGGCATCCCATTCTCAATAGCAGCTACAAATGATCAATCAGATACAGTGGTTTGAAAAACTATTTGCCCCCTTCCTGATTTCTTATTCTTTTGCATGTTTGTCACACAAAATGTTTCTGATCATCAAACACATGTAGGTTTGGATTTTTTTTCTCCCTAAATAATAAAAACCATCATTTAAAAACTGCATTTTGTGTTTACTTGTGTTATATTTGACTAATGGTTACATGTGTTTGATGATCAGAAACATTTTGTGTGACAAACATGCAAAAGAATAAGAAATCCGGAAGGGGGCAAATAGTTTTTCACACCACTGTAAATGTGAAGAAAACCAATCCAGTGCTTCACCTGATAATCCAACCCATCGTTTTAATCTAGTGATCATGGTGACATGAACTATACTGTCAAAAGCTGCGATGAGATCTAAGAGCACCAAAACAGAGACATCCCCATGCTGAAGCCCACTTGATAAGTCAAGTGGTCAAGTGTGTAATCTGCCCAGAATTTGTAGATAGTGAACAACAATCTATAGTTGGGCCTAGAATAAAGCTTTTGCTGTTTTTAATCTGAGTTTTTGTATTCTACTTTTGCTCGACGCTCCCCTGTTTAGGAATTCATCATGTTTCTATATTTTTGCCCTCATTGATTTTAACTTAGGAAAGTGTTTATGAGTGAGCCCCCTCTTTCTAACATGTACATGTGAGGCTGGCAGGATGTGACCTGCTGGCTGGATATCCCTAGATTTTATTTTCTTTTATATTAGTGGAAGTGAAAAACAGCAAACACCGAATCATAGCCAAACTATGCAATGTTAAATGGTGCAGGCGTTTAATGAAAAGACTTGATTTGGTTTATCTTGGGCAAGACGACGAGGACCAGACTGAAAAATTAGTAAACTCAGCTGTAAAAAGATGACAGATACGAGACCTGATTATCTTCAAGTGACACTGCTGTTCAAAAATGGAGAATCAAGCTGCCTGACCACTGGACCATAAAAACTCATTATAAAGAGAATCAATACATATGAGATGTGAAAAAAAAGGTAATAAAGGAGTGACATGTTTCCTACGAAATCCATTCCTTTTCAAACCCACTTATGTCATTACGGAATCGTGAGGGGCCAGGGCCTTTGTTAGCCATATGAGGTGAAAGGCAGAAACCAAACTACGCTGGGACATGAGTCAATCACAGAGAACCTCATGCATGAAATAAGAAACACAGGGCTAATTTAGAGTAGCCATTTACTGACACACCTTTAAAATAAAGTCAGAGAGAAAAACTCATGGTAGGAACATACAAAGTGCAGATTAACCAGGCCAGGATTTAAACCTTAGAGGCATCCAGCAGCACCACTGGCCACTGTGCCAAAACGCCACCTCAAGTACAAACATAAAAAGCCTCACATAGACTGACATGGCTGCCATTAGGCAAGATTCATGCTTTGTGACTGTAGCTTGTTGATTTATAATCTTGAGACCGGAGGGTTCAGCAGGTGGCTTAGTCACATAAGACCTGGCAGACTCAATACACACTGAGCCATCAAATCTGAACTGTGAAAGTCTCAGTCTAGTGACTTGTAAAATGGACAAACCCTTATAGAATATTACTGAACTGGTCTGTGATATGGGACATTTAGCATAGTTATACTTGATGAGTGTGAAAGTAAATTCTGTGAACAGTTTCATGATTTGACCAACAGGACGTTACAGAAACCAAAACATTAGATTTCTAAATACTTAATAATACGGACTGGTAATGCAAGGCTTAAGCTGGAGAATCAGTGAAGTGTATAGAGTGTAAAATGATCCAATGCAACCTAAGAATTCCATTCCTACATATTCTGGCATTTAAATAAATATCTTACCCTATGAACGAAAATGACTTTTGGTACATTTGATATGAATATGAAGTGCTGAATAATTCAAAGAGCCGAGATGAGATGTCAGTTTGCACAGCTGGATTTTGCATACACGGAATTAACAGCTGCAGACCATTTCATGCCTGTGTACACCCACCAGTATGGGACAATATTTACAGATGATCCATCTCCACAGTATACTGGACTCTTGTCATGGTGTCACTAATGCCACCTAATGTCACTAATGGTTGGATTCACAACTGCTTCCTCAAAGATGCAAAGTCAAAAACTGTGTTCAAAACAATGATGTATGAAAAATTACAAAAAAAATGACAATTACATGACTTTGTTAACTTTGTTAACGATAGATAGATAGATAGATAGATAGATAGATAGATAGATAGATAGATAGATAGA
>JANRMT010049829.1:28577329-28591792 GCA_026402145.1 Polypterus bichir lapradei | reverse complement strand
ACACTAGGGGTGCTGTCGCTCCTTAAACCCTGCAGACAAACATCCAAGACACCAAGTCAAAGCACTTAGAAATATTTAAATTTCTTCTTTTTGATATTGTGCCACAGTAGACACCACTAACACCATCATAAACACATAAATCAATAATTAAAATACAATAACACAATCCTCCTCCTCCCAGAAGCTCCGTCACTCTACCACCCAACTCTGGCTCAGCTTGCTGGGTCTCGCATAGTCCTTTATATAGTCCTTGACACGGAAGTGCTCTTGTCCTTCTGTCCATGTGATTTAATAACACTTCCGGATCAGATAAAGACCTATATTTTTTTCTTCAGCCTGGAAGTACTTCTGTTCTTTCGTCCTCGTGACTTGGGAGTACTTCCGGGCTATAGGGCAAATAAAAATCCCAGCGTCTCCCTGTAGCGTCACACGGTGGCACCCAAGGCACCCTGCAGGGTTGTGAAGCCGAACTCCATCTCCCATGATGCCCTGCGGGAATCCGGGGCACCTCTAGGCTGCAGGGAAGACGCCATCTAATGTCTTGAATGTGTTGGCCAGGATGAGCTGCCGGCCATCCATCACAATAGATATATAGATAGATAGATAGATAGATAGATAGATAGATAGATAGATAGATAGATAGATAGATAGTGTCATGCACGTGTGCATCAGGATAGTCTGGATGGCTCAGCTAAGTCCTCAAATACAACTTTGGGCCAAGAGGCAGCTCGATCTCTATGAGTACCTCCTGCTTTCTCCACAGTTCTGCACAGTTGCCAGGAGAGGAGGCATACTCCTGTCCTAATGGGCTGCATCATTCCCGCCCTTCATGGACCGGGGCCTATAAATAGGAAAGGATGGAGCTGGAAATGTCATTATATTTGACCCTGGAAGACCCAAAAGATGAAGAGAGACAGAGATCTCAGTGATTATAGCTGTTTATTGTATTAGAAGCACGTAACCAGTATAGGCACATTTTATTTTAAACTTTAATGTTTTGAAAATACCAATCAAAAAGGGAACTACTGGCTTGGCACCCCAACAATTGCACCAGTGTCCACAAACGATTGTACGTTCTCTTACTTGATTATCATCCTCCTTACCACGTCCACTTTCCATACCCTAAATTAAAGCCCATTTCAGAGCTCGGTCCTCTACCATTTAAATCTTTTCCCAGTGAAAGTCTGAGTGACTGCGGTGGGCTGGCGACCTGCCTGGGATTTGTTCCTGCCTTACGCCCTGTGCTGGCTGGGATTGGCAGACCCCCGTGACCCTGTGTTAGGATATAGCAGGTTGGAAAATGGATGGATGGAAGTTTGAGTGATGTTCCTCCCTGTTAACGCCCTTCATATCAGCATACAGGGAATTCTCACAGATGCATATGAATGCCATACTCTCTGCAACTGTCATTAATTTTTGTGAAGGATGAGACTATACATATCTTTATGTACATTCGGGCTTGTTATTTTTATATAAAAAAATGCAGTTTGTTGTGTTATTTTAATTTAACCCATTTGTCTTAACTTTTTGAAGATCCATCCAGCAGATATTCTTCCAAAAGAAGTAGCTCAGTGTCAAGAAATGACTAGTATAGCTAGATTTGAAAATCATTGAAATGAAATCTTCCTCAGGTATTCAGCTGTAAGCAGAGACAGACAGGAATGAATAACCTCTAAGAGTACAACTCCTCTGAAATGCTTCATTATTATTCATTGTTTCATTACCATGTGCATATCGAATATAGTAAAGTGCATCTGTCTCGATAAAATGACTAGGATCTTCATGGACTAAAATGGCATCAGGACACCAAGTATACAAAATAAAGGCACTTTATCTATTACATGGGAAAAGATGAATTCCAAAAGGTAGGGGGCACATAAAATAAAAGAAACAAATTACAACTCACCACATTTCTGGGCCTTGCATTCCCTTTCTAGATGTTTAAATGGCAAAAAAAAAAAAGAAAAGAAACAGTGCCTCTCTTTCAGCATTGTGTTGCAATTCTTCCCTGCCATTGAGCTGTCAGTCAACTCCCTGGCCAACTAATTCTTACTGAATGTTTGTGTGCAATTTGATGAATTAATGTGACGTAAAAACTCAATCTCATCCAACTACCCACTTTTAGAAACTGATCGTTCAATTAATTCCAGACATCTTTCCAGGAAGCACAAGGTAGGAACCAATCAAGACTGAGATGCCATTACTTCACATAACATTGACACACATTTATCAACACTCTACAGTACCAGTTTGGAGATGCCAGTCCACAAAGTACACTTATCTTTGGGATGTAATGATGTGACCCAGATTAGTCACACTCATTTGAGGAGATCAAGAAATATTTAGCAATGGCTGGGTGAGTTAGGAACCAAAGCAGTTAGGTTGTAAAACAGTAGTGGTCACCAACTGTGCCACCAAGCTACCCCTAACTAAATATAAAAAACATATTAAAAGTCCCTGTACTCTTTCATCAGACTTGTATCCTTCTTTCCTGTCTATCACTGCTTTAGATAGCTAGTGGGTGAATACAACAGGCTGTCTAAAATGAAATTCCCTCTCACGTAAACACAAAGAGGAATGCATGAGTTGAAATAAAGATTTTCTTTGTAATGATTGCTTTATACTAAAACAATGGGGCGGGTTAGCTGCTGTCATTGTAAAAATGATTGATGGCTGCCCCACCCCCTTATGAGTTTGCATTTTTCTTATTTTTGTATCTGAGGTAGGAAGGAGGAGACAGACTTTGGTGGATGTTGGATGCAGGAAGAGGATGGCAATTTATCGGATACCATTTTGAATGAGGGTGGAGAATGGATGGAGGTTTGCCGTGGGCAGGAGGGTGTTATATCTGCAAACAGACAGGAGTTTGAGAGTGGCATAGGCATCACTCCCACCCTTCATGGATATGGGCCTCTGAACAGGTCATCATTTCTGACCCTGGAAGACCCAATAGAGGAAGAGAGACAGAGATCTCAGCGATTATAGCTGTTCATTTTATTAGAGGCACGTAACCAGGATGGCACATGCACATTTACATTTGGTTTTTTAAACTTTTTTGTTTTGAAAATACCAATTGGAAAGGGAATTGCTGGCTTGGCACCCCAACAGTTTCACCAGTGTCGACAAACATTATCACAATCTTTATGTTGTATGTTCTCTTACTTAATCAGACAGACGTAAGCCAAATGAAGGGTCAAAACCCAGGGGATGAGAAATACAAGTGTCAATACAAAACAAGTGACAAAAATTGTGGTCAAAAGACAAGAACTCAAGAAACATTGGCAAAATAAGAAGAGTTTGAAAGTGTGATTTGAAAAAGGGTTTGGAATCCACAACTCAGACGAGAAAGAAAACCCATTAGATACTTTATAACACATTGACTACTGGACTATTTTTTACCAGGATGCTACACTATAAGCTACGAAAGCATATTAGGGCCACAGAGAAGAAGAAAAAATATGGACATAGTGAAGAAAAAAAAAGTATTTGTGGAGAATAAAGTCGACATGTCGACTTTAATCTCTACATAAACGGAGAGAATAAAGTGGAAATGTTGAGAGTAAAGTGGAAATGTCGAGAATAATGTCAACGTGTCGACTTTATTCTCAACATATACTTTTTTCTTCACTATGTTTTTTTCTTCTCTGTGGCCCTAATATGCTCCCATAATAGCTCTATGCATTTATGATGAATAACAAATTCCATCAAAACTCAGAAAATCTGTAAAGAAATGTATTAGAAAGCAATGGTTTTATTATCAACAGTAACTCAGTCAAACTGTAAATAAGATGTTATTTTATTTTCACCAGCAATATGACTAAAAGTCTTCATTTGAATGAGAGTCCTAGACACATGGCACCACACAGGGTGCCACAAATATAATGTGTTTCTTTGCACTGTGTTCTTGTGCTTTTCGCAGTTGGTGACTCTCTGGGCTCAGAATGTCCATGTAGTGCAGTCCTGACAGTTGTGACAAATCAGATACCTTGTAATAAAGAAACATCTTCAGAGCGTAAAAGTTCATTCAATTGAATGTCACTATCTCGATCATTGTCGTTATCATCAAAATATTCATCTTACAATAAATCTAGTTGTTTCAAAACATCAGCAGCTTTATATATTTTTTGTGACAACAGACTGCTTATTTATAGCATTATTTTCAACAAGGTGTTGCCACCCAAACAAAATAAAGCTATGGCTATCTACTAGATGGCAGCACTATACTAGGTAACTGAGATGTGGCAGCAAAGCTCACCAGTATGCTGGCTGCCGGCTGTGTCTATAGAGGCTGTCTACTGAGATACGAATTCTCTCGTATGTTGCATTTTGACAGCCTGAGTGAGATACAACTTAGCTCATACCTCATGTTGTATTCAGAAGTCACAACTTCAGTAGACAGGTCCCTAAAAATATGTGTATTTGCCATAATGATGAGAGCTCAAAATGACAGAGAGAACAGTCCAAAAAATTATTAACTGCCAAAATGAAAAGGAATAACAACAAACGGGTATTGAAAATTAAATTCAGTGAATCAAGCGTCATATTCATGGACTGGGTACCAGAAAACTCATAAAAAATCAGATCTTAACACAAGGAATTTTCATCAGAGTACAGGTGCTATTTTGGCAAATGTGGGAAGGAGCAAGAAGGTTTTGCTAGATGAGGATGTCCTAAAATGGACACTGTATCGACTGAGTGTGTGCAGCTGAGGATTACCATCCAAACTCTTCCCAGGTGTGTGATACCATCTTGGGATGAGAGGGGGTACTTCCGCAAACTGTCTTATCATTTTCTTCCTCTACAGGGTGAAGAAACTTCCCAGTAAGGGCAACTGACTCATCAGATTGCATACTTCCAGGCTATAAAACAGCAACCACCCTGCAAGAGCTAAAGAGCCTGATTAAAGGTGGTCGCTCACTTTATGTGGCAACTGTTTTGTTTTCCTTCTTACGCCATTGTGCATTTGTTTTGTTGAGACTGAAAGTAAAAAGAGATGGCCGAGTTGGCACCCCAAAAAGTCTTCTGTTGCAAGACTGTCATTGCCTCGTACGACCACAAGCGATACACCAGAGAAGTTTTGGGAGATTAGGCAGAAGTCTCCATTAGTTTTCCAAAGCTGTTGGGTAGCAGCAAAGACTCCTTGTATGTTAAAGGTGAGGTCCTAATCTGGGTTTTTGGAAAGTGTGTGCTGTCAGGTAGGTTTGTGTTGTGGGGTACAAAATCTGTACATTTTGGTTTATATTTCCATTATATTTTGTTCAAGACAAGACAACGGATGAATTACATTCAGGACAAATCAAAGCATGTCTTCTTCCCAGTTATACCTCACTTTTAAAACAGCTGTTCCAACAAAGAAAGGAAGACATGCTGGTGGCTCAGGCTATCAATTACTTTACAACCTGAGAAAGGATGGACAGCTAATTATTTTACAGCCTTGGAAAGGAAGACCTGCCGATACCTCAGAGAAGATCAAAAAAGTTTTATTGTTTGGGAAAACAGATAGTGAATTCATTCATCATATTGATATCCAGCCAATCATAATACCTAATAATCACATCTTGCAAAACCCCTTGTTAGAATTTTAGAATAAATATGCCTCGTCTGAGGAGTGATAGAGGAAGGAGGGAGAAAGAAGAAGGGATGAAGATGAAAGAGGAGGACGGAGCAACGTCAACATGAAGCTGTTTCCATTTGGTTGTCAGAAAAGCATCATGAGGAACTACGAGTGCTAGATCACAAGCTGCCTGCGACATTCATCCTTTGCATCTTTATTTTTTCGTTAGCTTTTTCTAAAGACTTTCTATATCCAGACTTTTCTATCAGTCCTATTTTCTATTATTGTTTGTTCCACTGGTATTATTATTATTCCTGTAATAAATACCATGCTGCTTTTAACTTTCTATGCTTTGTCTTAATGTCTAGTGTGATTGAAGTAATAAGGTAGATTTCTTTGAGCACCTGGAGCTGGAGGTTTACCACATGTTCTGTGCTGCAAGGTTTATTAAGGCTGAGGGTGAGAGCTCCACCCCATAGTAGGGAGCAGTACGTAAAGTAAGGCATTCTTCACTGATAAATGGCCTATAGTCAATAGTTCTGAGCCTTTGTATGTTTAAATGTATTCTTGTAGACCAAAAGTAATATTTAGGTCTGAGATATCATTAAAACATCATATGTTGTTCATGCCAATAATAAGTAAGTCTCTTGAAGTGCTGAGAGAGTGACAGACTGTGGTATTCCTAAGGCACTTGTGTGGTTTAAAGTGCTAGAGGTTAATCAGCTGTGTGTGTCTTATTCATGGTGCACTGTTGTGGTTAGGGTCTGTGTGTATGCGTATAGCTATGTATGTGTGTGTTAATCTTAAAGTACAACAGTAGACCAACCTGGTAACAAACTTGATGAGTACACTTACCCTTAAAGAAAACACATAAAGGGTAATTAGAGGAAATACTACAATAATACAGTTTGAATCTTTAATTTTACCTTGGTGATCAGGGATGCAAGGAATACTAGGGAGCAGAGGTGGCACTTTGGATACATCCAGGGAATTTCCTTGGAAAGTTCTTCCTCTTAGAATTAGTTGTTAGGATTGCTCTTGAAGCAGCCTTAAAGTGGGGTAGAAAGTGCCCCCTTAACTATAAGCCATTAGAACTTAGAGTTGGGAGGTGGGCTGGGCAACCTGGTTGGAGGGTACTTTAGTCTTTGTACTTTGAGGTCTTGCAAGGTGAATAGGAGGGCAATTTACACTCACAGAAATGTCTGACTGAGCAGAATAAGAGTTGAATTCACTAACATTGTCATTAAAAGCCAGGACTGACATCCAATTAAGGAAGGAAATTGGTTTCAATGAAGCCACTGTAGCCCACCAGGAGCTGAGTTCAAGGTTGCTGTGCCTACGTCTACTGCAGGGGGTCCACTCATGGTCCTGAGGGACAGGTTGTTTCTGTAACTAACTTTTTAATTTGCAGCCGCTTCCTCACTTTTATTGAAATCCTGGCTTAATTGTCTTCTAGTTTCTTGCTATGTGGATTAAGCAAATTGCGAAAGTTTCTAAAATTTGCATTACGGTTGCCTTTTTATGCTAGCAGAAGGCAACTGTAGCATACTTCTTTAATAATAATCCTTTCTTTTTTTTTTTAAAGCGGTAGGACACTGGCAGGTATGATTGATAAGAAAATTAATCTTTCCACTGCAGGACAGTTTGTAATTTACACCAATGTCTGCTCTACAAAACCAGTTTCTTTTTAGAAACTATTTAGATTGAAAAAGATATCATAGAAAGATTATCAGGCAAAATAATGTTTTATTAGCCAAATATCTTGAACACATTTGTGTTCATTCCATTCTGAAATCCTTTTCTTAGTTTATCTGACATGAAAGGATTACGCTAAAAATAAATAAATAAAGCATAAAACACTTTACCAATTCTGTAGCACAGTCTATTGTAGGGCTGACAAAAGAAGAAATCCGAACCAGAATCATCTCAGCTCATCAATTTACCTCTAACATGTCAAGAGGTGATGGAAAAGTTCAGCTGAGACAAAATCCTGTTGAGAATTTTAATCTCAGCCTACACAAAAAAAAAAAAATCAAAGCAAATCCGAAAGTCAAAGAAAACCCCAGCTGCCCTCGACTCCGCCAAGGGGCTTCTTATCATTAGGGGGACCACATTTTCCCTATAACATAAAGTGGGGAGGTGGGGGATTATTGAGGAGTGAGAACTGAGGGTCATGTGGTTTTATAATGCAGTATACAAACATGTTTATGCTGCCCACACACACGAAAACTCTGAAAAAAAAAAAAACAAAGAGATACCACCTTCATAGCTACTCATGTACATTCATTACTTGTGTGCTTGAAACAACACCTTAGCACTTACTGGGGACATATTGCTATGAGAGCAAACCCAATGTGTATTTAGTGCTAGGGTGCTTCCCACAAATGCATTGATGTTGTGTTAGAAAGCCATGGAATGTTCACCTTTGATCATCAGTATTGGCTGTCCATAACTGATGGCCAAGTGAAGAGTCTGTCCACAAAAAAAGTTGTTGAACCAGATGGAGTCAGTCCTTAAGTTCTGAAGGCCTGTGCAGACTAACTTATTAGAATCCTCTGTCACCTGTTCAGTTTGTCACTTCTTCTTCTTCTGCATGCTCCTGTTAGGGGTCACGACAATGGATCATCTTTTTCCATATCTTCTTGTCCTCATCATCTTGCTCTGTTACACCCAGCACCTGCATTTCCTCTCTCCCCACATCCATAAACTTCCTCTTAGGCCTTCATCTTTTCCTCTTTTCTGGCAGCACTATCGTTAACATCGTTTTTCCAATATCCCCAGCATCTCTTCTCTGCACATGTCCAAACCAACGCAATCTCGCCTCTCTGATTTGTCTCCCAACCGTCCAAACTGAGCTGACCTTCTAATGTACTCATTTCTAATCCTGCCCATCCTCATCACACCCAGTGCAAATCTTAATATCTTTAACTCTGCCACCTCCAGCTCTGTCTCCTGCTTTCTGGTCAGTGCCACCGTCTCCAGCATATATAACATAGCTGGTCCTGTAGACCTTCCCTTTCATTCTTGCTGATACCTGTCTGTCACAAATTACTCCTGACACTGTTCTCCACCCATTCCTCCTTTTCACCTCTCTTCCACACTCCCTGTTACTCTGTACTGTTGATCCCAAGTATTTAAACTCATCCACCTTCGCCAACTCTACTTCCTGCATCCTCACCATTCCACTGACCTCCCTCTATTTTACACACATGTATTCTGTCTTGTTCCTGCTGACCCTCATTCCTTTCCTCTCTAGAGCATATCTCCACCTCTCCAGGGTCTCCTCAACCTGCTCCCTACTCTTGCTACAGATCACAATGTCATCAGCAAACATCATAGTCCACGGGGACTCGTGTCTAATCTCCTGTCAAATCTTAGTTTGTCACTAAGGCTGCAAAAATGTGTGAAAGCATCCTACACTGATCCATTTACAAAGCAGGCAGGTGCCTCTTTACCTAATGGCTAAAGACCAATGGCCCTTGCATATCACAGCATGAGGACCTTTGAGAGGTTGGTTCTGGATTACCGTATATGAGTCTTCTTAAGATAGAACACCGCAGTCAACTACAGTTTTCCTATTCGATAAGGACTGGAGTGGAAAATCCATTTATTGGTTTCCTCCATAAGGCTTACTCCCACTTTAAGAAACATGGTGGCACTGTGAGGATTGGGGCAGCTTAGTTATTAGCTAAACAAAAAAGCTTTATGGACTGAATAGTTTCCTCTCATTTGTCAAATTTCTTATGTTGTTATGTTTTTTGATTTCTGAAGTGCCTTCAATAGCACCTCTGTTAAGGGGTAAACTCAGAGCTATGCAGGTGGATAAGCCTGTGGTGTCCTGAATTATGGACTCTCTGTCAGGCAAACCACAGATTGTGAGGCTCAAGGGCTGTGTCTGTGATACGCATGTGAGTGACACTGGAGCTTCACGAGGAACAGGCCTGACTCCTCTTCTCTTCACTCTGTACACCTCCGACTATAAATATAACAACAGGTCATATCACTTGTAGAATGTCTCAGATGATTCGGCACTTAAGGGATATATTGAGGCAGAGGATAGAAGTCAGGGGAAGAACTTTGTTTCTTGGTGCAGAAATAATTGTTTGCAATGTAGCATCAGCAAAACCAAGGAAATGGTTAATATCTTTTGCTGAAGCAAAGGCTCTCTAGATCTTGCCACTGTTTAGGGAATGGATGTGGAGGTAGTGAGTTGCTACAAGTAAATGGAGGTCCACATTAATAACAGGCTGGACTGGTCCCAAACACAACAACTTTATAAGGAAAGGGGAAGAGGACTCAGTAGACTGCACTCTTTTAATGTGAGTAGTGACGTGCTTCATTTGTTATACAACTCTGTGATGGCCAATCAAAAAGCTAAAAAAAAGGGTTAACTCAGTTATGGGATGCATTCTGGACCCTCTGGAGGTAGTAGTGAGGCAAAGAATTAAAACAAAACTGAGTGCCATTATGAACAAAGCTGCACATCCTGTCTCTGACACAACAACACTGAGGACTATCAGCTAGCAAGTCATCCAGTAGAAGTCTGTCAGGAAATGCTATGGGGGCTTCTTTATATCAAAAGCAATACGCCCGTATAATGCGTAACTGGGACTGGGATTGCCGTGTCAGATGTTTTCTGTCTTTTTAGGTTTTATTTTGGTTTGTTTTTCTTTTTTGCCATTCTGGTGTGTATTTGAGAGGGGTTTCTTGATGTCATAATATAGTAATCTTTCTTTCTTTCTTTCTTTCTTTCTTGAGCTTCCCTAAAAAGCCAAATATCCCATTGGGAACAATTAAAGTGCTGTCTATTAGGATTAGGCCAGGGTATCAGAAATCCACTCTCACAATAGTCCCTTGGACTCGGAATCAGGTGAATGACAGACTAAGAATTAGCTGGCAATAGGAAGTAGAGCCTAACTACTGAGATGAAAGACACAAAGAAAGCAGGGTTTAGAGGCACTAGTAGGTGGACGAGTGTGATAGGGACCATGCCAAATAGCCTGAGGATTTATCACTGTTTATTTAGTTGACTTGCTTGCTTTTTGCTATAGTGTACTTTTTTTTGGTTTAATTTATACATCTTGTCCTGCCTACTACACTAAAATTAATTAATATCTATCTATCTATCTATCTATCTAACAAAAAGAAAGTAGACAATGTAAATTTGGCAAACTTTATTATGGGGCAAAGTAAATCAGCCATTTGGAAAACCAGAACACATAAAGTTGTAGGGAGTGGTTTTCAGGATCCAATTGTAGTTTTTAAAATACTGTGCATTAGTCACATTTTGATAGATTTACATTTTTACAAATCCACAAAGAAACTTGACAAGTTTAAAACCATATGGTGTGTGAATAGTATATTATGTGACTGTATTAATGAAGAACTGCGGTGTGTTTTTTAGGGACGTTTGTGGGTTCAGTTGTGTTTCCAAAATCATTTAACATGAAAATGTATTTATAATAATCTTCTTAAATAATACGCTACCGTGACTGTTCGTTTGTCTGTCTAGGATTTTAAATCACCTGTAGCTCTCAAACCATTTCACCTATTGACTTGAAATTTGGTACACATATACTACGTATTGTAATGATTTTTATTACTCTTTTTATTTTTACTTTATTTTATTGTAGAATTAACTCTCAGCAGCATGCAGCAGGGCGGCCATGTGGTGCATGCGTATGGGCACCGTTCTCATTCCCTACCACATTCGCTAATCATTCTTGAGGCAGATTGAAGACTTAAGTGCCAGCTTAAATGAAAAATTAAAGAAAACATACTAAGTGATTGCAACACAAAACCTAACTTAATCGGTTTTAACGCGAAAAGATGCCGACAAAAGAAGAGAAGCAGCGGGTTGCTAGGGTGGAGAAAAGAAGAGCTGCTCAGAAAGCAGCAAGAACATCAACCTCTGAGCAAACGAATGCTAAACAGAGACAGAGGAAGAGTATGAAAACTAGGAGTGCTCAAGTCAAGTGTATTCACTGCATGTTATCGCGCAGTATGCCGTTACTGTTATAATAATAATAAAATGTGTAACAATACAGTATAATGTATAAATTGTTGTATAGCTGACTGATGTTTTTGTCAATAAAGTTTATCTATCTGTTATATAGTGCCTTTATCTATCTATCCATTCATTAACCAACCCGCTATAACCTGTCTCCTGGGTCACAGGGATCTGCTGGAGCCAATTCCAGCCAACACAGGGCACAAGGCAGGAAACAAACCCTGGGCACACACACACACCAAGCACACACTAGGGACAATTTCGGATTGTCAATACACCTAACCTGCTTGTCTTTGGACTGTGGGAGAAAACCGGAGCACCCCGAGGAAACCCACACAGACAACATGCAAACTCCACGCAGGGAGGACCCGGGAAGTGAACTCAGGTCTCCTAACTGCGAGGCAGAAGCACTACCTACTGAGCCACCATGCCGCCCTTCTATCTATCTATCTATCTATCTATCTGTTATATAGTGCCTAAATCAATCTATCTATCTATCTATCTATCTATCTATCTATCTATCCATCCAGCTGGATGATATGCTTGAATAAAGCGTATCTGCTTCAAGTCCTCGCCTACCTGGCACACTTACTCTTTTTGACACTGTTTATGTTTTTTGACATTGATGTAATGAGTAATATCTCTGCATCCTCCAAAGGAAATAGCACATCTACCTCTGAATGTTTAACATCTAAATGTTTAACAGGGAAAAAGTGAAGTTTGTCTTTCTTTGGAAAATGTAAGTGTGTGCAATTATTAGTCAACTATTATTGTGTTCAGTTATTTGGTGTGACGATGCGGGTCAAGGTAGCCGGCTGCGTGCTGCCTGGCTGTGCCTTCGGAGGCAGTCAGCCTTACACGGCAGCCTCTTGACATTGCCTTTCACAAAGAGGGAGAGTCGCTCGATGCCTCGTCATGCTTGGAAGGCAGTTTGAGTCAAAGTGTGGATGCTGACCCATACAAACAGAAGACGATTGAGCTGCATAGCAAGCAGGTAAGAATAAAAAAAAAGAAAATGTATTTTTACTCTGTGATCCAAAACTAAGGTCAAAAACAGGCAGTGGGACAAAAACATCAGCAAGAAAAGACACAAGCAGTAGAAATATTAGAAAAGGGCAGAATATAAAAGACTGGCACAAAGGTCAGAATACACAACACTTGAAAGAACTAACTAAAGGTTTTCAAATGGCAGTGATCACGATGATAGACTGAAGAGAAAGAGCCCAGCTACCCTTTTATTCCCTTAGCTGCTTTGATCACATGACCTCAGGATATTAAGCTACCCAGCAACTGGCACAGTTTGAAGGGGCAGAGGGAAAACGATGGGCAGAACCAAACCAACCAAAATCATACTGTAGATCAGTTCATTTCAAATTGCTTTATGTTATTTAGGCTACATCCACACTACTGAATTTTTATTTATTTACTACTACATTTTTATTTTATTGCTAATGATTTTAATGCTTGAAGGTTTTTTGTTTTTTTTTAACTGTTAAGATAGTACTTTCCTGGTCAACACTCAGACTCATTCTACAGAATTTAAGCTGCTGTATAAGCTTTAGTAGTTTAGTGGGTCAAGAAGACTTTGTTACATAATGAGTCAATTTGGACCCATATTCCAAGAATAGTCTTTAAATATGATGGCCTTAATTTTCTTCTTAGGTGTGACTCTGAATGTAAGAAACTCCTCAGAAACTGTCAGATTTTTATGCTGAAGAACTAAGGGCAGCAAAACTCTGTTTTCCACATAACATTTCACCCAATTAAGCAATTATTTGGAATAATAGTTGTTTTTTTGTATAAGTCTTTACTTTTAGATGCTTAGGTTAAAATCAATGTTATTTTTATTTTAGATGCATTTGACATTGATGGCAGGATCGTAGATTACCACAAATTTATATCAAAATGTGGTTTCTTTGTATCTTTTCCAGGATGTATTTTAGTTTTAAACATTATTCCATTTAACTAGTTATGTTCAGGTATGCATTGCCATACAATTGCCCCAAGCCTTCCTCATCAATTTATTGAAACTAAATATTTTGGGAAAAAATGCAACAAGAAATTTATCAGGATTCACATTTCTTTACTAAATCAGATTAATCTAAAAGCATATAGTTTATGGTTTAATGTGTATAAATATAAAAATAAATAATAAAATATTAAGCATAACATTAATTAATTAATTAGATAG
This sequence comes from Polypterus bichir lapradei, assembly GCA_026402145.1. Classification (NCBI taxonomy): domain Eukaryota; kingdom Metazoa; phylum Chordata; class Cladistia; order Polypteriformes; family Polypteridae; genus Polypterus; species Polypterus bichir. Next base: position 28,578,037 of record JANRMT010049829.1, on the reverse strand, counting down.
ATAGATAGATAGATAGATAGATAGATAGATAGATAGATAGATAGATAGAAAATTGTATTTTTTGAATTGCTAATTTACACGTACTAGAAAAGTATTTTAAGCACATGAGAAAGTATGCATTGTTTTATACTAAACATAAGCAAGTTAGGGTTAAAAAGACTTGTGCCTATGTATTCTTTATTATATTCTATGAGCCAGGAAACACCAGTTTTTTATAAACCAAAGGTCAGATGTGCTACAGAGCTGAAGAATGGGCCCCTCACTTAGAGAAGGGAATGTGAACTCTTTGGTTGTAAAGCATGGTAGCAAGTGCTGAGATAGTAGGAGAAGAGAATAGTCCTTATCAAACAGAAAAATGGACAGTGTAGGGGTTTGACATCCCCTCAACTAAGAATTATTGGTGGAATAATTTACAAGCAGGATTAGAGCAATGGAATGCTAGAAGTCAGATGAGGAAGAATAATGGCTTAAATGATAAGAATTGCAATAAAAGTATATAGTGTGAAGGAATGCCCTTGATTATTACCCTGCCAGGATGTCTCCTTAATGGATGGACAGGGAGAGATGGCTTATGAAGGGTGTTACCCCACAGGGCTGTATGGGAACTGGTATTTGTTGGCTCAGCCCTGTTGGGTTCCAGGAGTGCCAGGATAGATAGATAGATAGATAGATACTCATTTTAGTATAGTAGGCAGGATAGATAGATAG
>JANRMT010049829.1:28511960-28561084 GCA_026402145.1 Polypterus bichir lapradei | reverse complement strand
AAAGAAAGAAAGAAAGAAAGAAAGAAAGAAAGAAAGAAAGAAAGAAAAAACAAAAATCTCCTGTTTGTTCAGATATTTTGAAAGAAACGAAGGAGACCAGAGCCTCAGGCTGCTGCCCTTGGTCAGTCTGGCAGCTCACAAATGTGTTTCATGAGCAATTACTGCATGATTGATTGGTGCTATCGACGCTCCTAATGAAGCCGGTGATGTTGTTATTAGGCTCCCGTATGAGGCCCCCTGTGCTCTTGAGTGCAGCATTTAACCAAACCCTGCTGGTCAATAAAAAATATTTCATAATGCCTGGCTTTCCTCGGCTCATTGTCCTACTTGGGCTTGTGAACAATTCCTATTCATTAGCCTTTATCACCTAGCTTGGGAGAACGGCGAGCCGCTGTTAGGGGTCTGTTAGTACCTTCAACACTGATTTTCTTTCCACACCCCCCCACAAGGGGCACCATTCCCTTCATTTGTCTTCTGGGTGCTTGCGGTCTGCAGTTCATTACCTTCTCTATTCTCTCCAGTTACTTGCACTGCCTATGCTGACAAAAGCAGATCCTCAAGGAGGTGTCTGTGCAGCAGAGACTGTTTAATAGAATTGGTCTGCTGCCTTTTTTTTTTTTTTTGATGGTCCTTTGAATTTAATGCTTCTCCCTCTGCACTCTATCTGTTGGAAAAACCAGTGCATCCCGACATGTTTTATAGTTTCCTCATACACTCTCCCGAATCGTAATTATGAATGCTTCAATGCAAATCCAATTTTACAGTTCTCTGAGAGGGAGAAAGCATGAGAGAGTAAGAGGGAGGGAAGGGAAGAAGAGACGGAGAGGAAGCAAAAAATAACTCACAGCACTGCCAGAGTGACAGTGAAAAGTCTGGGAACGATGGAAGACAATGAAGGATGAACTCGAGTTGACCTGGGAAAAAAACAAAAAAACACTGGACAGAGTGGTGACAGCAAAGAACAATTTCTAACAGTGTATGGGGTCTGAAAACTCAGTGCAGGCAAATGATATGACAGAGACCACCGTAAAGAAAGAATGGAGATTGTATTACCACCGTTACTGAATACTGAATGAGTCGCACTATCGAACACCAGTGCGGACTGTAGGGTGCATTAAAATAGGGGAAGAAACAAAGATACTGTAGTCTGGGTGGGTCAACTGGCAGATACACCAGGTACTGAATAGGAGGTTTAAGATTAGATTAGATTAATAGATTAGATTATTTTATTTATAAAAGCACATTTAAAACAACAGAGGTTGCACCAAAGTGCTGTACAAAAAAACATTAAAATAAGCACAATACAAACAATCATGCAAAAGCAGATTAATAAAACAACCAATTATAACATCCACCACAATCCCATCATATACACTGAAAGACAGAAGAAAACAAGTAGGTCTTAAGCTGATTTTTAAAAACCTCGATCGAGGATGAAGACCTGATGTGCAGAGGCAAGTCATTCCAAAGCCTAGGAGCAACAACTGAAAAAGCTCAGTCTCCCCTCGACAGATGACCTCAGTGCTCTTGGTGACACATAGGGGTGAAGGAGGTCACATATATATTTTGGAGTGAGACCATACAAGGCTTTAAAAACAAACAACAAGATTTTAAAATCAATGCGACACTTCACTGGTAGCCAGTGGAGATGGACAGGCTAAAATGGGGGAGATGTGATCCCTTTTTCTCGACACAATCAAAAATCTAGCTGCAGCGTTCTGAACCAGCTGAAGGCACGACAAAGCAGATTTTGGCAGACCCACATATAAGGAATGACAATAATCAAGGCGAGATGTAATAAAGGCATGAATGACTGTTTCTTAGTCCTTCTGTGATAGAAAGGAAAGATCATGAGAGTGCTGGCAGTGGGTTTTAATGTAGGCGTGGTCCTCAAGTAAAGGTGGTCCTTATACAGTAAGCTGGGCATTTCCATTTTATCCACACACTAGCTGTACCCTGTGGCTGTGCCCACATAGTAATGAAACAGAGAGAGGAGAGGTTAGGAACACGCACTGATACAGTGCGTTGCTGTACCCACCACACAACAAACCAACTCAGGATCCAGATTAGGACCCGAGTGCAGCCATGCAATGGGTGATACCTCAGCACCACACTAGTTCAGATGGAGTGGAACAGTGGGAGTTTTTTTAATGGTGGCTGGAGTGCCAATTCTGCCACCAAACCCCAAGTTTTTCCCTGTAGGTTGGAGGGCCTAAATGCAGGGATGGATGCAGATTGGACAAACTTTAAAAATCAATAGACGATGCCACTATATTTGATCGTGTTCAGCTCTCACGGTAGAGCGTTCCCCGCGTGTGGAGAAAAGCACATGGCCGTGATATCTCTGGCAATCAGCAGCTATCCTCTAAAACACACGGAGCTCTGATCTCTCTCTCAAAAACGTCAAACGTTACTCCTTAACAATCTCTAGATGATAATGTCTGCTGAACAAACAGGTATCTCTAGCTAAGTGGAGGCAAGGTGGCGAGACGTAGACCGACTCGAATGGAGTCTGGCAAGTGAATGAGGAGGGCCCCGCCCCCCTGCCCTCGGCCCACAGCCAATCTCTTAGATTTGCATAAATACATCAAGCAAACTATGATACTTAGCGCGATGAGAGAAGTTGCAAAATCAACTGGAATGTTCAAGCAAACAACCATTTCTAAATACGTTAAGTAGGTCTCAAGTGAAAAGTGGACAGACATACAGAGAGAACGCGCTTGGACCACAAAATTTTTAAAACTGTTTCTTAGCGAGTCCCTATATGCCAAGGGTAACCTCCAAATTTCAAGTCCCAAGTCCTCATGGTTTGGGAGATTTCGTGATGAGTGATTCAGTGGTATTTGGCTTTTATATATAGATTCAGAATAAGATGAAGAAGATAGAAACATATGGAAAAAGATGATCTGCTGTGACAAAACCTAACCGGAGCAGCTGAAACAAGAAGAAGAAGAAGATTAATTTGTTCTCAGTATGAAAAAATACCACCCCATAGGGCCCACATTGCCGATGTAACTTGGACAAGTTGTGCTGTTCAACCACACATTGATAGAAGGATATAAAAGCAATGTTTGCATATGAGCTCAAGTGGTGAGTATTTGACAATCTTCTTGTTTCTCAGCATACATTTCTTGCCTTCGGTATCATGGAGAATGTCTGACATGTTCAGATATTAGCTGGCTGCTTAATGCTGGTTCTATGTTCAGGGTTAGCTCTCGTCACACTTTGGAGAGGTTGCTACTGGATTTCTTTCGCGTGCCGCCAATGTGTGTCACACTGTAATATGCAATCATAACAGTCACTTTGGTATGAAGGCAAGGGCACAGGCCAGTCTGCCTGTTCACGTTTGTGCATGCATTCTGTATCCCATACTTAACACTTTTGAACATGAGGTAAGAGTTAACTCGTATGTCATTGAGCCTGTCGAAATGCCATATATGAGAGAAAGCACCCCTCAGGATACAACCACTATGGGCGCAGTCAGCTTGCTGTCGAACTTCGCTGCCACTTCTCACTTATCTACTACAATGCTGTCATCTTGTGTATTGCCATAGAATTTTGTTTTTTAAATGTAACAGCTTGTGAGAAATAGTCTGTATTTATTATATCGCAAAAGCTGCGGATGTTTTGAAACAACTAGATTTGTTACAAGAGGAATATTTTGATAATAAGGACAGTCATCGAGATACTGACAATCACTTGGATGATTTGGAACCTGTAGGCTCTGGCACTGATGCAGATAGCTGCCATGAAGGCGTCATTTTTTTCACAAGGTTCTCACACTACATGGACATGCTGTCGCCCACCGAGCACAAACATTCACCAAATACCAAATGTGTTGTGTGCAACAAGCATGGACAGTACAAAGAAATGGGATCAATATGGGGTACATGTTCTTCTATGCCTGCACTCCATGTGGTGCCATGCTACCAGGACTCTCGTTTAATGGAGGATTTCAGTCGCACTGCTGGTCAAAATAAAATCATGAACAGTTTCTTTACATTTTTGACAGAGTTAGAGAGAGGGAGAGGTTGGGGGCAGGCACTGATACAGCACGTTGCTGCACCCACCACATGATGAACCACCTCAGGATCACAAATTAGGACCTGAGTCTAGTCATGCGACGGGTGACACCTCAGCACCACACCAGTTTGAATGGAGTGGTGCATTGTGAGGCTTTTGGAATGGCTGGAGTGCCAATCCTGCCACCAACCTCCAAGTTTTCCCTGCAAGTTGGAGGACCTGCTTGTAGCGCTGAATGCAGGTTAACGTCATAGCCCAGGACAGAGCAAATGACAGAGTTACTGTTAATAATAAAAAAACAAATCCTTCCTTATGTTTTCTCACCTCTTTTAGGAGTTTTGATAGAGTTCATTTTTTATCATAGACCCATACTGCAGTGTCCTGGTAATAAATGGTCTTGCAGTCAATGTGTAAATGCTCAGCAGATGGTGCTGCTGTTCTTCTTTTTTGCAATGTGCTTCACACTCAGTAAATGTCACTGCTGTTTTTTATCCTTTCTGCTATGCAACCTTCTCGAGAAGTTTGGAGTAAGAAGGATGCGAACCAAAATTAACTCTGCTCATATTTTGTTATTCACCAGCATGTGTCACATCATAAGCTTTTGATTAAGAGCAAGATCAGGGCTCTAACCTCAGTGGTTCATGAGCAATTGTGTGATGGACAGACATAGTCCTTAGCATTTTATATTTAGACGTATCAGTATAAGGTAAAGTATCTCACTTCCATTTAGGGCATCAGAAAGATTCACTATTGTATGTTTAGCTTTTTGTAGCCCATAATAATGAGTGGGTAGAGTAACCTGAGCAGGACACCTGCAATTTAAGAGAAGGCTGCAGTCCAGAAGCCTCTAAAGGGAGCTCTGAGAGGACAACTTCAGAGGTTTTCATTCCTTATTGATGACCCCAGATGTAATTCCCGGATGTTAGTGATAATTCCTTTCTGGTCCAGGCTTAAATGCCCTTTCCAGCAAGTGAGTCTTTGAAATGAAACTTGAAAGAGAGGCCAGGTGAAACTGAGAGAAGGGTGGGCTTCTAACAAGTTTGTTTTGTTACTTTGAATTATCCTGTAATTGGCCACCCTCACATGTATTGTTTATGTAATAAATCAAAATGATTCTTATTTACTTTTGTGTCAGTGGATTTATTGTAGATTTGGGTATGTTTCAAGAGCACCCCCTACAGGCCACAACACTAAACCAAAATAAGACTCAGAGACACATGTTGAAGATGATATGAGAAATCCTGACTAAAGGGTATTAGTGCAACCTGAACTCAAAGATTAACTAGAGGCACCATGTGGGATAGAAGAATCAACTCAGGTAACTCCCTGTAGGAATGACTGGAACAGACAGTGAGACTGTTATCATTATCAGCATCAGCACTCCAGTGAAAGACATCCAAAAGACCAACAGAGCCAGGCTAAAGTCTTAAGGTAATTCTCATCCCAGGACGCCTGACCCCAAACTTTACTGACAGGGTTTGGCATGTCCAGGCCCAAAAAAATAAATAGTAGACTTTAAATGTCCCTGAATATAACAAAATGCCTCCCAAGAGAAATAAGAATCATAAAATCTTTAGCTTGAGAAACCAACCCACAAAGATTCTTTTTTAATAAAAAAGATTTATTTGAAATTATTCAAAACAAAAAAGAGAGGAAAAGGATTACCCACAACAAACAAATCCTTATCCCAAATCCAATAATCATAAACCCAAGACAGAAGCAAAATGTGCTGATAATGGATCACACAGAGTCCATTCAGAACTGGTCAAAAAAAACATGATAGTGATAGCTGACTACAAACGACAATTAAGTCAGTGGAAATGACAAAACAATCACGGAGGGTGGTGGCAGCAGTCAGATAATACATGGAAGAATGGCTAGCCCTGACACCAGTGCAGCCTTAAAAAGTGAGCACAGTGAGTGCTACCATCATGAGGCAGTCACATCTCCTGCATCATGCTAAAACACTGAAGCTTTTTATGGCAGTGTGGCCTGTCGCCTTCTTTTCATTTCTTGTTGCTGGGTCATTACAAGCAGCTAGATCTCATTCTAATGACAGGTGCAGATTGAGCATATCCATTTAGTTAATAAGACTGTCGGTCAGTCATTTTCTAACCCACTTAGTCCTACCATTTGGTATGGGATTCGAAAAACCAGTGCTAATGTTTGTGATGCACCATCTGTTGGATAACAGAGACATACAGCAATTGGACAGACACACAGATACACAGACACACAGACACTTGTCCTTTAATTAAGGTGGTTAAGCTGATTTCAATCTGTCTGTCTGTAGTTACTCTCTTTTGGATGCATTCGATCTTAACTTTTTAGTGCAGTGTGTCCATCTAGATGCTATGCCTCTATTATATGGGATTTGGTATTGAACTTGTAGTTTGTGATGCACTGTCTGTTGTATAACTGAGACATAGCAACTGGACAAACACACAGATACACAGACACTATTTTAATTTGAATTATTATAATATTACGAGCTGATTACCCAGTGGCATCGCTCACTGAGTGCAGGGGAAAAAAATAAAATGTAGTATATAAATTATTAAACAGTAAAACATTAAAATGTAAGAAATAAAGATGCATTGAGCAGTACTGGAGTGTACATTTTAAAGGCGCTATAACACAACAGGTAAGTAGAACTACCAGCTGCTTAAATGTATTTGGATCATCTCTCGGAAGCAAATCCCTTGTGAAAGGCGCTACACGACCACTGTGGTATAGAAATTACATTTTCTATGTGATCCTGCAAATTTCTGCCTGACAACCTTGCACTACGTGCCTGTGATTTAAGAGAAAAATTATTCTGAGAAATGTGGACGCTGCCCTTCCATGTTTAACGGGCAGAAGGTCCAAACAATTCCAAAGTCCGAAACTTAACATGAAGAGGTCTTAGATATAAACCCTACATCGTCTTAAAAGAATTTATCACAAAAGCAACCTTGAATGTTGCGGGGTTTAAGTGAGAGGGCGACTTCTATGGGATAGATTGGTGTGTTTGTGTTTACTTCTTTTCAATATTAGTAAAATAACTCTCACACATATAATAACAATTCATAAAGATGATATAAAAATGGCGTCCACTAACGAAGTGATTAATTCCTGTATTATAATATGTTCTGTGGTCATAATAATTTCCGTTTTGCATGATCATACGTAATTTCCATTTCAAACGTGAAAAGAAGTTTATATATATAGATAATTTTAATTATAATATTATAATTTTAATTATTATAATAATTATTTAAGTATTTTAATTAAGGCAGATAAACTGATTTCGGTCCATCTGGCAGTTACTCTTTTTTTGGATACAATACAATACAATACAATTTATTTTTTGTAGAGCCCAAAATCACACAAGATGTGCTGCACTGGGCTTTAACAGACCCTGCCTCTTGACAGCTCCCCAGCCTTGACTCTCTAAGAAGACAAGGAAAAACTCCCAAAAAAACCCTTGTAAGGAAAAAATGGAAGAAACCTTGGGAAAGGCAGTTTAAAAACAGACCCCTTTCCAGGTAGGCTGGGCATGCAGTGGATGTCAAAAAGAAGGGGGTCAATACAATACAATACACAAAACAGAACAAATCATTCGGATGCATTCAACCTTAATATTTGCAATGCAGTTTGTCCATCTGGATGCCATGTCTCGCTTATATGGGATTTGTAAAAGCAGTGCTAATGTTTGTAATGCGCCATCAGTTAGATAACAGAGATATACAGCAATTGGATGAAAAGACAGATACACAGACACAGATATTTGTCCTTTAATTAAAGTGGATAAGCTGATTTCTGTCTGTCCAGCAGTTATTCTCTTTTGGATGCTTTCAGCTTTAACATTTGTGATACAGCGTGTCCATCTGTATGATATGTCTCAATTATATGGTATTGGATTTGTAGTTTCTGGATAACAGAGACATACAGCAACTGGACGAACACACAGATACTTGTCCTTTAATTATGGCTGATGAGCTGATTTCTGTCCATCTGGCAGTCACTCTCTGTTTTGGATGCATTCAATCCTAGCGTTTGCAGTGCAGTGCGTCTGTCTGGATGCCATGTCTCTGTTATAGAGTATTCCATCCATCCATCCATTTTCCAACCCACTGAATCCGAACACAGGGTCACGGGGGTCTGCTGGAGCCAATCCCAGCCAACACAGGGCACAAGGCAGGAACCAATCCCGGGCAGGGTGCCAACCCACCGCAGGACACACACAGACACACCCACACACCTCTTTTGACTGTGGGAGGAAACCAGAGCGCCCGGAGGAAACCCACGCAGACATGGGGAAAACATGCAAACTCCACGCAGGGAGGACCTGGGAAGAGAACCCAGGTCTACTAACTGCGAGGCAGCAGCACTACCACTACGCCACCGTGCCGGCCTATATAGTATTTGGTATGAGATTTTTACATGCAGTACTAATATTTGTGATGCACCATCTTTCGGATAACAGAGACATAGCAATCAGACGGGCACACAGATACACAGACACTTGTCCTTTTATTCATGAGGGTAGAGATACAGTAGAATGCAAAAAGTGTCATTTTGTCCACAAGACAAATATTGAGGCAGCACGGTGGTGCAGTGGTAGCGCTGCTGCCTCACAGTTAGGAGACCTGGGTTCACTTCCTGGGTTCTCCCTGCGTGGAGTTTGCATGTTCTCCCTGTGTCTGTGTGGGTTTCCTCCCACAGTCCAAAGACATGCAGGTTAGGTGCATTAGCGATTCTAAATTGTCCCTACTGTGTGCTTGGTGTGTGGGTGTGTGCACCCTGCGGTGGGCTGGCACCATGCCCGGGGTTTGTTTCCTGCCTTGCACCTTGGATTGGCTCCAGTGGACTCCCATGACCCTATAGTTAGGATATAGTGGGTTGGACAATGGATGGATGGACAAATATTGACCCCAGGTTATGTTACTGTGTGAGATAACAGAAACAGAGTGAGGTGTAACATTATATATGCTAGAGACAAACAGCAAGGCGTGTCATTGATTACAGGCTGTATCACCATAAAGACTCGACTCAGGCATAGTTTGAATCTAAAAGATGAACAGGCACTTGTGTTAAAATGTTCATCATTAAGACTGGTTACAAAAGGAAATACTGTAGATCCAGGAATATAAGCCGAGAATTTGGTCCCAGATTTTTGGCTTGGAGTTTGGGGGTCGGTTTATACAACGAGCATCGTTTCAGATTCAAGATTTCCAGCGCAATGCCGGTTTTGCCAATCAATACGGAAGTAAATAATGATGAAACCACAGAGCCATCTTTCAGATGAAGTAACTTTGCATGCCGGTACTTTAAATGAAATAAAGAATTTATTCAAAAAAGTGTTTTAGTTGTTGATTTTATTAATAAAATTTATAATAAATTATCGGGAAGTTTAAAATAAAAATTTTTCTTTTGATTTACGACCCACATCTTGCGTTACGACCCGAATGCGGTCACGTGTATCCGCTTGCGCGATTGTAAAAAAACAACTGACAGCGTTAGTAGTGTCAGTTGGAGCCCAGATACATGTGTTTGTGGATGTAATTTCGGTCATTGCAGTGATTTACCTATATATATAATTCACTAAGACCATGCAAGCAAGACACATAATTGCTAAGGAAGGAAGAGAAGGTAAAGAAAGCGATCACAATCGAAACGAAGATGGAAATTGTGTGGAAATATGAGAGTGCTGTTCGTGTGACCGATCTCCCTAATATGTACAGCATGTCAAAATCCACCATCTCAACAATTTTAGAAAGAAAAGATTTGCATAAGGAGGCTCCTTCTAAACAATAGCCACCTTCCGTTTCATTCTCCTCCTCCTCCCTTCTTGCAGCCCAAAGAGGTCAAATTAAATGGTGAGTACAGTATGAAATTGTTGTTTCTAGAATAGAATAGAATGCCTTTTATTGTCACTATACACATCTACAATGAGATTAAAAGCAGCTCCTTCAGTGCAGAAAAAAAGTTCTGTATAGGGCTTGTATGGTTGTTTTTTTAGCCTTAGCATAACGCCGGATCTGTGGCCCCGCTTCTGCTTTCTTTCCCTCCTCCGCCTGAGTCGTCTCCTAGACCTGACAACAATCCACGGAGAGCCCGTTGGTCTCGCTATCTTATCTGGGATGTTGTGCGTGTGATGAAAAACACTCAAAACAGATGTCTGGCTCTGGACACCGATGTCTATAAGGTTCTAACGGGTGTAGCGGATGTTCGCCGAACCGATCGTGCACAAACAAGCAAAAAACAAAAAAGTACAAAAACAACAAAAAAGTGCACTGAAAAGAAAAGCCTTGAGCCGCTGCGCGCCACCATGCTCCTAGCTTAATCTAGCCTACTTCTGGTAGGCTAGGCACTTTTTATAACTTTTTGGTTAGTACATTAGAAAAATTATTGGTGTTTTGGTAAATTATGCACATTATACAACCCTTTTTTATTATGAAAAGGTTAAGTAAGTGTTGCAGTGGGAGGTTCGGAACGCATCATGGGTTAGCCTTCGCGAACGAATTAAGTTCTTAAGTCAAGGGTCCACTGTATTGCGTATTTAAGTTAGTCAAATTTATAACAAGTCTCCGGAAATCCACCCGCCGATGTACCGTATTTGCGTGTATAGTTTCAACACAAAGGCTTCATTTTCTTCTCCGCAATCACTTCCTGGTTTCCATCAAAAATGCCGGCAGTCTCAAATTCTCGCCGATAAACATGATAAATATACCTGAAGAGACACTTTTAAGGAAATTTAGAAAATTTTGCTTGGAGAAGGGGGTCGGTTTAAATACCAGTCATCGGCAAATACATGTAATTTAGTAGGTAGAGAAGGGGGTCGGCTAATATACCGAGTCGGCTTGTATTCCGGGATCTACGGTAATGCTGTCGCCCTTTATTCTCAGATAGAAACCTCATTAGTATGGAAGACTTGGCTAGTTTCACATATTATCATTTTGTTGTGTTTCTCACCAAAAAGAATTACCTGCTCTCGGCCTGTGATGACAGTAATTGCGTTTATCAAAGCCTGATAAAGTTTCATAACGCAACTGGCTATTGAAATAGCAAAAGAGAATGTGCAGTCTGAGCAGACAAGGTGGCAACTTTGTGCAGCCCATTCAAAGCAACGCTCATGATATAATTACTATTTGATTAAAATGGCTTATTTTATTACACATGTTGTTAAATTGTTATGTAATTGTAGTTGGAATGTTTTAGAGTTGAGAGTAAGCAGAGTGAATAATGGCAGAACGATCGGTAAAGATGTCGACAAGATTTGAGCTGTTGAGAACTTTGGTGATTTTCAATAGTAAACTTCAACTAGAGGTTTATGTAACAAAGACCTGATTCCAGCATAGAAAACATAGACATGTTGGTGGCTGGATGGACTGTGTCGAGAACACCAAACGGGTGAGCTGTGGAGCTCCGTCCGTGAACGGATGAACAAAGGAGATGTGGGAAGGCATTGGAGTTTGTCATCGCTGTCAGATGTTGTTGCAGCTCATCAAAAATCACAACACTTGCCATGATAGACTCGAGTGTCGGCTTGCTTCTGCTGGGGACGAGTGATTTCCGTGTGCTCTCTTAGAGCGAAGGAGCCAGTCACCACATAACACCGCAATCGTCAGCAAGTACCAGGCCTGCAACGTTTATGTGTGATACCATTTACAGGACCTTTTCTTTTCTCGCAGTTAGGAGACCTGGATTCACTTCCCGGGTCCTCCCTGCGTGGTGCTTGCATGTTCTCCCCATGTCTGCGTCGGTTTCCTCCGGGTGCTCCCGTTTCCTCCCACAGTCCAGAAACATGTAGGTTAGGTGCATTGGCGATTCTAAATTGTCTCTAGTGTGTGCTTGGTGTGTGTGTGTACCCTGCGGTGGGCTGGCGCCCTGCCTGGGATTTGTTTCCTGCCTTGAGCCCTGTGTTAGCTGGGATTGATTCCAGCAGACCCCCATGACCTTGTAGTTAGGATATAGCGGGTTGGATAATGGATGGATGGAGTTTTTGCCAGCTTATGTTTAATAAGGGGAGTTTACTTATGTATTTCTTTATGTTTTCACAGAAAATAGTTGGTTAAACAATGAAATTGTTTTCCTGGACTTAAATTTTCTGAATGTATGCTTTTGTATGGTATGTGGGATATATACATATGAAAAAGTTTGGGAACCCCTCTAAGCCTGCATAATAATTTACTCTACTTTCAACAAAAAAGATAACAGTGGTATGTCTTTCATTTCCTAGGATCATCAGAGTACTGTGGTGTTTTCCAAACAAAGATTTTTAGCGAAGCAGTATTTAGTCGTATGAAATTAAATCAAATGTGAAAAACTGGCTGTGCAAAAATGTGGGTCCCCGTGTAATTTTGCTGATTTGAATGCATGTAACTGCTCAATGCTGATTACCTGCAACACCAAATTGGATGGATTAGCTTATTAAGCCTTTAACTTCATAGACAGTTGTGTCCAATCATGAGAAAAGGTATTTAAGGTGGTCAATTGCAAGTTGTGCTTCCCTTTGCCTCTCATCTGAAGAGTGACAGGCAGCATGAGATCCTTAAAGCAACTCTCAAAAAAATCTGAAAACAAAGATTGTTCAGTATCATGGTTTACGGGAAGGCTACAAAAAGCTATCTCAGAGGTTTTAACTGTCATTCAACTGTAAGGAATGGAATCAGGAACTGGAAGGCCACAGGCACAGTTGTTGTTCAACCCAGCAGGTCTGGCAAGCCAAGAAAAATACAGGAGCGGCACATGCGCAGGATTGTGAGAATGGTTACAGACAACTCACAGATCAACTCCAAAGATCTGCAAGAACATCCTGCTGCAGATGGTGTATCTGTACATCGTTCTACAATCTAGCGCAATTAGCACAAAGAACATCTTTATGGCAGGGTGATGAGAAAGAAGCCCTTTCTGCACTCACACCACAAACAGAGTCGCTTGTTGTATGCAAATGCTCATTTAGACAAGCCAGATTCATTTTGGAACAAAGTGCTTTGGACTGATGAGACAAAAATTGAGTTATTTGGTCATAACAAAAAGCGCTTTGCATGGCAGAAGAAGAACACCGCATTCCAAGAAAAACACCTGCTACCTACTGTCAAATTTGGTGGAGGTTCCATCATGCTGTGGAGCTGTGGGGCTAGTTCAGGGACGGGGGTCCTTGTTAAAGTCGAGGGTCAGATGAATTCAACCAAATATCAACAAATTCTTCAGGATAATATTCAAGCATCAGTAGCAAAGTTGAAGTTACGCAAGGGTTGGATATTCCAAAAAGACAATGACCCAAAACACAGTTCGAAATCTACAAAGGCATTCATGCAGAGGGAGAAGTACAATATTCTGGAATGGCCATCACAGTCCCCTGACTTGAATATCATCGAAAATCTATGGGATGATTTGAAGCAGGCTGTCCATGTTCGGCAGCCATTAATTTAACTGAGCTGGAGAGATTTTGTATGGAAGAATGGTCAAAAATACCTCCATCCGGAATCCAGACACTCATCAAAGGCTATAGGAGGCATCTAGAGGCTGTTCCATTTGCAGAAGAAGGCTCAACTAAGTACTGATGTTATATCTCTGTTGGGGTGCCAAAATTTATGCACCTGTCTAATTTTGTTATGATGCATATTGCATATTTTCTGTTAATCCAATAAACCTAATGTCTCGGCTGAAATACTACTGTTTCCATAAGGCGTGTCGTATATTAAAAGGAAGTTGCTACTTTCAAAGCTCAGCCAATGATAAACAAAAATCCAAAGAATTTAGAGGGGTTCCCAGACTTTTTCATATGACTGTATATGTGTTGGCGGCAATGTGTGAAAAGCAGATATTGTATAGAATGCATGACATTTTTAGGCAAAGCATAAAATGTTTGGGTTACTTTAATATGCTATATACTTTCCCTAAGCATCTTCATATATAGAAGCTGTGCTTGAAAGTTTGTGAACCCTTTAGAATTTTCTGTATCTCTGCATAAATATGACCTAAAACATCATCAGATTTTCACTCAAGTCCTAAAAGTAGATAAAGAGAAACCAGTTAAACAAATAAGACAAAAATATTATACTTGGTCATTTATTTATTGAGGAAAATGATCGAATATTACATATTTGTGAGTGGCAAAAATATGCTAACCTCTAGGATTAGCAGCTAGTTTGAAGGTGAAATTCGAGTCAGGTGTTTTCAATCAATAGGATGACAATCAGCTGTGAGTGGGCACCCTGTGTTATTTAAAGAACAGGGATCTATCAAAGTCTGCTCTTCACAACACATGTTTGTGGAAGTGTATCATGGCACGAACAAAGGAGATTTCTGAGGACCTCAGAAAAAGAGTTGTTGATGCTCATCAGGCTGGAAAACATTACAAAACCATCTCTAAAGAGTTTGGACTAGACCAATCCACAGTCAGACAGATTGTGTACAAATGGAGGAAATTCAAGACCATTGTTACCCTCCCCAGGAGTGGTCGACCAACAAAGATCACTCCAAGAGCAAGGCACACGTGTAATAGTCAGCGAGGTCACAAAGGACCCCACGGTAACTTCTAAGCAACTGAAGGCATCTCTCACATTGGCTAATATTCATGTTCATGAATCCACCATCAGGAGAACACTGAACAACAATGGTGTGCATGGCAGGGTTGTAAGGAGAAAGCCACTGCTCTCCAAAAAAGAATTGCTGCTTGTCTGCAGTTTGCTAAAGATCACGTGGACAAACCAGAAGGCTATTGGAAGAATGTTTTGTGGACGAATGAGACCAAAATAGAACTTTCTGGTTCAAATGAAAAGCGTTATGTTTGGAGAAAGGAAAACACTGCATTCCACCATAAGAACCTTATCCCATCTGTGAAACATGGTGGTGGTAGTATCATGGTTTGGGCCTGTTTTGCTGCATCTGGGCCAGGACGGCTTGCCTTCATTGATGGAACAATGAATTCTGAATTATATCAGAGACTTCTAAAGGAAAATGTCAGGACATCTGTCCATGAACTGAATCTCAAGAGAAGGTGGGTCATGCAGCAAGACAACGACCCTAAGCACACAAGTTGTTCTACCAAAGAATGGTTAAAGAAGAATAAAGTTAATGTTTTGGAATGGCCAAGTCAATGTCCTGACCTTAATCCAATCAAAATGTTGTGGAAGGACCTGAAGCGAGCAGTTAATGTGAGGAAACCCACCAACATCCCAGAGTTGAAGCTGTTCTGTACGGAGGAATGGACTAAAATTCCTCCAAGCCGATGTGCAGGAATGATCAAAAGTTACCGGAAACGTTTAGTTGCAGTTATTGCTGCAAAGGGGGGTCACACCAGATACTGAAAGCAAAGGTTCACATACTTTTGCCACTCACAAATATGTAATATTTGATAATTTTCCTTAATAAACAAATGACCGAGTATAATATTTTTGTCTCATTTGTTTCACTGGTTTCTCTTTATCTACTTTTAGGACTTTAGTGAAAACCTGATGATGTTTTAGGTCATATTTATGCAGAAATATAGAAAATTCTAAAGGGCTCACAAACTTTCAAGCACAACTGTAAGACGCTACAATGGCTGTCTGTTTGTCTGTATAGGAAATTAAATCACCTGTAGCTCACAAACTGTTTGTCCGACTGACCTGAAATTTGGTACACATATACTATGTGATGTCTACTCTCCACTTTCAGGGTGATGATTGACCTCCAGGGTTATTCCTCTTTTTATTTTTTATTTTATTTTATTGTAGAATCAACTCTCGGCAGCGGCCAGTAGGGCAGCCATGCGGTACATGCATATGGGCGCCATTCTCATCCCTGCCACCTTCGCCGTCACTTCCCCTACTTCTTCATATCTTAAATCATTCTTGAGGCAGACTGAAGACTTAAGTGCAGGCTTAAGTGAAAAATTAGAGAAAATGTACTAAGTAATTGCAACACAAACACTGAATTAATCAGTTTTAACACAAAAAGATGCCGACGAAACAAGAGAAGAAGCGGGTCACTAGGGTGGAGAAAAGAAGAGCTGCTCAGGAAGCAACCTCTGAGCATACGAATGCTAAATGTTCAGAAAAAGAGGATGAAAACTAGGAATGCTCAAGTCAAGTGTATTCACTGCACGTTATCATGCTGTGCACCATTACTGGTTGTATATAATTACCTGGGCATTATACAGAACAACTTTTAGCATTACATAGAATGCTTAGAAAATATCTGAAATTTTTTTCGTTTCATACTTTGACGTCTCATTTTCGGCATTCTATAGATTTCTGAGGCGTTCTACACAATGCCTAATTTCACACATTGACAGTAACATATGTAAATAATAGTTCATGCATTTAAACTAATTAATTGACTTCCTTTTGGTAACAACTGGCTAAGCCATAAAAGGTACAAGAGGAGAGCGATTTTAGCTAAAGTGTTATTAAGTGTGGTTCAGTAATGAGGGCTGCTACAGTTGTGTTTCAAAACTTCTGTGGAATATATCAGGTCAGTAGGAACCATAGAAGAAAAAGTGAAGAACATGTAAAAAATTCTAAAGACATGCTGAATCCTTAGAGGGCTTATACCAGAAGCACTGGGTGCAAGATAGGAAACAGCCCTGGACCCAATGCCAGTCCATCAAAGTCTACACTTACGCCAGCACCCGTATTCACTCTCAGTCCAACTTTGAGTCGTCCACATAAAAGAACCAGTGAAAGACAATGAAAGGGATTAGAGTTCTAGACGGGATACCCCATATACCATTGGCCGTGATGTTTAGGTAAAATTTAGAAAGCAAAAAAGAGTGTTCTTGGAGAAGCCATGTTGATGCACTTATGAGTAAGGTCAAACTGATGCCCGCTTCCTGGTTCTTATGTCATAATGATTGGAAGCAGCAGATCCCATGTGACACAGGAAAGTTACATCAGGGTTCTTCTTCCATGGTTTCCTCTTCATGACAAAGGGGTGAAGTGTAGATTGTAATAATTTCCATGCCAATTCATGAACCTATCCCTCTCTTTTGCTTTTCCACTCTTTCACCTCATTTAATGGAGTTGCTGACCTCCAAGGCCATTTGGGATGATATTAGAAAATCTTCAGGCTCCTTTTAGGTGATATATGTGGGGTGTTGTTAGTCCTCCAAGAGTCATCCTAGATTATATAATTTCTTAATTGTGTATCTACCACTTTTTGGTGTCTCACTGAAATGTTTCAAAACTGAAGAACTTCAAAAAACCATACATACATTTGGAAGGCCTGGTGACAGCTAGCTTATTACCAGACAGGTAGGAGTGTCACGATTTGTGTTGGATTCAAGCAATGGCTTCAACATCTTGGTCCTCTATATCTGTAAACCCCAGACATTCTAATCTCCATTTTAGTAGCGGCTGTGGCCTATATGGTGGCCCACTTTTCTAAAAATTTAGTTTAGCTTTTCAAATGTGCTTAAGCCTCCTTCTCTGGGTCTTTCCCAGATAAGTGTCACAACATTGAATTAGTAATGCATGACGACGTAAGATGCGTAGTAGCATTGCCCAAGCACTTGTCACTCTTAGATATTTTTTTTTATTATTAACTTTGCATTGCCATTTATAATTTATCATTTGGACAAGCCTTACTTATTGATTTTATATTTTGGTATTTGACTTCCCTTCTGCTTCAAAGAAGTATTAGATCTTCTTCAAGCTGAGAAATCCAGATTCTTGTGGAGTTCCTATTCAGTATTGCTCTTGGATTATTTTACGAGTTTCTGAAAGTCATTTTGAAGTAGTGTGCTTAGCATTTCTTATTATGTCTGAATTATTTTTAGCATCTTTAAGTCTTTCTTTGAGACCTTACGTCTCTGCTGTTAACCATCTGTTCAGCAGGTGCCAATTAAGCAGTGTTAATTGGCTGATGGAATTTTGGGATTATTTAATGGTCATTTTCAATATGTTAATTTCTTTTATTTTATTTTTTGCCATTGTCATTTATTTCATTCATTATGTCATTATAATAGCATAGCAGGTTTTTAATCTAATTAGGAAATTAAAAGCACCACTAAGATTATATGGACAGTGTTAGGTTTTCATTAAAGACCTCATTTGAGACATTTTAGAACATTACAGAGCAAGCAATTGTGAATAAAAGAAGAGTTTGTTTATTGAGTATGAAATGGAAGAAGCTGTGGTGATAGTAACTATGTGAGCCATTGATTTTATTCTGTTTATGCCTTTTTATTCATGGATCACCAATGGAAATGGTAAAGTGACACTAGAAGCATTACCAGCGTATCTGGGACACAGCCTAATTTAAAATGCATCTAATCAGATGTTGTTATGAGTCTCTGCCCTTAATAATTATTTCCAGCCTCTCGTGAGGGTTTGACAATAATTGATTTTGTGTTATGCCATATGGAACATTTCTCATATTGTTCATTAAATCTATTCAGTTCTGTTTAGCATTATTATATTTTTTACTGTCTCACAGCACCATTTTGACTTTTCTATGGGCACCGCCATTTTGTGAACTTTGTTGGTAGGAGGCTGTTCCTAGTTGGCAGGAGGCAGGACTCATAAAATGTGATGTTTCTCTGACATCAAATATGCTAAAATATTAACTCAGTGTCCAAATTATAAATATACTTGGCAACACTTTAGTTTAGGTACTGCAAAAATGCATCTGCTTCTTTTGGTGTTCATTAACACTTACAAAGCATCAGCAACGTGTTTATTCACGTGTGCAATGCGGCCTACTAACAAAGCTTCACTTTGGAATCGTCTGAGGTGGCTGAACTGAGACACATTGCTCTTGATATTCCATATGTAGTATAAGACCTTAGGGCGGAGTGGTGTCTCTGAAGCTAAGGATCTGCACTTGACCTCTGACAGTCTGCACTTTGTTGGGCTCCCACCTTACCCAGAAGTGCTTCTGGACCACAATTACAGACACCAGAAGTACTGCCGGGTGCTGGATATAAGCAGCTGACTGATGAAGCTTGCTGGGAGGAGCAGAGGCAGAGAGAGAGAGAGAAAGAGAGGACAAAGAAGGAGTTGCTTTGTGCTTGTCATTGAACTTTGTGACTTTACTTGGGTTGGTGCTGTGGGAAACGCTTCCTGTACTTGTACTTGTGCCCAGAGCCTCTTTGTGTTAGGTGTTTGGGGGGCTGGAGTGTTTCCTGGTGGCCACAGTAGACACATCAAGATTTGTTCTTTATTTGAACAGCATCTTTAGATAAAGGTGATTACTTTGAAAAAAAAAATGAAAATTTGATACTGCAATAACTTTTTCAATTAAAAATTACAGCTATGCCATTTCCATTTTTGGAAAAAGTAAGTCCATCCTTGGCTCTAAAAACTGGTATTGCTCTCCTATATCTGTCTAGGAGTCTCTGATATCAACTGTCAGAATTCTTCTTTCACTCCTCTGTACAAAACTCTTTCAGCTGTGCGATGTTTGTGGGGTATCTTGCACACACAGCCATATTTACAACCCCTCCCAGTATCCTGATGTACTTTTGATTTGGGGTTTGACTTGGTCATTCCAGAATCCTCCATTTCTTCCTTTTCATCCATACCTTGATGGATTTGTGGTCTGTTTAGGATCATTGCCATGTTGCAATGCCTTTTCTCTTTTCTCTTTCAGAACCACAGTAGACTAATCCAAAAAATCGTCCCTTCCCTTCCTTTGCAGATGACCTCACTTCTGTCATGTCCTGATGACTTCACTTCTGTCCCGTCCTGATGACATCATTTCTGGACCATACCGATATCATCTTTTCATTTCCTGCAGTTCTGTATAAAGTTGACCTGTTTACCATATTCACTTGTCTTTGTTATTTTACAAAAAGACGGGTATCAGTTGCTATTGATTACTCAACGACAATATACAGGGCAAATCCCCAAATCTTTGTTTTTGTGTCATCTCAAGTACTTCACAGGGGCTTTTAGAGACTTCTTTTAGTGTCTTTCATTCTGTTTTCGAGACTTTCTGGGGTGGCCTAGCCTGTACAAGTTAGCAGTTGTTTGAAATCTTCTCCACTTGTAAATGATTTTCCGGACATTGGAATGGTTGATTTCCAGTTG
Source organism: Polypterus bichir lapradei (assembly GCA_026402145.1). Taxonomy (NCBI): domain Eukaryota; kingdom Metazoa; phylum Chordata; class Cladistia; order Polypteriformes; family Polypteridae; genus Polypterus; species Polypterus bichir. The sequence goes on along the minus strand of JANRMT010049829.1, from coordinate 28,541,057 downwards.
TTTGGAGATCTGTTTAAATGACTTGCCCAGATCTGGGCATCGTGATAATACACACTTCGGCAACAGAGAGAAAAACAAACTAAATAAGTGTCTGGGGTTTAAATAAGACAAGTTCACACCAGATCCTCCCTACTGATGTTCTAACCATCTGATCCTGATCTGGTCACCTGATTCTAATTTTACGTATTTGAGGTAGTAGTGTTGGACTTGCTCTTTCTACTTCTGAAATTTGCATTTGCTTTTTTTTTTTACACTGCATACTACAAAAATGTAAATGTTGCATGATATTGGTTATATTATATCACTTTTATACATTTAGATACTGTTTAAATGAAGATCAATTTTGATATGTCCACATATGTTAAAAAATAGCATATTTGTTACTTACATCCTCATGTAACTGTAAGTAGATGTGGTGAAACTGAACTAAAGAAGAAAGGAACAAGGATTTAATTTGAGGTAAGACATATTTTTGACTGATCCCCTCCTGCCATTTCAATTATAGAAATGAGTAAATACTGCATGGTACCTGTGGGCATTAAGGGGCATATCAGCACCCCAAAACCCCAGACACAATTTCACCACAACTGTTCAAGTTCAACTAAAATATTTTTAATTTCAACACACTCACAGACCCGGGAGTATTTCCGGTGCCCAATCTATTACCCACTGGTCTGGCAGGACCCCAACGGTCCTTGTGCCGTCAGTATTCCACGGCTCACCCTAGCGGCCCCCACAGAAGTCGGCAGGACAGGACTTTTGGAACCACAGCTCCCATGCTGCCTCGCGAGTGTCCATACTGGAGCCCGCCTGATGGGATGCTGCCACCCAGTGTAACATAGCAGGCAATCACCTACTGTCCCCAAGTTCCCGGTACACAATCCATGTGTCCTTTTGGGGTGTAACTGCTACTGCAGCATCTTCCTGTGCCCCTGTCCTGGTACAGCAGGGGAATATCACCACTCCCCACTTGTCCTTTTCCCATGGCCTGCTGGTCAGATAAGGGTGTAGGACCCATCCCGGTAGGGACACCAGTTGGTCCCTCACACATCTATGAGGTCATTCAGCTGGGTTTTCTTATTTTTTCTTCAGTGTTCACTTTGTTTCACAGATCCATACTTTTATCACCAATATTAATAGTTTGCACTCCATATTAAGCATTCCTTGTTGAGAGTTGCGTCCTATATTTAATTTATACTCTTATCTGAATGTTGGTGCGAATATCATAGTCTAGATGGTAAATAAAAAAGAAATGGATAAGAGCATTTTTTTCTTTTAAACTCAGAGAGACATTGCTGTTATCTTTTCAACTGTCAGAGGTCAAACGACTAAGCGCTACACATAATCACCATTAAAAACATAAAGCACGGATCATGTTAGGAAATCTGCCATATACAAATCTTCAAGAGAAAACCAGAAATCAATATCAAAGGCAAGCATACTGTAGGTTAGATGAGAAATTCAGAAGAGTAATTGGGAAAAATCTTTGATCAGGCTATGCAGCTTACTGAACGATGCTGCAGGCTGCAGTGATCAATAGGTGCCACTCGCGAGAGCATATAAGGCAGCTGACACAGACAAACAGAATGGAGGAGCTGCTGGCTGGCTGAACTCCAGTAGCAGGCTGTGTTCATTGGGGTCTCAGGCCGATTCAAAGGTGACGAAATCGAAAAGGCCACTGGAGTGCTCAAAAAAAGGAGCAGCTCAAGAGAAACTAGAAAGGGGCTTCTCAGCAAAATACAAATCACCACCAGAAAGAAAAATACATAAAAACTGGAGTGTCCCCTAGAAAGGAATCTCAGATGGATATGAACTTCCATTAAAAAAAAAGAACAAAGCTGAAATAAACAAATAAAATTTGTCTGCAATAGATATTTTCTGTTGCCCCTATTCAGTCCAGGCGTGCAGGTTCCTTACATTAAAGAAGACAATTCAAATAAACAATTTCTTTCATTTCTGTGAATGAGAGTGCCGTACTTTTAGCTCGATTTTATAAGATGTCATCAGGTAGTTCATTGTGTGGTGGGTGCAACAACAAGTTTTCAGCTCATGCTTCCAACCTCTCCATCTCTCTTTCTCTGTGACATCCCATTTGAGCAGGTACTGTACATGTGTGCGGGTGAAAGAGCCTGCACCCTTTTGGCATTTTGAATGAACCTGCTAAAAAATAATAAGAACTCTGCACCTTGTGACCACAAGGTGACACCACTGAGCACCAAGCTTCGGGGATAATGTCACCCCACACAATTCCGGGTTAATTAAAAGCTTTTTTGTTCTTCACTAATACTTGTCAAAACAAGCGCCAGCCAAAACACTCAAAAACCGACAGATTCTCTTCCTCCTTCCGCTGCCTCCCGTCTCTGACTCATCCAAGTGAAGTGGCTGGCTCCTTTTAAGCTGCACCCGGGAATGCTTCTGGTACCACAGTGTATCCTCTTGGAAACACTTCTGGGATATGGATACCCCAGACAGCGCCCTCTAATGGCACCCAGAGCTGCACTTCTGGACTCCAATTCCCATGTACCCCTGTGGGTGTCCAATACTGGGACACCACTGCCACCTGATGTATGGGGGATGGAACTGCTCCTGGGCTCCAGTTTCCACTGGTCCATCCTTTGTAACACTCTGGCCAGGCAAGAAGCTGTTTTCTTCTCCAGTTGGTTTGCTCGTCTGTCCTTCCAATATGGCCACACGTTTGGCTAAGTAATTGTCCTACACCACGTCCTCTTGTGCACTTACTGTATGTACTCGCATATAAGTTGGGTCTTGAAACCTGAAAAATCAATCATAAAATCAGACCCCGATTATACGCCCGTTCAAAAATGCGACATTCGAATTTTTTCTTTTACATCTTCTTGCCTCCTTCAATCTTGCATCAGTTTCTCAGACTCATCGAATTTTGTTGCGGCAGTGCAGTTACCAATTTCTTTTGCTACTTCAATGACTTTTAATTTAAAAACAGTTTCATATTTTCTTCTGATCGAATGCTCCATCGTAGATAAGGGATAAAAGTGTATGAGGGTGTGAGATACAAACAACACAGATCAGTGCAAACGTCACTTCAGAATAGTTCGGGTATTACCATGTGGTCATGTAGGCAACAATACATAGAAAAAAAGGCAGTGTGCTCCGTGGTTACTCTCTCAGATGGGTGTTAGCATATCATAATCTCTTGGACCAATAGCGTGAGTTTTCCGCATTGGACTTATATGACCGACATTATAAAATACCGGACATTATACGGTAAAATGAAGCCCCGAGTTATGCGCAGGAGAACTTAAACGTGAGTACATACGGTACATCCTTTAAAATGTTAACTCCTTACAAAGAATACTGGACCCATAACCAAAGACTACCAGCAGCATGGAAAGCCACTGGAGTTAAAGAGGCCGAGGTTCAGCTTATACTCATCCGGTAAGCAATGATTTCATGGTTAGTCGTGTAAAAAGTGAGAAGCCCTTCAATGAAGCAAAATGTTGTAAAATATTTTAATGATGTATATGAAAATTCTTGGATTATTTTTATTAAAAGATAGACTAATCCAATTGTGGTATAGCGGCTCTGTGGCTTTAAATGAATGGCCAGTTTCTTAAATAAATAACTCTCGGCTTAAGAAGAGGGCGTGGTAGTGTGGCCGGAGTGGTTCCCGGGCATTATACGGGCAGGGTGTTTCCACACTGAAGTGCACAGGTGCGGGATCAGCCATGTCCGCAATTAATCCTGGGAGCTGCTAAGCGCCACACCTGTGCCACGTCCCCATTATAAGTAGGAGAAGCGAGAGTGCGGAGGGAAAAATAGAAAGGAGAGAGAGAGAGATTGACAGACAGAGGTTAAGAAGGAGCGATGAAGGCAGGAAACTGTAAGAGCCGGTGAGTGAGCGAATGAGAGAGCATGCTGGCTTAAAAATGCAAGCAGCTGGGAGCAGAGCCCCTCAGGAGGAGTGTTAGGCCAACACTTGGTGGGTGCCGTATAAAGCGGTCACTCCATCTAAGTCAGCGGTTCTCAGACTTTCGTATTTCACGTCCCCCGTTTTCTACCTGGAATAATTCTGTGCCCCCTGCATAATATAAGATAGATGAGAATAACCCATGATACAACTAACAAAGGTATGATACTCGTGCGGTGTCGCGGTATCCTATCATTTTTACTTCCATAAGATTTACATGTGTTCGGCTAACTTCGATGAAATATTTGCAATTTATTTTTTTTAAAGTGCTTTAATAACTGTTAAAATGCCTTGTGTGGTTTTTGGTAGTAATTCTAATCCCAAAAACAAAGAATAAATAATTTATTCTTATTTAATGATTTTTTTAGGTAAAGAAACGATTAAATATGTTTTAATTTTTAAAAATCTCATAAACAAGGACACCAATGAAGTCAATCTGCACGAGACGAACGTATTTTTGCCCGACAAATATTATACTGCTGTTAGTTGTATCATAAAAATAACCCAATACGCAGTAAATTATTTAACTCAATTTGGCAATATTGGCTATGCTGATCTACCTGATCTACTGTTACCCAAATGTTCGAGACAGATACCGATACATCTCGAACTTTCTGGATTGAAAATACGCGACTATAAAAGCAGCAGCAGCGACGCTGCTCATCATAGAAACAAACTTCAAATAGAAACGGAGCCCAGAGTGTCTATCTTGAATATCAAACCAAACCTGCACAGGCTGTGTACTTTAAAGCAGGCACATATTAGTCGTTAGATCTATGCCTTAGAAATGTTTTATTTTAATTTTAGTTATAATGCATTTGTTGTGATTATATGCTTGCAAATTTAAATTTGAAATAAAAGTGTAAAAAATTAATTTTGATGACTTTGTCATTTATTCGACGCTCCCCTTGTTCAGCTTCAGCAAGCCCCCCCCTAGTTTGAGAACCGCTGATCTAAGTGATCTCAGGAGCTGGAGTGTCACAGAAGGTGATTGGCTCACTGTGGAAGGCAGCGGGAGTCAGGGAAGCTTGGGAGAGTGAGACTCAGTGTGAGCACCCTGGTCGCTGGGGAATCCGAGTCTCAGTTCGGGAGGAGCTCTACATAGCCAGGAGATGGAAGGCTACAAGACCAGGTCAGCTACAGCTGCATTTAGGGCAACGCCCCCTGTTGCAAAGCCCATTGGTAGAAGAAGGGTAGCCACCAAGTAGAAGGAAGAAGGCACCAGGTTTTAAAAAAGGAACTGTTTCCAGCCTGTTGGTTTTAACTGGATTTATTTATCTGGATTATTTTAACCTCCACTTTTATTACCCTGTTTTTATGGATTATTTATTTATTAAAACATTTTTGAAGCACTGCACTTTGGATGCTGTTTTGGTTTTGTTTAATTCTTTTTAATAAAAGCACTTGTTCACTTTAAACACCATCCCTTTGCTCAGTTTGATTTGTCCCTATCTGCCAGTTCATCCAGTTACATTACCAACGGTGTTGGGTTCAGGGCTCCCAAATCTGGAAGAGACGGAGTGGACCAGGACCCGCATCGTCACACCATTCATCCATTTCATCTGTTTTCTAAGCCCAATTATCCAGAGCAGAGTCATAGGGTAGTGGGAACCTGTCCCAGCAAGCATCGAATGGAAAGCAGGGTGCCACAAATCCATAGCAGGAACAGAGACGTATATTCTTCTTAAAATATTTCTTACTTTATTTGTTTGCTGTTCCGTTTAACTCATAACAAAATACTGTATGTATTTATTTAAAACTGCAAAGCAACCCTGAAAGGCAGTGTGGTGTAGTGGTTAAGGCTTTGGACTTCAATCCTTGAAGTTGTGGGTTGAAATTCCACTACTGACACCATGAAAAAGTCATATGACCTGCCTGTGCTCCAATTGGGAAAACCAAAAGAAATACAATAAAATACAATACAATACAGTTTATTTTTGTATAGCCCAAAATCACACAGGAAGTGCCGCAATGGGCTTTAACAGGCCCTACCTCTTGACAGCCCCCCAGCCTTGACTCTCTGAGAAGACAAGGAAAAACTCCCAAAAAAACCTTGTAGGGAAAAATGGAAGAAACCTTGGGAAAGGCAGTTCAAAGAGAGACCCCTTTCCAGGTAGGTTGGGCGTGCAGTGGGTGTCAAAAGAAGGGGGTCAATACAATACAATACACAAAACAGAACAAATCCTTAATACAGCATAAAAATAAAAATTTTAGAAGTATGGAGCAGAATTTAACAGTAGATGATATCACATAATAAGATTTGGATATTTTTAGAGTCCTGGAGACCTCATCCATCAAGCTGCCTCCCCCATTTGGCCATTCCATGGCTGAAACAGTGCTAGGCCAGCCAATCCGATGAAAGGACCCTTCTTTCCCATGATTCCTGAGATCCTCCATCAGGGATGACTTTACCATAGGCAGGCAAACAACTTGGCAGGTGGGCCGTGGCACCAATTGCTACATTTGAGTACCGAGAACAGAAACAGAATAGGTGAGGGTTAGTATCAGATTATAACTATCATGTTACTTATGTTTTAGTGCTAATGACTAACAACAGAGATGCAGTCTGTACAGTTAATCAGCAGCTCTAGTCAGGATATGCTAAACTGAAGTAGTGAGTCTTCAGCTGGGATTTAAAAGCTGAGACCGAAGGGGCATCTCTTATAGAAGCAGGAAGACCATTCCACAGTTTAGGGGCCCTGTAACTAAAAGCTCGACCTCCCACTGTTATTTTATTAATCCTTGGAATCATAAGCAGACCGGCATCTTGAGATCTTAATGTGCGCTCAGGTTTGTAAGTCATGATAAGTTCAGACAAGTAAGTCGGACCTTGGCCATTTAATGCTTTATATGTTAAAAGGAGGATTTTGAAATCTGCCCTAAACTTAACCGGGAGCCAGTGTAAGGAAATGGAACCGATTGTATCATAAATGTTGTAGGTCACTTTGGATAAAGGTGTCAAATAAATAAATGTAAATCTTAACACAAATCAGGTTGCTTCCTAATTATTTTCATTTACTTGATGGCTCTCTGATAGTCTGTGATAGAGTGGTGCACCACAGGGAGCAAAAGGGGCTATTGCCCCCTCACCTGAACTGTCTTGCCCTCTACATTTTGGAGGAAAGGGATTTTTGTTCTTTTCCTTTCTTTGCACATCATCAGTGGTCAGATAAGTATATTGTGAATGAATTGTATTTCTTTATTTTTTTATATTGATTAGAAAATACTGATGACTATTGTGTTTTTTGTAGTTGCTGCATATTTATTGGATATTCATTTTTCATTTCACTGTCGTCCTGTAGTTAAAATTATTTAATTCCTTGTCACGCATGCAAATCAGAGGATCTCCGATCGAAGTATGCAATAACCCACCAGAGTGAGAGGGGTCGCTGTCTCTAGCATTCTCTTCTTCTTCTTCTCTCCCCACAGCACAACCGCCCAGTGAGGGCACCTAGCCCCGCCCCTTCTGGTTTGCGTGATAAAAGAAGCCCAGCTGTCTGGAGGGAAGCACCTTTTGCAAACAGAGTGAACCGCCGGACAGAGCCCAAGTGATTGATCCTTATTTCCAAGGCAAAGAGACAAATAACTTTTGTTGATTATTTGCCCAAGCGGGTTGCTTTATAGACAACAAGAGGTGTGTTTATTATTGGACAAACCCGGTTGGTGTCCCAACTATTAATCTGCTCTACTATCTGTCATTCCTACACTCGACCGCAGTCTTTTTCCCGATGCCATGTTGTTCTATGGGCAGTTGTAGTTTATTGTTATTGTTGTCCAGAGTGAAGGAGGAAGAAATGGGTTTGTTTTTGGAAACATTTCTCTAATTACTTTGTAATTGCATTAGCCTGTCATCGGGACTGTGTCATTTTTATTACCGGTGACACAATAATGACTTTTGATTCAATTTTGGTAAGCACTTTTATCAGTTTTTACTGTTGGTTGTGTGTCTCTATCACGATCAAGATCGGTCATGAACTAGTAGGTGCCCAGCATGCAGGGCAAAAGAGGTGAGGCCTTTGGGGACAAAAGAGAAGTGATATCAATGGTCATTGGGTGATTTGTCCTCTGGTGTCTAGTTGAGAGAATAGAGGCGATTAGTGACTGCCTTTCTCTGCGGTGTGCTGTCGATGGGCATTGTGGGTAGTGTTGATGGACTTATCTCAGAAGCATTGTGCGGTTGTTCCACATTCTTGCTTGTGTGGCAGTATGTGAAATATTTTAAGGTAACATCTTGAAACTATTATGATTGTTGCTGAAAATAATGTCTCATAAAACCATATATTTATGACCTGAAATAAATACAGTGTGCTGAACCTTGGCTTTACTCATATATTCGCATGTTAAGAACTAGGAGGTGCCCAGCTTGCAGGGCAGAAGAGGTGAGGCCTTTGGGGCAAAAGAGAAATGACATCAAAGGTCATCGGGTGACTTGTCCTCTGGCATCTAGTTGAGAGAATAGAGGATATTAGTGATTGCCTTTCTCTGCGGGGTGCTGTCGATGGGCATTGTGTGGTTGTTCCACATTCATGCTTGTGCAGCATGAAACTATTATGATTGTTGCTGAAAATAACATCTCATAAAACCATGTATTTACTGTATGACCAGAAATAAATACAATGTGCTGCACCTCAGCCTTACCCACATATTCACATGTTAAGAATAAAACTCAAGAGATTTATAGTTGATGACAGAATGAAGATAAAGTTGCAGCCAAAATGTAAGAGTCAAAGCCCGGCCACTTTTAGGGATGACTCTTGCGTTCGGAGATAATGATCTTGTAGATGGCTGAGGCACTTCCAGGAGTGATGTTCATGTACAATAAACGAAAAGAGCAGTGTTCATGTAGATTTCACTAAAAACGCCTCAAAGTGTTGCACAAACAGCTTGAAATAAATCATCAGCAAATATAGGCATTCGATAATAAACAACATTAGCAAACTGCAGGCATGTATCACCTATCAATAAAGTGTAAATTATTTGTTTACATTAAGATACTGAATTTATTATCTGGATACGCAGGATATTTAAAGGAATCAGATGAGCAGAAAGGAATGTTTAAACATATTATTAAAATTATAAAAACAGCATCTGTCTGCTAACTGTATGCATGGATTTAGGTGTTTTTCTATACTTGTTTACATTTTGCAAAAAAAAAGTGAAATCAATGAAAATCACTACTTATACATATCACTGAAGTCATTCAAAAACATAAGGTATAAAAATGCCACTAAATCAGATTTAGACTGTTTGTTTCCCTGATTTAGTCATGACTCCCACTTATTTCCAGTTCAGAGAACGGGCACATGAACAGGAGGACTGGCACTTTGGCAGAAGCTTTCCTTGGGAGTCGCAATTTTCATACGTGGCTCAACAGCACCACTTAATGTTTATTTCAAGTAGCGCGAGGAAATGCGTTTCTCTGTTCCACTTCAACCAAATTGTGTAAAAATAACAACAATGATGCACCATCCAAAACATTTACAGGAGCAGAGGAACATACATTTGAATTAAGCAAGTAGCCTAATAAAAATCAGACATTTATCTATGCCTAGAAGATCTAATGAGGATCTTAAAGTGGAATTTTAGAAGTTGGGTGGGAATCTTAGATAGATAGATAGATAGATAGATAGATAGAAAAACACCCACCGAATCAACAGGCTAATTAAAAGGACAGGGTCAGTTACAGAATGCAGTTGCACCCCCTGGAGGTCGTAGTAAAGGAGAGAATTAAGACAAAACTGAGTGCCATTATGAACAATGCTACACATCCTCTCTCTGATGCACTAACACTGATGACTTTCTGCCAATGAATCATTCAGCACAAGTGTGTCAAGAAATATGACTGGGGCTTCTTTATACTAAAAGTAATACACCTGCCTAATGCCTCACTGGGATGGGAACTGCCAAGTCAGAAATTTTCTTTCTTTTTAGTCACACTAGTGTGTATTTAGTCTGTATTGTGCAAGTATTTTTTTTTATCTATCTCTTTATTTGTTTATTTAAAGAGAAGTTGGCAACATGCAATGATAGCGTGTTGCCACTCCCACCACACCCCAGGTGACCCCTCAGCACTCCACTAAACAGGGTGAGGTTTTATACGGTGGCTGGAGTGCCAATCCTGCCACCAACCCCCAAGTTTTCCTTGTAAGTTGGAGGGCCTGCTTGCATAGGGTTGCTGGATTAGAAAATTAGAAATATGGGACACTCTTAAAAACTCTCTGTATATTACTATATATATAAATTTATACATTCCCCCTAAACGCCCAGACCAATATATTATATAAAAGTACAGACATAAGTTAAAAACATAAAGCAAGGATTTTAATAGGTTATGAGGAAAACAAAAGTAAAATAATTTGAAAATTATTTAATACAAGCTAAAAAAAAATTCTGTAAAAGTGAAATCATTTGAAAATATTTATTTAATGCAGACAGGAGAAAGAGTATAGGAACCTAATCAAGGACTTTTTTAAATGGTGCGACTCAAACCACTTACACCTGAACACCAGCAAAACCAAGGAGCTGGTGGGGGATTTTAGGAGGCTCAGGCCCCTAATGAACCCCGTGATCATCAGAGGAGACTGTGTGCAGAGGATACAGACCTATAAATACCTGGGAGTGCAGCTGGATGATAAATTGGACTGGACTGCCAATACTGATGCTCTGTGTAAGAAAGGACAGTGCCGACTATACTTCCTTAGAAGACTGGTGTCTTTCAACATCTGCAATAAGATGCTGCAGATATTCTATCAGACGGTTGTGGCGAGCGCCCCCTTCTATGCGGTGGTGTGCTGGGGAGGCAGCATAAAGAAGATGGACGCCTCACGTCTGGACAAACTGCTGAGGAAGGCAGGCTCTATTGTAGGTATGGAGCTGGATAGTTTGACATCTGTGGCAGAGCGACGGGCGCTGAGCAGGCTCCTGTCAGTCATGGAGAATCGACTGCATCCACTGAACAGGATCATCTCCAGACAGAGGAGCAGCTTCAGCGATGGACTGCTGTCACCGTCCTTCTCCACTGACAGACTGTGGAGACCTCACACTATGCAACTCTTCAATTCCACCTGGGGGGGGTAAACATTAAAAGTTAACATTAGACAAAGTTATTGTCTGTTTTACCTGGATTTTATCACTCTTTAATTTATTTATTTTTTTTATTGTTTTTTTTTTATCAGTATGCTGCTGCTGGAGTATGTGAATTTCCCCTTGGGATTATTAAAGTATCTATCTATCTATCTATCTATCTATCTATCTATCTATCTATCTATCTATCTATCTATCTATCTATAATGGAGAGATATTATTATTATTTAATACAGGCAGTTAGAAAAAATAGTGGGCCATGGCAAGTAGTAACAACACCCTTTGTTAACACTGTATGTTGAAATGCTGATACTGAACTGCACAGCAGCACAGCTGGAGAGCAAAACGGTGTGAGCATCGCCATCCTCAGCCAACCATAGCAACGGAACAAGCTGCAAACAGGCAGCAAACACTCGTTTCCTCATTACATTTGGGTTATTTTCATCAAGTTACTTATAAAGTTACAACTAAGTACAGTAAGAAGGTAGTAGAAATATATTTATATTAAGAAATTCAAAAATGAACTAAATACGGTACATTTGGGTGCCCCTGAAAGGTCAGTACGGGACAGGGGATAAAATTATCAAATATGGGACATGTCCTGTATATAAGGGACGTCTAGCAACCCTATGCTTGCAGGGCTGGATGCAGATTAACGTTATACCTAGGACGAAGCAATTACAGGTTAAGGGCCTTGCTCAAGGGCCCAAAGGAGTAGACTCACTTGTGGCGTTTATGGGATTTGAACTGGCAACCTTCCGATTGCCAACACAGATGATTAGCCTCAGAGGCAGCACTCTTTAAAGAGCTTCTGTAAAATCCAAAATTCTCTCAGTGAACAAATAAGTAAAGTTCTACCTATGAATATCAAAAGTTTAGAATCAGCCAGAAATGTTGCCATTTTAATAAAAACCGTTAATGTATTTAATAAGATATTATTAAGTACTCTTCATTTGTCTAAAATTGTGTACCTCATCAATTGATTGATCTCGCTCTTCATTACCACCACATTCCAAGTTAAAATTCAGGACCTGATCTTGAAATATTATGAAGAGTTCAGGGTGACACTGACAACGTCCAATTGGCATCATCTTGAGAAGGGCATTATTATGGGATGCACTGTCTCAGTTATTCTTTTTGTCCTTGCTATGAACATGGTGGCCAAATCAGTAGAGGTAGAGTACAGGGGTCCCATGTCCAAGCCAGGCACACTGCAGCCTCCAATCAGAGCATTTATTGATGATCTTGCCATGATGACAACATCAGTTCACAAGGATGAGTTTCAAACCCTTCAAATTAAGGTCCATGGAGCTAAAGAAGGGGAACATAGTGGACATATTTTGCTTCTCACTACCAGGAGTCACCATACCTTCTAATCCTGAGCAGTCCGGGGAAGACCTTCGTCTCCAGTCTGAAAGGTTATGTCACCATTCAAAAGTTGAATAAATCAAGTCTACTTTATAGATTCATGGCTTGGATCTATCAGTGTGCCATATTGTCCCTAATTCTGTGGCCTCAGCTGATATATTTAGTCCCAGTTAGTGCAGTGGAGTCTCTAGAGGAGAAGATCGGCTGCTTTGTCCACAGCTGGCAAGTTGTTCCCCTCAGCCTAAGTAGTGCAGCACTGCACAAACACAGAAACATCCTGCAGCTCCTGAAGAGTCTAAGGTTGCAGAAATATGGGGATGCTCGGCAGCTCGGAGATTCCAGGGTCCCAAAACTATCAGCCACTGAAGTAGAAGTACCAACGGGGAGGAAATAAAGAACACACAAATTGGGTAGAGATGCCAGAATTGCATTTAAGGCACAAAGCTCTAGTGGGAACGGTGGCTTCCCCAAGGATAGTGGGACAGGGAGCATGGATAAGGTAGGAAAATGCACTCCAGTACAAGATGACCCGAGAGCAAGTCAGACCTTTAATTGCATTCAGTTCCTTGTCAAAGCTGTCTACAACACCCTCCCAAGTCCTACAAACCTTGGCAGAAGGACGAGGCAGCTGCTTGTCTTGTTGTGGTGGGAATGAGTCCTTAGAGCCTGTCCTGAAGAGCTGCCTAAAGGTGCTTGTAAAAGGCCATTCGCACCAATGACCAGGTGATGAAGGCAATTGCTGATAGCAAAACCACTGCAGTCAACTCCATTGTCCACAGAAGAAGATTATCCTCCTTCACGAAAGAAGGAGAGAACTCCATGCTCAGCAAATTCCATGACTGGTTTCCTCACGACAGCCTCTGGGTGGAAGATCAGAGCAGATCAGGGTAAGTAGTTAAAGTTTCCAGACCACATCACACAAACAACACTCTGGCCAGACATGGTCATTTTTTAAGAGGTCACCAAACAGTTGATCGTTTTTCAAACTCAAAAAGAACACATGGAAGAGGTGAATGAAAGGAAGACAGCAAAACACCAGAAACTTGTGGAAAAGTTCTGGATCAGTGGATTTCAGAATTTCTGTGGGCCAGTCGAGGTGGGCTGTTGGAGCTTTGCAAGGCAGTCATTCTTTTGGTCATTATCTGGACTGGAGATAACAGGGGCAGCAAAGAGGTGTGCCATGACAGAAGCCACGGAGGAAGCCAATAAGTAGCTATGGATCATGAGGGACGATCCATGGGAGGTTGCTGCTGGGATGCCATCCAGGACATGATGTAACCCAGCTGGGTTTCCTGAGTGAGGGTTTATTATGTTAAAAGGCTCAGAACACCTGACAACCCCATTAACATCATTGATGATGCCCCCCCCCTTTGCATATAGAAGTGCATCTTAGAACTTAAACTTTAGGCTTGCTCAAAATTTCCCCTGCTAAAGTTAAATTTAGCCAGTTTGTTTTTTTAACATGCAAATTGAAGTTAAAGTACAATCTAAACTAATAATTATTATTATGGTTATTATCAATATTATATTTTCAAACTTGCTTCAGGGCTGCTGAGGAGCAAAGCTGGTTTGGGGAAAACTTGGTGTAAGGTAGGAATCAACTCTGGATACACACTTGCACACACACGGCCACATGGCATCAGTTTAGAACTGCCAATTAACTTATCTTTTACATTTTTGGGATAAAGGAGGAACACTGGAATACCTGAAAGAATCCCCACATAGACATGGCAAGAATGTGCAGGTTCTGTATAGAAAACAACATGGCGGAAAATCCAACAGTGCTACCCACTTCATTACTATTGTGGTCACCCGAGTGAAGGAGGCTCAACGAAACAGGAATATGTTAGGGGTGCCAACATAGCCTTTCCCGATTACTGACTAGGTCCAAGCCAAAAAACAACACTCAATAGCGTAAGAAAACAACAAAAGTAAGTGGCACATAGTCAAGTGGCATCTATGTGTTTGGCTCTGCCGATGGAACCTCTGAGTTGTAGCTCCTTCCATCAGGTTGTCACCGTGATAAAAGACACATCCTCCCAGACAGTCATCCCTTTGAAGCTTTGGGACACAGAAGGGGGTGGGGCAAGTTGCCCTCACTGGGCGGTTTTTCATGATTGTGGTGGAAGAAAATGACAAGACTGTTAGCGGCAGCGCCCCCTCTCAGCCAGGGGTGGTATCACATACCTAAGGAGAGCTTGCATGGTGAACATCAGACGTGGATGCGTGACACCATGCTACCCTATTATTATTATTACAGTGGAAACTCAGCTTGCAAGCATAATTCGTTCTGGAAACGTGCTTGTAATCCAAAGCACTCATATATCAAAGTGAATTTCCCCATAAGAAATAATGGAAACTCAGCTAATTCGTTTCACAACCCACAAATACTTATATAAAAATAATTAATACAAATTCTTCACTCTAAATAAGGGAATCACTGCTGTCTGTTGGCTCACTGGAATCTTTTTCTTTTTTAGAGACTTTAATAAGGAAACCTATCCAATGACAGTTGCTTTTGCCTGAAGAGTCACTACACTTGGACACAAAATTAAAAAAATGCTTTACGCACTGTAAGGTTCCTAAACTCTTTTGGGATTCCCCCGCAATGGGACAACACACAGAAGAGCGTCCCGAAGAAAGCAACCACAGGCTTCCAGCACTGTAGCAGTTCACCGTAAAAGAGAATCAGAAAAGATTGCGGTCAAGCTATAAGTGCCTGCCATCGATGGGTGATGCAAGGAACATTATAAACGCAAGAGCACAGTATTACTTAGCCACTAACCTGCTCACGACCCTGCCTGATTGCTGTGTCTCTGTATAGGAGAGCGGTAGATCTCATTAAAATAAATAACCGTGCTGTTCCTGTTTCATGCTGAATAAAGCTGGTTTTGCTAAAGTACTGAGACTCAGCCTTGTGTTTTGGGGTGCATGACAGGAACTCGCATGTTACAACACACACACACGTGGTCACCATGCTACAGCAAACAGTATACGCTCATACGGATGTTGACTATATGAGTGAGGCACGCCAACTGAGAATGTGCATGGGAGGCGATTACCCATAATCCCCACGTGACGCTCGGTGGACAAAGCGTATATATACTACTCGTATTGCAAGACCTCGCTCGTTTATCAAGTTAAAATTTATTAAATATTTTAGCTTGACTTGCAAAACACTCGCAATCCAAGGTTTCACTGTATTATTATTATTATTATTATTATTAGTAGTAGTAGTAGCAGTAGTAATAGTATTATGGGGCAGGCACATATTACATGTAACCCCTACAGATTTCTATAAGCAATTTCTTTTTCCCACACATTTTAAATTCTAACTTTACATATGTATTTTCTTTTAACTCTTCCTCATTTTTGTGATATATTTTTGTTGAATCAAGGAAATGAACACACACTTGAACGGGTAAGCTGAAAAAATAAGTGATATACCCTAACATGGCTTCCAGTATCACCTTCGGATGGTCCAACGTCAGTTATTATTACCTGACAAAGTCAACGATAGACACAATCACAGCTCTGGAGAACTCTGCCACTTGGCCGTCCACCACTTCCTGGGCATTCGATAGCTTATCTCTAACCAGAAGGAGAAGACAGGATGGCACTGCCAGAACGTATGGAGGAAGGTGCCAGGTAAGCCATAAGAACAAAGAAGGCAAAGAGGGTCATGGAGCAGAAGGGACAAAGTTTTGATTTCTGTAACAAAACTGTGACATGTTTGAATATATTTTGCTAAGAAAGGGGAGACTTCAGTGGGACAAAAATGAGTGGAATTAAGAGGAGAGGTTTGTAAAGTGTTTTACAGAGTAAAGGACAGAGAATGAAAACTGGCAGCCATTTGTCAAAATTCATATGTTGATGAGCCATAGTAATTACAGTATCATTCCACTTGTTTAGAAAAATATCAACCAATCTAAGCATTCATTCATCTAAGGAGGTTTTCTACTTGATAATTAAAAGTGCATCACTTCTACAAATATGTGCTTTATATTTAAATACTTCACTGGGGGCTTTATGTCCCTTAAGATTATTATTATCTGTTCTGGAAAGCTTGAATATTTTGTTGAGGTTGCCAAAAAATCAAAGAATACTCACGTTGTTTGATATTCTACTTTGAATTTGTAAGTGTTAATTGATTTCAGTTATACAAGAATTTAAATAGTCAATCTATATTTCTGTTTTGGTTTTCTTGCAAATGCAAAGATTAAATTACACTGTACATATGGTTCTGACATATAATGCTTTATTATTTTTTTATATAGGTAGAATTAATTTTTTCAGTCTTGGCAATCAAATGATTTCAATTATTATTTTTTTAAAATGTGGAGTCAAAAATAAAATGTTATGAATTAAAAATGATAAATATGGCAGCAGATGAGCACTAAAGTTTGTGTGAAACTTGCTAAAACGTTTATGTGAATTTCAGATATTTTCATAATTCAAGAACCAAATGTTAAGGAAAGCATTTTGCTACCTGCATGTTGTTACATGTGTGTGCTTGGGGAGCAACCTAAGGGCGCAGGTAAATGTGATTCACCACCAAAACATGAGGGGGCACTCTCTAATAACACCTCTCCTACTCTGACATCACTTCCGGGGTTGGTCCACCAGGGCCCACCTCTTCCTCCCAAAATTCCTCATAAAGGGATCCGATGCCATCTTGGAGGCAGAACATCTTGAGAAACTACAACTCATCATTTGCATACACCACACATTTTCTTTTTACGCCTTTTGCGCACATTAATATACGGGGTTTGTCTTCGGGTGCCCCAGACCCTTTACCTTGTGCCTGTTGTCACCTTAAAATGTATTACTTGCACAAACATTTTCCAATATAAATGTTTTTAAGAGACCTGTGCTCTCCAATTAGAGAGACCAGCTAAAAATGAACCAACGCGTAGTGCGCGATCAGCCAAGGCAGAATATAGCATGGGAAATATTGTCAGAATGTGTCACGTACACTGCAAAAAAAATTAAATCTAAGCAAGCGAAAAGTATTCATATCATGACGCTAAATCTGGTGTCTCGTATTGTAAGAATTACTGACTTATTAGAAAACTTGTATTTACAATTATTTAGCGTGCTTTAAGAAATCTTCTCAAGTAAATTTTGCTCACCCTATTGGCAGATTTTTGCTAAAGAAAAGCCAAACAACTCCCATTTAAAGTTTTTTGTTTACTTTCTGCATATGCATTTTTGCAGAGTATAGAGGAATATTTCAGAAAAATAAATGAATATAGTGTCGGAGATGGCTGGGGTGGCGACCCGGCCAGGATGCCTAGGAAGACCGGAGGAGGGCTTATACCTTCACCAGACCATGTGGGGGCAACCACCCTGGTTCCTTTGGGGGTCACGGGTACAGAGCTCTGAACAACTGGAAAGTGTGCAGTCAGACTACAAGATGCTGTGTGTTATTTCTATCTGTTAAGTCAAGATGGAATCGTATCCTTGTTTAAGCAGCGTTGCCTTTTTTGGAAGTGCATGTTCATCAAAGGGAGGGCCTGCACATGAAGAAAGAGGATAAAGTCTTGGAACATTGCCCGGTACACTATTGAAGCCGACGGATGGAGGGGAGATCCATCTGGGTTTTGTCATTGGCTTCCTTCATCTGATATGCAGTGTAAGCTAACATTAAACAAATCTAAATTATTTCTCCTACGTGATTTCTTACCACTGTATCACTAGGGAGGAATGTCATCTTTTATGTTATAACTATATAGATTTGGGTTATGCAACACAACACAATTACAAAAGAACTCTTTCCCAGGGGGCGCTAAACACAGCATTGCTAAATGGTAATGTGTGTGTGTTCACCCTGTGATGGACTGGCACCCTGCCTGGGGATTGTGTCAGGCCTTGCGTCCAATGATTGCTAGGATAGTCTAAGGTTAGGAAGATGGACAGATGAAATGTGAGCATAAATTATCCAATGTTTCATAAAATATGTTTTTCTTGCTTATTTCTTTAGGACCCCCAGACTTAAAATGATTTTGTAAAAGAATGACACACTAAAGTGTTGCTTAATAAGCATTTGTATGAAAATTCTGCAACCACATGCTCGGCCAGAGCTGAAGTCTTTGTTGAGCAGAAGAGACGTCAGTTTTCAAAAGATTATAATAACTGCCATTTTTACAATAATCACTTTAGTTGTCTGTATTGGTTATGTATGGTGCATTGCTTGCTTTTTAAATAGTTCCTAGGAGAAATGCAAACACTTACTGACAGGAGCCAATTCCACTTGGAAAGTCAGATTTGTAACAAAGTGAAGCGTGTAGGCCAATATCAAAGATGTGGGCAGTGTGAGAGGAATTGAGTAATTGATCTTAATCAGTCAGCCAATGAACTATCAGTTTGGCAACGGCAGTAAATGTTTTAAATGATTTGGTAAGGCTCCCATTTTATTTTTTTAACCTTTCTCTGCAGGTGGGGTCTACGACCTTTAGATTAATATCAAAGTAACTGAAGCACATTAATTGTAAGAAACAGAATGTCACAATGTATTGAGAAAAACAAGGACTATAGAAATGTGATAACTGCCTATATACAAACAAACGTGCAACACAGAAGAGGCTGGATATTTACTGCTTATTTAGAGCTCAAATTTATCTATTTTTAGTTTTTTCTTCTTTATTTTATATCATACAATTTCTTGCATTAGGAACTAGCCGTCCCCTGCATCTTCGCCCATGTAGAAGTGAAACAGGACCGCGAGGAGGGCCCTGCCCGGCTCCCCACTCCTGGCATCACGCTTCCCCCTCCCCTCAGCCCGCAGCCTCTGTCTTAGATTAGCACAAATATATGGGTCCTGCAAGCGAACTATGATTCTTAGCGCGATAAGAGAAGTAACAAAATCTAAATCTCTTTAGTAGTTCTCTCATTCACTAGCTAAGCAGAGGTAAGGAATGCTCCGAGGCTGGCACGTGAGTGAGGTGATCCCCACCCCCATCCCCTTGGCTTGCTGTGTGTCTCTTGGATTCACGCAAATAAATCGGTACTACAGTAATCCCTCCTCGATCGCGGTGGTTGTGTTCCAGAACCCCCGCGATAGATGAAAATCCGCGAAGTAGAAACCATATGTTTGTATGGTTATTTTTATATATTTTAAGCCCTTATAAACTCTCCCACACTGTTAACATTATTAGAGCCCTCTAGACATGAAATAACACCCTTTAGTCAAAAGTTTAAACTGTGCTCCATGACAAGACAGAGATGACAGTTCTTTCTCACAATTAAAAGAATGCAAACATATCTTCTCTTCCAAGGAGTGCCCGCATCAGGAGCAGAGAATTTCAGAGAGAGAGAGAGCGCTCGCTAAGAAAAGCAAACAATCAAAAAATCAATACGTGCTTCTGTGCTTTTAAGTATGCCGCACCGCGATAAAGCGGCATTTTTTAGAGGAGCGTCCGTATCTTTATCTTCTAAGCAAACAGCCTCTGTGCAAACAGCCCCTCCGCTCACACCCCCTCCGCCAGGAGCAGAGAACGTCAGAGAGAGAGAGAGAGCGTGAGATTAAAGCAAACAATCAAAAAATCAATATGTGCTTTTGGGTTTTTAAGTATGCCGAAAAGGAGCGTCCCTATCCTCTGTGCAAACAGCCCCTCTGCTCACACCCCCTCCGTCAGGCAGAGAGAGTGAGAGAGACATAGAAAAGCAAACAATCAAGCACCGCGCGGGAAGCATATCTTATAACATTGAGGAGTTTTAGTTAATATGTAATACATGCTCTGATTGGGTAGCTTCTAAGCCATCCGCCAATAGCGTCCCTTGTATGAAATCAACTGGGCAAACAAACTGAGAAAGCATGTACCATAAATTAAAAGACCCATTGTCCGCAGAAATCTGCGAACCAGCGAAAAATCCGTGATATATATTTAGATATGCTTACATTTAAAATCCGCGATAGAGTGAATCTGCGAAAGTCGAAGCGCGATATAGCAAGGGATTACTGTACAAGCAAAATCAACTGGAATGTTCAAGCAAATTATTGAAGAAAACACAATCTAAATCCATTAAGTAGTTCTCTCATTCATTAGCTAAGCAGATGTAAGATACGCTCCGAGGCTGCCGCATGAGTGAGTGGATTTACGTTAATAAATTGGTACCACAAGCGAACAATAATACTTAGCATGATGAAAGATGTTGCAAAATCAACCTGAATGTTCAAGCAAATTATAGAAAAACACCCAATCTAAATCTGCTAAGTAGTTCTCTCGTGAAAAGTGGACAAACAGACGTTGGATTTTATGTATATAGAGATTTGTTAGTTTTCATATACCCATTTGGGTCAGCAACCCTGGAGCAATTGCGGGTTGAGGGCCTTGCACAAGGGCCCAGCAGAGTAAGATCCCTAGTGACACTAAAGGGGATTTGAACCGGCAACCTTCTGGACACCGGCGCAGATCCTTAGCCTCAGAGCCACCACTCCACCTGGCACAGATAAACTGTTTTACTATATCCTGGCTTTTCGGATGATTTGTCTGCTATTGTGTGAAGTTGTGTGTTGTTGCTCCCGCTCCAAGTGTTTTGGAGTTCCCTCTTTGTCTTTGTTACGTGGTTCTTTTGTCTGTGGTATGCAGTGCTTAACTTAGACAGCTAGTTGTGTTGTCTGTAACTTCATAGGGAAAAGAGTTACTCTTTCTGGCACAAGAGTTTAGATGCTGTGGTTCCCATCTTGAGGTCCAGGTCCAAGTGGAGGGTTCTTCTTGTGTTGGAGTGCATTCTTTGTCTTTATTATATGGTCCTTTTTGTGTGGTGTGATGTTGCCTTACTCAACTTTCTGGCTCTTTGCTGTGTCCTCTGCAACTTTATAGGGAAGTCCATTACTGTATCTGGCACAAGAGTGCAGATGAGGAAGTTCCTTCTTGAAGTAATGGCTGCTTCTCAGTGTTCTCGGACTGGGCTCAGTTACTGGTATAAAGCTTGGCTTGGCAGATTGAATCCAAGAGCAAAAGTAGTTCATTGCGTCCTGCTCCAAAGCTCTATGGAGAGTGGCTGCTTGGCCAAAGAAAGTTTGTGAACATTTTGCTTTGCAGAGAGTGGGTGGCTTCCCACCCCAAAAAAAGTGGCTTATTAGCTTTAGCTACCCAAAAAGAGCAGCTCATCAGCTTTCAGCTCTGCAATGAGAGAACGAATCATAAAAAAACAGGCCAGAAGAGATGAATGCTATTTCTTTTGAAGAAAGGTATAACCTCTGATGATTGGATCAAAGTTCCTTCCAGTTACACATCCAGAGCCTGCTTATTGGTGTGAAATTTTGTTCATCAAATCCAGCCATGTCCATTTGAGTGCCCTTTTTGTCTGAAGATGTTACTGCAGAAGTGTCAGATCAACTCTGGTTTACACTTTTGTTGTCAGATGAAATGTAGGTAGGGGTGCAAATGGCTTGGCCACAGAAAGCCACGGGGACTTTGTACTGCAGCAGAAACAGAAAAACAGAGAGTTTCCAGCCTCACTAAGGCCACATGTTCTTGACCTGCACCAAATTAACATCATTCTGGACCAAAATCTTTAAATGCCTCTCAGACAGCCTTGGTGTCACAATCCCTCCTAATCCACTAACAGCTGTGTTTGGTGGGCTCACAGAGGGGCTTAAAGTGGAGAAGGACAAACAAACTGTGATTGCCTTTACTACACTATTGGCACATAGACTTGTCTTGCTCAACTGGAGGAATCCTATCTCACATCTTTTAAGTTAGTGGGTAACTGATATATCCATCCAACCATCTTCCAAGCAGCTGAATCCAAACACAGGGTCACAGGGGTCTGCTGGAGCCAATCCCAGCCAACACAGGGCACAAGGCAGGAATCCAATCCCAGGCAGGGTGCCAACCCACCGCAGCTGATCTTATATACTATTTGAAATTGGAAAAAATCAAATTCTTACTTAGAAGATCTGTGCAGAACTTTTTCAAAACCTGGCAGGATGTGATCAATAACATTCTAGAAAAAGCTTTTAAAGCACTGAGGAAGCAGATTTTCTCCACTTTTTCTTTTTTTTCTTCTCCATTTATCTTATCACTTATTAATTCATCTATTTTCTTATTTTTACTAGCTTTAAGTTTTACTCTGCTGGCTTAGCTCTCTTTCTCAGGGGTTGAGGTTGATTTGTTTTCAAATCTCATTTTTATAAAAATTAATTTATTTGTATGGAATCAATAAAATAAAAAGAAAGAAAAACAGAGAGTGATGGCCTCAGTATTACATCACATCTGAAGGACAGCATCATTTTAAGAGCAAGGTAGCATTGGGATCCACGTTCAGACCACAGGGTGAGTGCCCCCTGCTGGCCTCAACATACTCCTCTTCCAACAGCAATCCATGTTTATTTCCTCAATGGTCTCCCATCCAAGTACTGGCCGGGCCTGAATATGCTTAACTTCTGGTGGATTTCTTGTTCTGAAGTGCATGTGGAATGGATAAAGAAAACAAAAAGTATGCAGTTTTTGCTTTAGAAGAATGAACACACTAGCAAGCTGTATAATTAAATACCAAGTTTAATTATCTGCTAGGCTTGACTTCTAACTGCAAAACTGGTTGGAACAAAGTCCTGCAGCCTCTGCGGACCTCCAGGACAATAACTGAGTACCCCAGCTGTAGGTGATATATTTCCAGTGTTCCAGCATGTAGTGTTTGTGTTCCGGCTGCAGCTGAACCTTCTTTCTTGTGGCCAGTAGGTGAACACGAATGGATTGCTGGCGTGACTTACATGACCCTTATGTATTCTGATCTCAGACAACTGGCTTCTGTTATTCTGTAGAAGTTATCACAGCCCCCTGTTTTCCTTTTAATTTCTGACCACTGCAATGGACTGGCATCCTGTCCAGAGTTTGTTCCTGTCTTGCTCCCTATGCTAGCTGGGATAGGCTCCAGCTCTTCCCGTGACTCTGGTTTGGATTAAGTGGGTTAGAAGATGACATGACATATATCTGACCAAGGTGCCAATATTTACTGGATGTTTTCTGGATGGCAGCTTATTCTTGATACTACACGTATTTGATATAATACTGCATAAAAAAAAACAGGGTTGCTGTTTCTCCTACTTTCATGCTGATGCTTCTGGCACCTACGACTATATGGCATTCAAAGTCACTTTTAAACAGCATTGTACGCACATACAAGGCAATCACCAACTGAGAAATCAACCGTGTCTGAAGGGAATGTGTGCTAAATAAGTTATCACTCAGTACACGGCAGCCTGACTACATTTTGTGATAGCATCCAATATTATGTACATCATCACCGAGAGCCAAAGCACAACAGTCAACTTCTGTTAGTGGTCTCCTGCCCAAAACAGATGGATTTGATTCGCCTTGTGCCTCCTCATATTCTGTATGGTCCAATGGGAATAACAAAAAATGTGTTTTGCATGGATGTTGCTGGCAAGGCATTGTGATTCAAGTAGAAAAGTAATTGGCTTCATGTACTGAATTCCAATGTTCAGTCTCTACTTAGGCAAATGTGAGCGCCGTTCATTCGTATTCATTTGTATGAGGGGGAGTCAAGTTAAATGTGATTTATTAGAAAATGGACTGAACCTTAATAAAACTGATCATGTCATTTCTTAATGCTGTCTCCACCCTTCTCGATGCACTTGTGCCACCTGCCTGGAAGTGCCGGGATTCCAGCAGAATAAAAGGTTTTGTCTTGCCCTCACCAGAAACCTGGTCAGACCTCGCTGATTAAACATGACATCATAATGGACCCCGGGGTAATCAATTCGGGAGCATCCATACCACCTCCTGGAGGCAAAACGTACTGAAGTGGAGCCTGAGGTCAAATGCATACTGGAACTAGGAGTAATTGAGGAAGGTCATAGTTCCTGGTCCAACCCAATCATATTGGTCCCCAAACCCAATGGAAGACGGAGATTCTGCAACAACTTCCATCGCCATAATAAAGTCTCCCAATTTGAAGTTTATCTGATGCTGCTAGTGGACGGCTTCCTTGAATGACTCGGAAAGGGGAAATATTTGACCACTCTTGACATGACAAAGGGATACTGACAACTTCTTCTAACGGACTCTGTGAAGGCCAAGACAGTGTTTAGCATCTCTAGTGGACACTGGGAATATCGAGTTCTTCCATTTGGATTGTCCGGGGCACCTGCCACATTCCAATGTCTGCTAGATAAAGTGCTACGGCCCCACAATTCCTATAGTGCTGCCTACTTGAATGACGTGGTTATCTAGTCCGACACATTGAAGAAAAACTTAGAACAGGTTCAGGCTGTGCTCAGACTCTTGGTAAAGCCGGACTTCGTATCAGTCCTAAGAAATGTTTCTTTGGATTGCACAAGGCCAACTATTTAAGCTATCCGGTGGGTGGTGGCACAGTCAAACCACAGTGTTCCAAAGTAGATTCCATATTGAAGTGGCCCCATCTGAAAACCAAGCAGCAGGTTTGCCTTTCTTGGTTTAGCTAGATACTACCGGCAGTTTGTACCATGGTTCCCCTGAAAGACTGGCGCCCTTGACAGATTTAACAAAGAAACAAGCATCTAGCAATATGGTATGGCATAGTAAAGCTGATGCTGCATTTCATGACCTAAAGCAGGCCCTTACATCGCCACCTGTTCCAATGGCTCCTAACTTTTCTCTGCCTTATATATTCCAGGCTGATGCTTCAGACACAGGACTTGGTGCCATGCTGAGCCAAGGCATCGACGGTGTTGAACACTCCATCATGTTCCTGAGCTGGAGTGGTGGTGGAACAGAGGGCCTTGGAGATCAAATTTGCAGTAACACAACAGTGGTACTACCTCTTGGAGTTTACCCATGTTTGATCATGTTGCTCTGCAGTGGATGGTAGTACACAATGAGTCTAACAGGTCTGGGCTAAGGGGGAGTACTGTGTCACACACATGCACATGTGGGACAGTTCACAGGCTTAAATAGTGTTATTTGTCAGCCATACTAGGGTTTGGTACTCTTACCTGATCCTCTCTCCTCTTATTCTTCTGCAGCCCAGCTAAAGACCTTGACGTTTAATGACATCAACATTGATCGTCCCATTGTTGAAATCACTTCCAGCCTCCCGATGATATCATTTCCGCTACTTAGAATTCCCCTTCCTGCCACATCAGTTCTTGTTCCGGCTGTCCTTACTCCACCTCTTCCTCCCATCCACCATTGTTTATAGCGCAGTCTCAATCTGTTAATGAATTAATTTGTGAACTCCGCTCCTATAAAGATGTGTTTCTTTTCATTTACTGATTTTTCTGTTTACAGGGTGGTCTTCCGCAAATCTTTTTCAGTCTGCTGCCTGACGTTTTGTCACTAACTGCTATTTTCAGGTCTCTCTGGACATGTTTGATTGGATTCAAGTTCTAATGAAATTTACCAGGACAGTTCAATTTTCACTGAAATATTTTAAATACACCACACTGCACACATTTTAGAAATTTCAAAATCTCCCATTGAAAAGCATTGGCAAATTTGTGAACTTTGTCTTCCTTAAAGCATTAGAACAATCTAAAAAAGGGCAGGCCATTCAGCCGAACAAAGCATGCCAGTCCTATCCACTTAATTCTTGTAAAATAACATCAAGATGAGTTCTGAAAGTCCTCCTGTCAACCACACTACACTACTTGGTAGCTTATTCCGTGTGTTTATAATTCTCTGTGCAACGATAAACTTTCGAATGTTTGTGTGAAATTTACCCTTAACAAGAGAAGAGAGAGAAACATTCTGTACAAATCAGTTTACTGTTTCAGTTTTACCTTGAGAGCAGTTACTGTACTTCAACTTGTGTATATTTTTATTTTCTTTTACTAGTACGAGAGGATCCTATGACAGCAAAACAATGAAACACTTGCAGTCGTACCCACTGAAGCCAATTTACCTCACTGCCTAACACAAAATGGAGTAGTGTCAGGGTCAGATTTGGTTGGACTTGGATGGCCGAGCATTACTATACTGAATATGGAAAATATGACATTAGCTGTGTATTTACTGTATTTATTTAATTTGCTAAGAATGATATTCTTTATTTGTTTAATATGGTAGTAATGTTTACCAGAATGTGTACCAGAATGCAGCAGCAGGTCTTGTTACACGCTGACAGTTGGCTGCTGCCTAAGCCTCATCTGGCGCTCATCTTTCGTGAACCTCAGTCACAGCAGCTCAGTTCTCCTGCTCCTGTAGAATCTGTAGTTAATATATAATATTTTTTTTCACAATTTATCACAAATATATATTGTCACACACGTGCGCTTAGGAGGCAGCCAACAAGCCCTAAGGTGAGTGATCTACCACGAGATGAAGGGTTGATTTTGGCTACTAATGTCTTTCTCTGTCTTTCTACAGAGCCAAAAAAGAAAAACAACAATCCCAGGCACCTACCTTCAGTACTTCTGGTTTCATAAAATGGCCACTCCACAACAATCCCGCTTACAACTCCCACAGATGACGTCACTTCCGGTACCCCTGTGATAACTTCACTACCAGCTCCTAATGATGACGTCATCTTCAGGCTCCCTATTGATGACCTCACTTCCGTTTCCGCCATGATGACATCACTTCTGTCTATCTGTATTGATGTCATTTCCTGCTGCCATTTTTGTATATTGTCACACTTGGGTCACAGAGTTGCACAACATAACATAAGTCTCAGGAGTGAATCGAGCTCCATGTGTAGTCGGAGGGGACAGTTCCATCTCTCAATTAAAAGAATAGAAAATCGTCCTCTTCATAGGAGCGTGTCTCGGGAGCGGGACCCCCAACAGGAGCAGATGTCTGGGGGAGAAGGGAAACAAGGTAGTGAGAAAAAAATAGGACATCTGCTGTACAAGCTTTTAAATGTTTGAAGCACTGTGCAAGATGGGGATCACACGGCATGGCAGCAGCAGCAAGCCAGCAGCTAATCGAGCAAAGAGGAGGTAAAAAACTGTATTTGTTTCCCATTGTATTACTGTTTAAGAGGGGGATTAGGAGGAGCGACCGCATCTCCTGGGGTGTGTTCAGCCCCCCTCTTCACAATATAACTCCTCATTTCAACATTATACAATGTCAGATGCTTTGGTTTTTGATCAAATTTCATTCTAATCTTCATCACGTCCGACAGACATTATACGGGGCAATTTCCCCAACTCTTTGTGAAGTTTTGCATGTGAATTTATTTATTACAATATATATGATGCCATAAAAGAATGGATTAGTAAACACAAGGAAAAGGATTGACTCTAAGTCAAGGGATAACTAAATGCAACTTAAAGCTTAAACCCATGAGATCTCTGCCTCATCTTAGACGAGCTACCAATGTAATTTTCCAAGGTTAGAATGAGGTAAATGAGTAGCAAACAGAAGGTGGGGATGAACTGATGGGAATGTCCCAACACCTCTCCTATGAAGTGGTGCTACCATCAATGGGACAATCCGCTAAACACCCCTCTTAACGAAGCCGTGGTCAGAATAATGGAAGAACCGACATGAGTCAGAAATTACTGGTGGTGTTAGTTGATTAGAAGAGGTGATACAGTTCTGTATATTAAGATTCAGATAATGTGAAGTATTAGATTAGGTGATGGTAATTAGAAAACGTATAAAAGCAGATGAATTGTTTAATGGATTGCTCATTCCTTGGGCTGAGACGTTTGTGCATAACTCTGTGCAAATAAAGAATTATCCCGCATTCTCATCTGGACTCCTTAACTGCCTTCTTTGAAGATGGAGGAGTGTTTTTCCATGACACTCCCTGAAAACAAAGTGGGTAAGTGACAGGATCTTCATGTACGTTAAAGTTAAAAAAAGGAACATAGCTTATGTAAAAATATGTGAAAGATGGCTCGTGGTATTTTATGCTACATTGACTAATGTGCTTTATTCCTCTTACACTTAAAACAGCCTCACATCTGCTTTTTATAAAGATTATAATGATTCCGTTTTTTTCCTGACACTACAATTTATCAGCAAAGAGCTAAAATGCTAAGAATTGTAAGACGCCTTTACAAACTTGGCTTTCTAATAACTTTTGAATTTAATTTTGTCACTTTTAGAGTGTTTTGTTAATCAATTCTTGGTCTTTGGGTTTCTCAGTCAGTTTAGTGTTTTCAGTCTCTGTCACTATTAAATTGAATCCATTTTCAATTTTTTGTTTTCCATTATTAATGTTATTGTTGGCATCATTTTGTGTTTCAATACATGTAATGTGGCGTGTTGTTAAGGTGGGTTTGCACACGCGTTTCGTTCATTTATAGCCATGACCATTGTGTCTCATTAAGCTAGCTATAAAAGATCGAGATGCATTTAACTGGTGTCTGAACTTTGTTTCTCAAAGGAAAAGACTCATCAGCACAGAAAGACAAGTTTCAAAGCATTTTATTGTGCTGTTTATATTTGTCTTTTAGCTTTGAACTCTGCCTGTATACTTTTTTTTATCATTTTTACATAATTTAGGATCTTCTGCTTTAACCCATCTGGCTTTTCCTTTTATTGCCCGTTAAAAGCCCACCACTACTAAATATAAACAATTCAGTGCTCTGAGTGTTTTAACAAGAACAACACTCTGAGTGCCCTGCCTGCCTGTCACATTACTCCTTCCATATGTACTTTGCTATTTGCACAGCAGTCATAAAAAACCCTTTACTTGGGCTGATCTCATCATGTTGATTATACAAGATCTGATAGATATAAGATCTTAGAAAATAATAATAATAATAATAATAATAATAATAATAATAATAATAATAA
>JANRMT010049829.1:28498521-28509346 GCA_026402145.1 Polypterus bichir lapradei | reverse complement strand
TATCTATCTATCTATCTATCTATCTATCTATCTATCTATCTATCTATTTACATAAATAAATGTAAAAGGTGATTCTGTAAAAGTCCCCTTGGGATCCCCTGTTCTAGAGGAACTGCAGAAGTGATAATTTAGAATACATTAGAATTATAAGCAGCTCTTTATCGTTAACTTGGTTTTTATTTGCCTTTAATTTTAGGACCGTGGGTCTATGTGTTTCAATAATTTACTATATTTACACAAATAAATTGGCTTACATTTTCATGGTCATATAAACGTGTTTAGAGAAAACTGCTTACTTAATGTCAGACGCTACATGAAGCATGACTTTTAATCCGTGGCAGAGAAGGCCATTTTCAGGTGTAAATAACTAGACAGAGACAGACCACAGAAAAAGAAGGATAAGCTTTAGCCAGAAATATCTACCATATTCCAGTTTGGGACTTATCCAAAAATGTTAAAAGAGAGCAGTAAATGAAAGCAAATGTTTAATACATTTTACTTGGGTTAATTTTGTAAACAAAATTTAAGCAAATTGATGCAAGTTTGCCATAACATTGTAATTAATTGAGCATAATGATACATGTATGGTTAGATATGATGGCAGCATGGCTTAACAGCTTCTGAATACTAAGGTCAAATCCTGGCCTGACCATTGTCTGAGTGGATTTTGCATGGATGTTCTCCACGCTTCTACAGAGGATTTTCGACAACATCCCAGAGCTGTGCCAGTTAGTTTTAATGGTGACTTGCTGAGCAACTCTGCCCCAGTCAGAGATGGTTCTTGCCTTTCAAGCTGGGATTAAGCTAATGAAGAAAATGTCTGGTATGAACAGATAAAATTCATAAAACATTTGAGGGATGGAGCATTTCCACAAGTGGGCAAGGTAGATTGGTTTTATTTTATTTTTTTTTACATTTGCAGTCTAATTTAGTGCAGTGTGGTAACTAAGGCACTGGATATTAAACCACAAAATGGAAAGTTTCCATTTACACCCCTAATGCATAGAGAATCCATTCCCGGGCTCCCGATTACTGGGACCCCGGGATTCCTGGACATTTTTCAATTCCGCATTCCCGGGAATGAAACTGTTGTAATTCCCGGGAAACCGGGAACGGCCAAGCTCGCATATATAGCGTGTAAAAGTGTAAAAATCGATCAAGAAATAACAGAGTTACAGTTGAAAACTGAAGACTTCATTGACGTCTGTCAGACAACAGCTTTGAACAGCAACTTGAAATTACAATGCGTCAGTCTGTTGCATCGGCATTATCTGTGTCAAGAAACTTGCCATCACAGAATGATGACAAGAAACTGGATGCATCAGTAAAAGCTGAAATGGCAGTGTTTCAGAGCAACGGCAAGCGCGGGCATTGTTTAGAACAAGTGTATCAGTATCTGATCAGGTAGATCGCGTTGCATTCAAAAAAATGTTTTTTTAAACATTAGTCTATCATATATCCTCCCTATGGCATTTGCCACTTGATTGACATACAGGGCGGCCAGTCTGAGATTTCTTTCCTTCTAACACATTGGTCATCCCACATGCACCCATACAATCAGATTGTGATTCAGACTACGAATGCCATGAATGTAATTACCCTGATCTACATGCTGTCAAATAAACCAACCACACGCTGTGGCGCAACATAAAGGGTGAAACACGGGTCTCGTACTCTTTGCATTATTTGACAGTAAAACTATGCTATATATATATAAAATATATATTATTATATATATATAATTTTTAATTTAGGTAGATCATTTTGACCTGGTCATTTTAAAAGTTGCTCGCAAGCCGAAAAAGTGTGGGCACCTCTGAACTAGATACATGTACTTATAGGACAGCATAAACTACTTGCAGATAAGGTTAGTCTTTTATTGGTGTCAGCATATTGCAGTAGTTTTATTAAAAATAAGTGTCGGTCGTTCTAAAACCGTTCACATGTGAGATGCCCGTGCACTGTGTCGTCTCTGGGATCCTGGGATTCCCGGGAATGACATGTGGGATTCCCTAATTCCCGGGAATGGATAAACCCGTCCGGGAATGGATTCCCTACTAATGCACTATGCGTCCCTAACGGAATCATTTAACTGTTTGTACTCCAGCTGTTAAAAAAAACTGTGGACAGTTACTATTTGAGGTTTTTACCATTTTCTCCTTGTTCACCGATTTGATAATTCTTCCTTTGAAAATACATCCCTAGGTAACAGAATAATTAAACAAAATGTGCTGTCTCTTACCTTATGTGCACTTTCAGTGCCTTTCCTCAGTATTCACGGGTTTGTGAACGTTTCTTCACTGGCACTCCCTCTCTCGAGCACGTTCCCACAAATACTTTTTCTCAGACTCTGTCAATACTTTCTTGCCTCCTATCAGGTTTTATTCTTGCCATTTTTGAAGTCTCTTTCTCTGAGAGTACCTCAAACGCCTTTACTTCTCCTTGTGCTTCTCATACTTGCAATTCTCTTTTGCCACGTTACTAAAGCCAAAAGAACCAATCACACTAAAGCCAAACTGACCAATTAGATTGCTCAGAGGGACTGGACACACAGACTTTGGTGTTTTATTATATAGTAGATTCTTTCACTATACGTGTATTTGTATAATTATTCCTATTATTTCATCACTTCCCTCTCATTGTCTTTAAATTTGTTTTCATCTCCAGGGCACTGATTCAGGGCCGTTAGCTGTTCTGTACAATTTACTTCACAATTTCCCTTATCACCCTTTCTAAATTATAAAATCAGACTTTGTGCTCTTAATTCTATAGCCTCTATTTTCTGGAACTATAAGTTAAAAAATGTTCCCCTAGATTCAAGAAATCCAGATCATCAGCCAAATCCAGTTAAAGTTTGTGCACCCACTCTATACCTTCCCCTGAAGATGCTTTATCATGGGGTGTCTCCAGAACCTTTTTGTCCATTCTGATGTGGTCAAATACCAGGGGCCTCATGCATAATGCCGCACGTAAAATTCACACTATAACATGATGTAAGCACAAAAGCAGAAATGTGCTTACGCACAAAAAAATCCAGATGAATAAATCTGTGTGAACGCCAGCTTCCATGTTCTTCCGCTCCATAAATCCCGGTCAGCATGAAAATTAACGCACATGCACGCACCTGCTGCCCCACCCCAACTCCTCCAAGAATTACAGCTCTTTGAATATGCAAATCAATATAAATAGCCCTTAAACTCAGTGTTCTGTAAAAAGGCAATGGCAAAAGCACGAGGGAAAGTAGAATTTCAATGAATACCAAGTGGAAGCAAGGAAAAACATACTATTTGTTGGTTTAAACAGTGGCATAAACAACAAAAGGAAGTTGATCAAGTGACATAGCGTGTCGGAGAGACTCGAAAGCTCAAGTTCACAAAGTCGCACAGTGCCCGAAATAAAAAAGAAGTTCTCACATATCAAAGTCGCCATGAAAAGGCGAGTCGTAGCCTACCATCTGAGTGTTATATGAAAGCTTATTAGGGTACAGAGAAAAAAAAAGGCACACAGTGGGAAAAAAGCACGAAATGTTAATCTAGAAATTTCCACTTTAATCACATAGTTTATTTTGTCATTAAAGTAGAACATCATAAACTTCATCTTAAAATTGTTTAATTTACTAGTTTCTCAAATCCCATTGTAACTAAAGTAGCACGTTAAATGTGTTGTTTTGTATTTGATCTTCGATGTGCTCTATGTGTGTGAATCACTACGTGCTTCACATGTCAGGACACAGAATACATTAAATTTGTGATATTACAGCTCTCTGAATAATTTAAATACTGAGATGTATACGTGATATCATTTTCATGATGATAGGAGTTAAAGCATATATTAAACATGGTAACACAGTGGAGCAGTGATTGTTCATGTCTCACACAAGATGCTTGCTACGCCATGCACGACCTTTGATGAAATACTTTATTGCAGCAGTACTGTCTTTTTCAGAAGTACTAATCTCCAATTCCTGTCCTTACTTTTCTTTCTCCAAATACCCAATCACCATACAATCTGCTCTGTAATAGACGTTAAGCCATCTGTAAGCTTAGAATGCGATTCTTAAAAACTTTAAAGGAACATTCAAATATCTTCGTAGTACAAGTTTAATTATTCTATCCTTCCAGTGTTGCGTCAGCACCAGCAAGAATACAGCACAAGGCTGGAACAATCTATGAATGGAACGCCAGCGGCTCGCTAGCGCTGTGGCACCGTGTCTTTACATGTTTAATTATTAACAATACAGATTATTTAAATGAAGTTAATGTTTTATCTGTATAATATAATAAACATATTTTGCTGCATTTTATCTTAAAAACGATATCGTCATCATATGTAAATACGCGCTTTATAAAGTGGCTCAGGTTGTGCAATATTATAACTGCAGTACAAGTTTACAGTGAGGTAACTGTACTAATAAGTATAAATAGTTCTACAAGGAGCACTTGATGAACTGATTGAGTGCATTTAGAGTTCTTGGGATGAAACTGTTTCTGAACCGCGAGGAAAGACTTTCAGGCGTTTGCCGTATGAGAGCAGTTCAATAGACAGTATGGCTGAGGCAGCGTGTGCTTGATGCTGTATACTGATAATTCTCTTTCTGATCAGCTGCTGTACAGCTGTGATTCCCCACTCAGATGCAGTGATATAAATACTCCAAGTGGTGCAATGAGTAATATGGAAAAAGATGATCCGATGTGGCAACCCCTAACGGAAGCAGCTGAAAGAAGAAGAAGGTGCAGTGAGAGTAACAACACTAATGCAGTTATGGTATTTGGAATAGTTTGACCATTCTGTGGACCATTATATTGTTACAGGTTAATTACAATCAAATGCATTAAACTAATAAACAATATGCTGTTAATTTCAGTGTATTTATAAAGCCGTATGTATTTTCACATACACAATTGTACAATATAATAGCAGTGAAATATCACTGCGGCAAACTCCATCACTTAGCATAAGACAATATATCACTAGAAGGAGAAAATGTAAGATTAAAAAAAAGTCAAATATAGGCAATATACTAAAACAGGAGGGGATTGAGGATGTAGTGTGTAGATGGATATACAATTGGCTCACACACAGGAAGCAGATGGTTATGGTGCCAGGAGCTTTATTAGAATTGGATGAGATTAAGTGTGGTGCCTCACAGGGGTCGGTACTGGGGCTGCTGCTATTTGAATATATGTAAGTGATTTGGATGGGAATATAAATAACAAGCTGGTGTGAACATTGCCCTGGACACAGACAGGCAGACACGCTCATGTCACCAAGCACACTTTTATTTTCCCTTATTTTCACAGTTCCGTGCTCACCAATCCCCAATACCCTCAGTCCAGGCCAATCCAATGCCTTTTCTCTCTCTTCTTCTCTTCTTCAGGCCGCCTCTTGCCTCCTCCAAAGACCTTGTCACTCTTCCACCCGACTCTTGTCCCCTTCTGAAGGGAGGCGGCCCCTTTAAATAAGAACCAAATAAGATCCCTGTTTCTCTTCCCCCCAGCACTTCCTGGTGTGGCGGAAGTGCTGAGGTCCAGGGTCTTCCTGGTATTGGGGTCCCCCTGGCGGTAACCCCGGGTTCCTACAGGGTCGAGCTTCCCAGGCCCCCAGGACGGTCGCCCCCTCGAGGTCTGGAGGAGGCACCAGCTCTCCTCCTGTCTTCTCGGGCATCCCGGCTGGGTACCACCTCCATCCAGATATGATACTGGTTAAATTTTCAGATGATACCAAGTTAGGGAGATTGGCAGATTATCTCAAATCTGTTGAATCTTTACAGAGGGACTTGGACAGCATACGGGCTTGGGAAGCTTTGTGGCAGATGAAATTTAAAGGAAGAAAATGTAAAGTATTACATGTAGGAAATAAAAATGTTAGGTTTGAATACACAATGGGAGGTCTGAAAATCAAAAGTATCCCTTATGGGATCGATTTAGGAGTCATAGTGGTCTTGACATTATCAACTGCCAGACAGTGTTTAGAAGCCATTAAGAAGGCTAACAGAATGTCAGGTTATATAGCGCCTTGATGTGTGGAGTACAAGACCAAGGAGGTTCTGCTGAAGCTTTATAACACACTGGTGAGGCCTCATCTGGAGTACTTTGTGCAGTCTTGGTCTCGAGGCTACAAAAAAGACATAGCTGCACTAGAAAAGGTCCAGAGAAGAGTGACTGGGCTAATTCTAGGTCTACAGGGGATGAGTCCCTTCATTGCATCAGCGCCTTAATGTGGCAGAGTGGTTTGCGTGATCAATGAACATCTGAGCGATGCTGTTGGGAGTTGTGTGGTTTTGGTAGACCCACCCATGACAGCAAGATCGGGAGTGAGATCCTGACTAAGACTGAATCAGCCACCTCCTGGTCCCATCTAACTCACCATTAAAGCCAACCCACTGTGCCTGGGGGGAAATTCCCTTTCCCATCATGCATCCAAGTTTACCTTTCACAAATTAGCCTGTTCTCCCAGCATTGTACACACAGGAGTGGGAGTGATGGAGATGGATAAATGGACGGACAACATCATCATCAGATCAACAGACATTCATGACTGACTGACTGACTGACTGACAGGGGTTGAGTTACGAGGAAAGATTAAAAGAGCTGAGTCTTTAAAGTTTAATGAAACAAAGAATAAAAGGAGACCTAACTGAAGTGTTTAAAATTATGAAGGATATTAGTACAGAAGATCAAGACAGTTAATTTAAAATGAATTAATCAGGAACACGGGGACACAGTTGGAAACTTAGTAAGGGTGAATTTCACACAAACATGCTTCTTCAGACAAAGGACCGTAGACACAAAGAGTAAGTTAGCAAGTAGTGTAGTAGAGAGTAGGACTTTATTGACTTTCAAAACTTGACTTGATGCTATTTTGGAGGAATTAAGTGGTATCACACACATGCGCATGGGAGGCAGCTAAAGGGCACAAAAGAGGGTAATTCCATGCCAGACCAGGGGGTGGCAGAGTGCAATGATCCTTTCTCCTTTCCCTCTGCAGACCAACCACAGAAAATTCCGCCTGGGCCTGATGACATCACTTCTGGTTCTGGGCCTGCTGACATCACTTCTGGTCCCTGTCCAAATGACATCACTTCTAGTTCCTGCCCCAATGACATCACTTCCCCTGACTGGCTCTAAAACCGCCATATTTTGTCTGTCTCCTTGGTTCTGCTTTGGACTATTGTCTGTTAAGACCTATTGCTCAGCTGTTGCCTTTTTTCAGCCAGATTCTCAAGTATACGAGATGACTGCCCCAAACCTTTTTGCAGTGTCATTTTGCATCATTTCACAGTGGATAGGACTTGACAACTTTGTTGTGCTGAATTCTCGTCAAATACTGTTCTAATGTTGTAATGATATAGGTATGAGTGTAAAGTGTAGTGTTCCAGTTAAATGCAAAAGTCACAGTAGAATAAATAGTAAATTAAAGTGCAGAATTAGCTGACATAATTAGCATAATTAAAAGCATAATTTAAAGTCCATATAGCCTGAGCAGCACAGATGCAGAATAAAATGGCAATGATTGAAATGAATGATTTAAGCAAAGATTAAAATCCTCCTTTCAACATACGAAGCCTTAAATGGCCAATGTCTGGCTTACTTGACTGAAACTATCATGACTTACAAAGCACAGCGCACATTAAGATCTCAAGATGCTATTCTGCTTATGATTCCAAGGATTAATAAAATAACAGTGGGAGGTCGAGCTTTTAGTTACAGGGCCTCTAAACTGTGGAAAGGTCTGCCTGCTGCTATAAGAGGTGCCCCTTCGGTCTCAGCTTTAAAATCCTGGCTGAAGACTCACTATTTCAGTTTAGCACACCCTGACTAGAGCTGCTGATTAACTGTACATGCTGCATCTCTGTTGTTAGTTATTAGCAGTAAAACATAAGTAACACAATAGTTATCATTTGTTACTAACACTCAGCTATTCTGTTTCTGTTCTCGTTACTCAAATGTGGCACTTGGTGCCACAGCCCACCTGCCAAGCTGTTTCGCTTGCCTAAGGTAAAGTTTTCTCTGATCGAGGATTGCAGGAATCGTTGGGTAGAGGGGTCCTTTCATCAGATTGGCTGGCCCAACACTGACTCAGCTGTGGAAGGGCCAATAGGGGAAGGCAGCTTGATGGCTGAGGTCTCCAGGACTCTATAAAAGTCCAAATCATATTATGTGATATCATGTACTGTTGAATTGCGTTCTGTACTTGTAAGATTTCTATTGCACTATTATATTGTATTGAGGATTACTTGTGCTCTGTTCTGTGTATTGTATTGTATTGACCCCCTTCTTTTTGACACCCACTGTATGCCCAACCTACCCAGAGAGGGGTCTCTCTTTGAACTGCCTTTCCCAAGGTTTCTTCCATTTTTTCCCTACTAGGGTTTTTCCTTGTCTTCTTAGATAGTCAAGGCTGGGGGGCTGTCAAAAGGCAGTCAAAATAAACTTTACTGTATTGTACTGTAACTGTATTAAAATTCATATAAAACTTCTCCTCAGCCTCTAAATCTTAGTTATATGGTTATGGTGGCACTGCCTGAATGCAGCCATCAGAAAAGTTTATGATGTTGATGAAATGTTTCTGCAGTTATCTGTTTTGCTTGGCAGTATTGTGTTGAAGATCCAGTCAGCACATCAAGTCACTCTTTGTAGGGTTTTGTATTCCAGGGAGTTGCAGCTACTAAGCCTAGCAGTTACACCCTTAGTAAGCACAGACCCTACAGTAGCACTCTAACGTGCTTTCAGTATGGCAGACGAGAGCCTGAATTGAGGTGATACAGGCGCTGGCTTGCTTTCTGCACCAGAATGGAGGTGTGATTAGTCCATGGAAGGTGCTCAGAAATGTGCACACGAGATACTTATAGCTGCTGACTCTCTCCGCCGGGGACCCAAAGATCCTAAGTGAGGTGTAGTTCTTCTGCTGTTTCCGTCTAATGCCCACAATCAACTCCTTGGTTTTGAAGACGTTTCCATAACTCTTCCTCCTCAAATCTTTTGTCACTATCTCTTAACCTAAACCTGAAAAGTCTCTTTCGTTTTTCACAATATTAGCAAAGTCAGAACTAATATCCTGATTGGAGAATACCGATGCTCTATCCTTTACCTGCTGGAAAGTTACCTTTCTAATTTTGGCTTGTCTCGATCATTCAGTGGCAAAGATTAACCAGACGTCACAAGCTAAGATTTAGTTTAGTTTAGTTAGTTACACAGCTATTGTGTAACCAGGTAAATAGAAATCAATCCCCCCCATAACACAAATTCATTAATCCTTAAAAGTGTGTGTGTGTGTTTGGGGGGGGGGGGTTCCTCTAATTTTTTTTCTAGCAGACAAGTATAAACCTTCCTTTTTTCCTGACTAGAGAAGGATTAGGTGGATGGCTTGTTGTTTAACA
Source organism: Polypterus bichir lapradei (assembly GCA_026402145.1). Classification (NCBI taxonomy): domain Eukaryota; kingdom Metazoa; phylum Chordata; class Cladistia; order Polypteriformes; family Polypteridae; genus Polypterus; species Polypterus bichir. The sequence continues at coordinate 28,499,967 of JANRMT010049829.1, read as the reverse complement.
GACATTTTTAACATTTGAATATTTTTTTTTTGTGAAAGCATTGCATTCTGTACTGAAACAGTTCAGATAAGTATCAGGTTTGTTGTGTCTGTTTGAATTTATAACAGCTGCCATAATAAAAAAAAAATCACAATAAAGTGTATTTGTATGATTATTCTGTGTAGATAACAGTAACTAGTTACCGCATGGACAGAATTCCCTTTAATGTTTGCTTTTGCTGCATGTATTTGCTTGAGTCCATGTGAATTTTCTCCAAGAAGTAATTCTTCATAAATGATACCATAAACATTAGCAAGACTTTGAAGTGTCAGTGAGTCAGAGATGATCGGAGTTAAAATCAATCATGACTTTACTTGGCCAAAATATGAGACCTTCAGCAGGAAACAAAGTGTTCTACAGCCCCCTGGCCTTATCTAAACAATCCTATCCTTTCATCCTCTACCAGCCCAAAAATTCCTGAAGGGTATAAATTGTACCTTTTAGACACCAATAACTTTCCAGAATAACAAAACTCCATACAGAATAATTAAAACCATGAAATATTGGGTAGTGGCCTTATTGACTGCAAGTGAAATTAAATATAAGTGCATATCTTTAAAGGAAAAAAAAGTTTGTCTCAGCTAGCTTTGTTCAGCCCATATCCTCCATCTCTGAAGTGTGGTGTGTCTTATTTGCCTGGAGCATACCTAAACAGCTTTTTTTTTCCTTTCTCTAATTATCATTGTGACCAGTAGGCAGAAATGTATGTGGCCTTGCTTTAGAAAGATAGATAGATAGATAGATAGATAGATAGATAGATAGATAGATAGATAGATAGATAGATAGATAGATAGATGGCTCCCAGTGCAATTTACCAGCACGCTGGAGCCAAGTGTCTTTGGCAACATACATTCGCTGAACGCCGCAAGCGGCTATAGTCAGTTTGCAGTGCAATTTGCCAGCATGCTGGAGCTGATCAGTCCATGCCGTACATTCATTGAGCAGCCAGCTCATGACCACTGCTGCCCCCTAACGAATCAGCATCACTTTCCCTGGGATTAAGCCACTGCACTAAACTACCCTGCAAGTATCAGCATTGGCCTCTGTGTGGTTTCATGCACCCAGTTCAAGCTCAGTTGGCTTGGTGATTTACTGAATGGCATCAGTTGCACCTTGTACATATAATAATAGATTTTTGCAGTAGTTTTTTTAGTCTTTACAGTTCATTAACAGTGTGTAAAATGACCAGTGTTGCAGTAATTGTGATTCTCTTTGCATGAAAACAATATGTGTTCAATTAAAATTTCACCTTTTCTTGGTGAATTGTGATGCTTCCTTAAAAAGTGCAGCAAAAAAGTATTTGGCATCCAGGGGTGTATTAACCCCTCAAGTATATGGCAGTTTAAGAGTTAATTTTAGTATAGATAGATAGATAGATAGATAGATAGATAGATAGATAGATAGATA
>JANRMT010049829.1:28474807-28498511 GCA_026402145.1 Polypterus bichir lapradei | reverse complement strand
ATAGATAGATAGATAGATAGATAGATAGATAGATAGATAGATAGATAGATAGATAGATAGAACAAACAGTTACAGATTAAAAGCAACAGGAAGATTCTTTAATTCCTTTCTTCCTCTAATAGTGACTTTAAGCACCTCCACCACAATTAACAGGCAAGTGAATACATAATACCACAATAATAATTTCTTTATTCCTCTTCAGACTGACAGAACAAAATCCCGCCTGACTGTCCTGACCTTACTTATAGCTCTGGCTCTTCTGACTTCAAGTCCTGTCAACCCTCTATACTGTATAAACGCCATCATTATACTATGTATTCAGTACTTTCTTGAACTCAGATGGCTTGTTTCAAATATATGGGGTGGCTATCTCAAATCTTTATATTTGTTTTGATTATTACCTATAGATAGATAGATTTTAACCTTTAAACCGCCACAACCGGCTATAGTTAGTTCCCAGTGCAATTTTATCGCTGGAGCTGATCAGTCCATGCTGTACATTCGTTGAGCAGCCAGCTCATGACCACTGCTGCCCCCTAGCAAATCAGCATCACTGATTTGGGGAAACCTGTCTGATTTCTCTTCAAAGATGTCTCTTCTGGTGCCAGCGGTCCCAAAAATGTCAGTTCTGTTCCCGGTGACAGGAAAGACGTCACTTCCGGTTCCGGCACCATCTTTAAACATCACTTCTGGTCCCGGCATCCAAGATGACATCTATTCCGGGACCTGGTCTATAAAGACACCAATTTGTCTTAAAAAATCATTTCAACTTGAGAACTCGACCTGTGCACTTCAGTGCTAATTTAAAACCTTTGCAGCCAGGTATAAAATATGGGTAACAGTCCGAAACCGTTTTGTGTGTCTGAGGCTGAATTAATTTCACATTGGCGTAGTTGGCAGTTGGCCTCCTACAATACAAACCCTCTGTCTGTAGAAAGCAGTGTCGGAATGAACTATTATGCTACACCCTCTGAAGCACTATTTGAACAGTAATGCACTGTATATTGCTATCATAATGGCCAGAAAAGTGCAATTAATAAAGTGAGATGGACAAACAAACCATTAAAACCCTTAAAAAGTGTATTTTTCCTTTTAATTTACTTTGTTAATCCCCAAGGAGAAATTGTCTTTTCACATGAGGATCAGAGCACAGGGTTAGCCATTGTACAAAGGGATTTGAACCTGCCACCTTCCAGATTCCAATGCAGATCCTTAGCCACAGAGCCACCACTCAACCTTACCATTCGAGAAATTGCAAAGAAAGCCAAGATGTTTGTGAGTAAAGTGTCCTACACCATCAAAAGGAACCTCAAAACTGGACCCAATTCAACTCTGACAAGAATGGACCTAGAAAACCTAAAGTCACAACCAAATCAAAAGACGATGGAGTTAACCACTGATTTGACAGAAGTACTGTTTGTGGCAAAAGTGTAGTGGTCAGGGGCCATTAAGATTCACACCGTCAATGTGATGATGATTTATTTATTTTAGTGGAGGAGATCCCAGGGACACCCCCAGCCTTGGATCGACCCCCACACACTCACAACAGAGACCAAATAAAGCACACTGGGAACATTAAACAATTAAGAATACAATGAAATTAAATTAACTAAATGAAAACAACAATACCACCCCTGACCCCTTCGGCGATATTACATTTAACATATAAACACAAACAACACACCGCAAAGTCCATGGAAAAACCAAACCGGATGAAATGAGAGGTGACGAGATTAAGTCCAGAGATCTGTTTGTTGAAAGGGAAGGGAAAACACAGTCCTACCGGTAGTTGCTGAAAGGATGAAGATGAATGGATGGTTCAGGAGCGCTCCTTTTCTTGCGGGAAAGCCAATGAATCCAAACACAGTCCTCAGGTAGACAGACGATCCAGACCCTAACAAATGAATACCACCGCAGGGCGCACACACACATACACCCACACACCAAGTACACACTAGGGACAATTTAGGATTGCCAATGCACCTATCCTGCATGTCTTTGGACTGTGTGTGGGAGGAAACCAAAGCACCCGGAGGAAACCCATGCAGACATGGGGAAAACATGCAAACTCCACGCAGGGAGGACCCGGGAAGCAAACCCGGGTCTCCTAACTGCGAGGCAGCAGCGCTACCCACTGTGCCACCATGCCGCCCTTATGTAATACTATTAACAGCATATACCAGAACAATGAAGTATGCGTAAATATTGGATATGGCATATATTCTCTTTTAAAATAGCTTTGGTCAATCCCTTTCAGACAGAAGCATTGAGCACTCACAATACTGGAGTGAACATGAAAGGTAATTTGTGAAACCATAAAGATGAGTAGGAAACAAACTCCTACAAAATTCCTGATTTCCATCTTAGCAGTTTTCTTTTGACCATTTCAGATATTGCATACAGTAAACAACAAACCACTTTACAGATTGACATTGGCTCAATATCCTGATCTCTCTGTTCAAGACTCGAGCCCTGTGATTTATATTCAGTTTAAGCACATCAATCACTCGGCCAGGTGTCAGGGACTCTTCAGCAATGACTGACACTTCAGTAGTGTTAGTTTTTATCCTGCCATTCCTGGTGCTCTTGTTATTAACTGCCTCTCTCCAGAGCAGGGGCATGTCAAGCCAGAAATGATGATTCCAGATTTTTTGTCATTTTGGTACAGTATATGCTTACTGGAGTGATGGATGGATTCACAATAGTAGCTTTTAGGGTATTTGTTTTGTTAGACCTGGGAGGGTGGTCTACTTTTAGGATTGTTTGATAAAGTGACCCACTGCTTTTTCTCTTCTCTCCACTTCAAAACATGCACAACTAAATATTCAGTATGCCATGCCTAAAATGGTTCAACTGCTCATCCACCCAACTTTAATCAACACAACTTAATCCAGATTAGTAATCTAGAGTTTAACAGCTGCAGGTTTATATAAAGAACAAACTCAGCAAAAGCCATTTTGTCTTTTATTTTCCTTTTAAAATCTCTTGACAAAGTTTACATTCAATATACTATGTTGAAAGTTTGGCTTATACACACGCTTACATATTTTATTCTGCTTATTAGTATACATATACTTATATTTTTACTTTCTCATATACGAAGTATAGCAAAAGTATCGTAATCGTGCAAAAATTCGACCTCAAGATTTTGATGAATTTTGACGTTTTAGACCTCCCTGAGTCCGATTTACTTTCTAGAAGGGAAAGTATTGTAATCATCCAAAAATTCTATTTCAAGATGTTGATGAATCTCGATGTTTTAGACATCCCTGAGTAAGATTTACTTTCTCGTAGGGAAAGCATTGTAATCATCCAAAAATTCAACCTCGAGATTTTGATAAATTTCAACGTTTTAGACCTCCCTGACTTTCTCGTATAGAAAATACTGGAATTCTCCAAAAATTCCATTTTGAGCTTTTGATGAATCTTGATGTTTTAGATCTCCCGAAAATTAAATTTTTGTAATTATGTCTGTGTGTCTGCGTGTGTGTATGTGTGTATGTCAACATGATAACCTGAGTATGCTTTCACTTACGTCAATCAAATTTTGCATACCAGTATTAGGTACAAAACCCAGATTTCTATCAACTTTTGAGCTATTTCCGCTCACCGGAAGTGGTACTTTTTTATTTATGCAGCTGCAGAGTCTGATTTATTCAACTTTACTTTTATAATAATTGTTCAATATATTATTAATTTGATTTGATTTGTTGTTGATGGTTCTTTAATGTACATAATATAAAAAATATAATCATTGTCTTGCAGTTTACTCCTCAAATATCCATCCCCATATCTGAGCATACTAAAAAGACTAGGGGAGACCACTCCCGAGTTTTTAATACAGGACTTAAGGGAACTCCTAAGAATATTGCACAGTGTAGATACAGTATATATATAAATACCAATTTTCTTAATTATTGGCCAGGATTTGTTCCTAATTAATTTATTTTGCTTTAATTTTAATTGACTTGCTATTTAAGACTCAAACTCCTTAATTGCTTCTGTTTTCCGTAATTAGCAGCCAAACAATAATGCGATACAAAGTGAACTAATACATGACCAGCTACCATGTGTCCATTATACACTATTTGAAAATAAAAAAGGTGAAGTTCTCAGTCACATTGGTCTGCTCTTAGAAAAAGGAAAATCAGCAGTTTTTGGAAAATGTCTGCTGTGGCAGAATGAGAGCACAAGCAGGCCATGGCGTTAAAGAACAGGTTTAATTAACAACAAGAACTGACTTCTGTATTATGGAAGGATGAGTAGGACTCCCCATATTCGTTACAAGATTAGTTTACGAGGGGAGACCCAAAAAAAATGGAATTATCTTCTGGAGGGTTGACTCCTTTTAGTACATGCTTCCCCTGCCAAGTGAATATTCTAGAAACCCTTCTGCATCAGTGTGCCATCTGCCGTTCAGCTTCAGTGAATTTTTTCAAAGATTCTTTCAACGTGTTTGCCTATTATGTGATGGCTATTTTACAAGAACAACGTGGGGCAGTGAAATTTGTTTCCTGTTAGGAAAAAAGGCAGGGAAAACAATTGTTATGCTACAGACAGTCAAATGGCCCATCAAACCTTTTATCTGCAAGTTTTGACAAGGTTATGTCAGGATTTGTGGAAGAAACATCCACAGTTGTGGCAAACAGGTGAGTGGTTTTTCCTCGTTTCCATCATGACAACGTAGCTGCCAACACCGCGTTGAGTGCTAAGCGGTTTTGACCAAAAACATCATGGTCTCTGTTCATCACCCTCCCAATTCACCCGATCTCGCCTTGTGTGCCTTTTTTTTTTTTTTTGGTTTCCCTAGATGAAAAACGTCTCGAAGGAGAACGTTTTGCCGGTGTGGAAGAGATGAAACAAAAAGCGGCAGAAGCCTTAAAAGGGAACAGAATCGAGGAGTTCCAAAACTGTTTTGAGTGGTGGAAAAAAACGACTCAATAAGTGTATTGCATCAAACAGAGATTACTTTGAAGGTGACTGAAGTTTGAAATTGTAAAAATAAATACACGATTTTTTATAAACAAATTCCATTTTTTTAAGTGTCCCCCTCATACATTTGTACTTAACACACACATAGATATACACTAACTGAGATCTGATTCTCACAGTTACATATGAGTGATGCCTAACTGCTAGTCACTCTGCAGTATTCCACTTAAGATCCCATCCACATAAGCACATATGAGTGATACCTACAATGATAGGTATTTCTCAGTACTCCACATAAGGGTCTCCCTATCTTCAGCACTAATGACATATGGGTGTCCTCAAAACACATGAAAGCTCATACACCTTTTGGCTATATGCCACTAACCAACCAAAAATGTCTTACTTCTACTGTACTTCTTCTTCCTATTGCGGTGCAACCTCTCAAGCTTAATAACCCTGCAGGGATGAACAAATGGCAATCTCCACATGTACCTGGTGCCCTAAAATGTACTTTTTTACTTCAATCACTCTAAATATAAGGACAAAATCTAGAAATTTAAGAGCATTTATTAAAGTATAATAATACCAACAGAAGAAAGTATAATAAAAATTAAAATAGCAAAGTCTGAATAGAAAGTCTTAGAAATTTTATCGGAAGTCAACAGTATTAAAGCTGCATGTCGTCCTGGGTGTATTTTTGATTGAGCAGTTGGCATGATGCACGAGTTTCAAATAAAATAGAATTCTTCCTGACATGTCTCAGTCTCTGTCATTTGTTGTTATATTTCATTGTTTCTTTTTTAGTTCCTTGGATGATTTATATTTATATTTATGTTGTAAGGTTTGGTTTCTAAACTCTTTTGGGACATAACATGTCAAAGAGTATCCCAAAGTGCGATTGCAGAGTCTATGGAAGATTGCCTGTCGGTTGCTGGGGCAACAGCAGACTTCCACCGCTGTGGCAGTTCGCTGCGAAAACAAATCCGAAAAGATTGCGGTCACGCTATGAGCACCTGCCATTGATGGGTGATGCAAGGAACATTTTAAATGCAGGTAACAGTATTACTTGGCCACTAACCTGACCATGACCCTGCCTGACTGCTGAGTCTGTGTATAGGAAGAGTGGTAGATCCCGCTACAATAAATAACTGTTCCTGTTTCAAGCTGAGTAAAGTTGGTTTTGCTAAGACTCAACCTCGTGTTTTGGGGTGCAAGACAGTGACTCACATGTCACAATCTGTTTTTTATGTTAAAATCCCACATGGGGACCTCGACATTACACTCATATGATTGGCTAGCTGTCCTGGTGATGGATGGCTCCGCCCAAAAGCTTCATATCTGTACAATCTCTTGCTGTCTCCTTCCATTTTACCATTAAGTTATAAAACATATCTGACCTTTTATATTAAGAGCACCTTAAATTCTTGGGATAACAAAACATTATGTATTAAAATTGCTGGTACAATTCAGAAAGAATGTACAAATGTATTAGGATCATAAATTATTAGTCCACAAGAGAGAAGGTGCCTTCTATGTAAACTGCAACATTGAGCCATAATGGGGTTAATTTGGCTTTTTTTTTATACTGATCAATAAAAAAACAGACTGTGCACTACTGCACTGTGCTCTAAATTAATTACAAATATCAAGCAAAAGAACTGACTGCATAAGTATTCTCCTGCTTCAAATTAGTGTTTAATAAATGCACCTTTGTCAGCCATGACAACCAAGAGCCTGTCTTTATGCTCACTTAGAATGGGCCTTTTTAAAAATTCATCTTCTAACCTAAAGCTCATATCTATGGGATTCTGGAGTAAAAGCTAGGAGTAGCTTCAAGAAAATGTACACTGAAAAATGAATATTCTACTCACGCAGTGCTCAGGATGAGATGCAAAACTGACTTACCTATGAAAACTACAAACAATAAAAATGGTTGAAATCAGTTAAGATTTTCCTGTTTTTAATAGAGCCATCCCGAATAGTTATTTTTGACAAGTTTAGCAGCACATTTTTACTATGCAAAAGTTGTGGTCACAGCTTCATGAAAAATATTTTACAAGAAAAACTGAGCAAATCCAGAAAGATTTAACTGAACAGAGAGTGTTGTTTAAAATGGAAATCAGCAGGCAATACGGGGCCCTCTGAGGACTGGCATTTGACACCCTTGTAATAATGAGAAACACTCAATTAATCTGTCAGGACAATTTCTCCAGATTTACTGCATAATGTGGCGCTGAGGGGGCCTGCCTAATTTGATTATAACATTTTTGTTTTACGCACAGAATTCATGGCTATTAATGAGCACAGATACAAGGCAATTTCAATTTCAAAATGATTACAATATATAATTCCTTAACAAATACATTTAATGTGCACGTGTATAATGTGTATTGGACTGATATTTTCACACAATTGTATTCCAAAATTAATCAATGTTATTTTTTACTAATTTACTTTAGGCTCTTCAAACGATGATTTTCAAACTGATTGATGATTATTGGCACTATCAATAATTTCCATTTTCCTACACTGTTGAACGCAATGCTGTGAAAACACAAATGACCCACACTCAGACATTATCTAAGATAACCCCAAGCATTTACTCACCTGATTTATTGCCTTATCGATTGTATGTATTGTTACAGTTCACTTTACCTCCTGGAAGGAAATGGGCAGATTAACTCACTCTTTATTTCTGCACGCCTCAAGGCATGTTTTGCTTTCTTTGCAGAGGAAATGAAGACTTCAATTGCACCAGACATGCCCCTTAAAGTCAACAGGAAGTCTGTATAGACTAGTGACGTCAATGTAGGTCCAGTGGAATGTTGGGAGATCTTCCCCTTTCAGTCACTTGACCCCCAAACTAGGCATAAAAGAAGAGCAGCAGAAGAGGGCAGGCAGTTCTGTGATGGTGGCTGATGTGACAGAACTCCCCAAAAGGAACTTTGGGACTGCCATTTCTTTTCTTTTTCTTTTTTAATTTAATTGATTTTATTGTAATCACACAACATTCCATACAAATAGATCAATTTTTACAAAAATAGGATTGAAAACAAATCAACCCCCACCCCTGAGAAAGAGAGCATGGCCAGCAGAGTAAAACTTAAAGCTAGTAAAAATAAGTAAATACATGAATTAATAAGCCAATAAAGATAAAAGGAGAACAAAAAGAAATGGGGAGAGAATCTGCTTCCCCAGTGCTTTAAATGCTTATTCTAAAATGTCATTGATTAGGTCCTGCCAGGGATTTGCAAAAGTTCTGCACAGATCCTCTAAGTGAGAATTAGACTTTTTCCAATTTCAAATAGTATAAAACATCAGTTACCCACTGACTTAGAGTAGGAGAGTTAGGATTCTTCCAGTTCAGCAAGATAAGTCTACGTGCCAATAGTGTAGTAAAGGCAATCACAGTTTGTTTGTCCTTCTCCACTTTAAGCCCATTTCGAAGTCCACCAAACACAGATGTTAGTGGATTAGGAGGGATTGTGACCCCAAGGCTGTCCGAAAGGCATTTAAAAATTTTGGACCAGAATGATGTTAATTTGGAGCAGGCCCAAAACATGTGACCCAGTGAGGCTGGAACTTGATTGCAGCATTTGCCCTGGAAACACCCATCCATTAGCCAACCCACTATATCCTAACTACAGGGTCACGGGGGTCTGCTGGAGCCAATCCCAGCCAACACAGGGTGCAAGGCAGGAAAAAAACCCTGGGCAGGGCACCAGCCCACCACAGGGCACACACACCAAGTGCAATTTAGAATCGCCAAAGCAACTAATCTGCATGGCTTAGGACTGTGGGAGGAAACCAGAGTACCCAGAGGAAACCCACGCAGACAACATGCAAACTCCACGCAGGGAGGACCCGGGAAGCGAACCCGGGTCTCCTAACTGCGATGCAGCACTGCACTGTCCCAGCCCTGGAAAAATTTTGGACAATTTTAAACGAGTCAGATGTGCTCGATATATCATTTTGAGTTGAATAATTGTATGCTTTGCACATATGGAGCTTGAGTGAATTCTCTGCATTGTTACCTTTCACTCCTTTTCTGAGATGTTGAGTAAGAGATCCTTTTCGCACTGTACTCTGGGATCTTTGAAAGGGAGGGACTGTAAAATGTTTTTTATATATTACAGAAATGCTGTCTGAGTCCTTGAAACTGAGCCACTGTATATTTTTTCCAGCATAGAGGAAGGTGGGAGGTGAGGAAAATTGGGCAGGTTCTGTTTAACAAAGTTCCTAAATTTAAGATAGTGAAAGAAATGTGTTGTTGGAAAGTTACATTTGGAATATAATTGTTTGTAGGATGCAAAGACATTGTCTATGTACAAATCTCTAAGTGATTTAATCCCAAATGCTTTCCAGACATTAAAAAATGCATATGTTTGTGAGGGTTGAAAGAGGTGGTTCTCTTGCAGAGGTGCCACAGATAAAAGCTTCTCTATCTTAAAATGTTTTCTACATTGGTTCCATATTCTGAGTGAGTGAAGCACAATTGGGTTATTAGTATATTGCCGATAACTTGCATTTATTAGAGCACAGATCAGGGAATATAAAGAAGTAATGCAGGATTTTAGTGCTATTGCGGACCAGGCCTGTGTATGTTCATCTATTCGTGTCCAGGTTTTTATAGCTTGCATGTTTGCTGCCCAGTAATAAAACTGGAAGTTAGGTAGAGCCATGCCATCTTCCGCCTTAGGTCTTTATAGTGCCGCTCTTTGGATACGTGTATGTTTTGAATTCCAAATAAATGAGGTTATGGTTGAATCTAATTTCTTAAAAAATTATTTACTGATGTATGTTGGAATGTCTTGAAATAAAAATGAGAAGCTTAGGGAGGATAGTCATTTTAACAATGTTAATTTTTCCAGCTAAAGTGAGATGAAGGGTTGACTATCTATGCAAGTCTTGTTTAATTTTTTCCATACAGACAGCGACATTTTGCTGATAAAGAGCTTTATGTTGACTTGTTATGTTTACCCCTAGATATTTAAACTGATCTGCAATGATAAAGAGCATTTCATAATGTTGACTGGAACTGAATTTAACGTTTTTATTTTATGACTGTCATAGTCTGATAACTTTGCTTTGTACAATTTGCTAAGCCGATATTCGTCAGGGGTGTGTTCTGCTCCTACTCTGTTCAATGCTTGCATGGAGTGGGTGTTGGACAGGATCATGGAGTCCAGTGGCTGTAGGGCATCTGTTGGCGAACAAAGATTCACTGATCTTGACTTTGCTGACGATGCTGTGATCTTTGCTGAGTCAATGGAGGCTCTGATCAGGGCTCTCAAGAGACTGAGTGTCTGGGCTTGCAAGTGTCCTGATAAAAACCAAGAGCCAGGCTTTCAATGACCTCTTAGACACGGCCATCAGCAGTGTGTCTGTCTGTGGAGAGAGTGTCAACTGTGTCGAGAGGTTTACTTACCTTAGCAGTGAAATTCATGTCTCTGGTGACTCTTCCTATGAACTCAGTAGATGGATTGGGAGAGTATGGGGGGTCATTAGGGTCACTGGAAAGAGGTTTATGAAAAAAGGGAGAAGGTCCACGTCTTTTGAGTCCTGGTACTTCCTGTCTTGCTATATGGTTGGAAGACATGGACGCTATCCAGTGACCTGTGGAAAATCCTTGGGTACTGCGGGTTTGACTGGCTCATGGAGCCCTGAATGAAGCACATTACCTGTATTGTGAGGGAGCATCAGTTACGGCACTGTGGCCATGTGACACGATTCCCCAAGGGTGATCTGGTTCACAGGATCCCCATTGTTGATACTCAAACTATCACATTATTCCTTCTCCTGGTTGAAATAATCTGTCTCAATATTTTAGAAATTGCTAAAATCTATGTTGGTAAGCTGAAAATACAATGCTAAACTCAGCAGCACAATCTCAGGAGAAGTAATGTGATAAAATGAATGTGCGTAATTAAAGTTAAGTAAAATTAACATGCATAATTAACATAATTAGTATTAAGTAGTCTGATTACTTTTTTAAGTAATGCAATTCTTATTATATTGAAATAAAAATGCCTGTGTTATTTTTACCCCACTAGCGATGGCTGTAAGGGAAGAAGCACATATACCAGTGCGCTGCTCCTCTGCAGGGCTCAATCACACAGCCAATGTGTTACGTGAAATTCAGTATCAGAAACATTATTAATAACACGTCAGTTTAGTTTTAATCCAGGTATTTGTTATAGGCATTGTGATGGACGACTTCAGCCCCTGCCAATATACTCGAAGGATCAGGGAGCAGATGTGCTCAGGACACTGCCTCCCCCAGAGCGCTACAGGGCAGCTCCCCTGGGTTGCTGTGGCTCTACGGATTTCCGCAGGGCTTCATGGGAGTTGGAGTGTGGGACAGCCCTGTTGAGTTCCGTGGGGGCCGCCAGGGGGAGCTGCAGAGCCCTACATTAGAATTCCACCACACCTGGTAGTGATTCCAGATTCCGCTTCAAGGGCTCGATCAAGGTATGTAATAACCTTCCTGGATGAAAGGAGCAGCATAAAAGGAGTGCCCTCACTTTACTCAGCGACCCAGGGTCAGGATGAAGAGGGATGAAGCTTGCCAGTGGAGGAATGGAGGAAGAATAATGAAGAGAAAGAAAAGAAGTGGCTGTGTATTGTGTTTAGTGCGTGGAAACTGTGGTGCAGTGGAGAACTAGACAGAAGCACTTCCTCATAGTAATAAAGCCATGTAGACTTGTGTCAGGGTTTGGGTGGCTGGAGTGCCCTCTGCTGGCCAAAGTATATTGCAACAGTGTGATCAGGTGACACAGTAGCCAGTGTTCATAATGAATCAGTAGCTCAGGTTGAGGATGTAAAACTGGGATGGATGTAATTTACTTCACAGCACATGAAGGGCCAAATGTATTTGTAAAACACCAGAAAGTTATCAAGTCTGGCTGTGTTTCTGGTCAGTTTCATGAAGGTTCATATATGGGGTTAGGATTTAATAACAACTAATGGTCAGCTAAATGTGCAGTCTTTCCTGCAGAAGAAGAAAAAGTAACGCAAAAGTAATGCACTGTTTACGCACTACATTTTACAATAAGTAACTAAATAACATGTTTAGTTTTTGTAAGTAATGTGTAATGTAAATAAGTTACTTTTAAAAGTAATGTTCCTCAAATAACTTTGGAGACAGAGGCTCCATGCTTGTTCTTGGAGTCATGGTTCCCTACACAAGTTGGGACACAGAGGCTCCATGCTCGTTCTTGGAGTTGTGGTTCATTACACAGTTTGTGAGACAGAGGCCCCATGCTTGTTCCCGGATATGCGGTACCTGATGAGGACTTTTAACTCTTTCTTGTGAAGTTTAATGATGTTGGAGCATTTCGCCAAAGGAGAACTCCAGAGGAGTAGTTGCACATGTAAACTGAAGCTTTTAAGATACCAACTTTCTGTCTTAACTAGGTTACTCACCTTCTCCCGGTTTCTTGTGTGAATGAAAATGCACTGATTGACAAGCAGTTTGTAGATCTGCTCGTGAGGCTGGAGGAAATCTCATGGAAGGCATTCAAGGATGGCGTTGAGAATTTTCTTGGCAACTACAGACTACTAACAGATGTCAAGATAGTAAACATCATTCTTCAAGCAAATGAAACTATGAAGTACAACAGGTTGCTAAAGATTGATTTACTGCATTCACATTTGGACTTTATCTCTGCTTATCTAAGTACTGTTTGCCAGGAAAAATTCCAAGTTCAACCTACTGTCATGCGTGTGCACAGAGGGGACAGCTGAAGGGTAGTAGTGACTGTATTTCAACTGCCACACCAGAGTTTGGCGCTGTATCCTAATTGTCTTTTTTCTTCCTCCCCCTGCAGATGGCTGTAACGCTTCTGACGTCATTTCCGGTGTCTGTCCACCTGGATCCACCTCTTCCTGTTGGAAGGAATGAAAACTGGAAGCTCCACCATCTTTTTCAGTTCTGTCCTGAACTGGTGTCTGAAAAGACTTCTCCATGATTATTGTGTGTGTTTTTTTTTTTTACTTTGCTTTGCAATTCAGTTATACAGGATTACCAGGCTGGTACTCCACCTCTTTATCGTTGTCTCTTTTCTCTTACACTACATAAAAATGTTCTTCGGATTTCTGCAATATATCCATCCATCCATCATCCAACCTGCTATATCCTAACTACAGGGTCACGGGAGTCTGTTGGAGCCAATACCAGCCAACAAAGGGTGCAAGGCAGGAAACAAACCCTGGGCAGGGCGCCAACCCACCGCAGTTCAGCAATATATAGTATAAGAAATTTATTTAAAGAAATGGACCTCTAGCAGGGCTACTAGATAAAGAAACTTCAACTCCCAGCAGTCCCTGCAGTGGCTCTGATTGGTCTTCTGCTGAGGGTGCAGGGGCTGCTGGGAACAAGGAGGCCAGCGAGACATTTAAAAGGGGGCCAGTTATACAGAGGGAATAAAAAGTCTGTTTTGCTACCTGTGGATTCTTGTTTTGTCCTGGGTCGTCTCCTGTTTTGGGTGTATGGACTGTCTGGTGTCTTCCTGCTGCAGGAGGACTGTCTAAGGATTTGTTGTTGTCTTGCGAAGAAAGGAGCGCTGCTGATCCCATTCATACATCATCATCTCATCAGGAAATACCAGTAGGACTGACCTTTACATTCATATACAGAGTGCTGATCTTTGGACTATCTACCTCCATCATTTCATTTCATCATTGGCCGTTTTTCATGGACTTCATTGTTTGTGGTTTTTGTTAGCAATTTTATTTTTGAATTTGTGTTTATTGTATATCGCCGTAAGCGGAACTGGGATGGGATCATTGTAATTTGCTTATATTTTATTTATTATTGTTTAATACATTCTTTAATTTCTTTTTTGTCTCTGTAAAGGAGTGTGTATGAGTCGGGCCAAGGCTGGGTGAGTTCCTGGGGTCCCCACCGAAAAAATAAATAAATCACTGTCCAAGGCGGTGTGAATCTTAGCAGGATTTTTTAGTCCGCTACAAATCTTTAGAGCACTCCATGCTTCACTGCATTGCAATCATAATGTTAGATGTTAGATAAAGGCTTTGTAGAGTATCAATATACAAGAGAATATTTAGTATATAGATTTATAACATGTGCATGGGACATTAGTTCATCCTATTTTTGGTTACATAGAGGTACCTGAAGGTTGAGGGTCAACTAAAAGAAACAGATATTTTGATGAGGTCATTCTACGTAGAGCAAAAGACAATATAACTGAAAAGCTTGATAGACAAAAACTGTTGCATAAAGATTTTCCACTACAGTCAGTGATGAACACGGTGAAACGTTTCACCAGGACATTGTCAATGATGGGAAAACATTAACAGGGCAAGTGGAATCCATTGAAGCTGGCTGACTATAGTTGGACACTAAAATGAGAAGCATCATATGCTGAGTACAAACAAAAATCAGCAGCCAAACGTTTTTAGCTCAGCTGAACTAATGCAATGTGTCAGCATCATTAAGCATGCTAAATTCAATAAAAGTTAATTGCGTGTTTCTCCAAATTCCCATAAGATACACTCAATTTGAAATTAAGTTTGTGTTCAGCTTGAAGATGTCTGTCATAATCATCAAAACTTTTTGAGGAATCAGACCTTTTGAGAAAATTTATTGTCCAAGGCCACTTATGAAAAAATCCCAAACATAATTTCTGGGGATCAAAACTGCATTCTGTAAACCAGTGGTTCTCAAACTGTGGGGTGGGCCCCCCTAGGGGGGGTGCAAAGATGTGAAAAAAAGAAAACAAGAATCAAAAATATTAAAAATACATCTATTGAAACCAAAGCAAATGAACTTAAACTACATTCTGATACTAGAAAAATAAATATAGAGTTAGATAAATGTCGATAAAATTCAAGTAGGTGTAATAAAATATACATCTATGATATACAGTAGAGTCTCGCTTATCCAACATAAATGGGCCGGCAGAACGTCGGATAAGCGAAAAAATCGGATAATGGGAGGTGTTAAGAAAAATCCTATTAAACATCAAACTATGTTATAATTTTACACATTATGAACCTTATACAGTGGAACCTCAGTTCACAAACGTCTCTGGATACGTACAAATCGGGTTATGACCAAAAAGTTCGCCAAACTTTTGCATCTGTTCAAGACCACACACTAGGTATACGAACGAGCCAGTTTCCCTTTCGGTTTGTGCGCGCCGATGATTTCCGCACGTGTTTAGTCTCTCCCTGTGCATTCCCTGTGCAGCAAGAGAGAGAGCCCGAGAGAGAGACACAGACAGACACACGCGCGTGCGAGAAATAGACACATGTACACACATGCGCGAGAGAGACACATGCACACACACACGCGCGAGAGAAAGAGAGACACACGCACACACACGCGCGCGCAAGAGAGACACACACACGCACGTGAGAGAGAGACACACACAGGCGCGAGAGAGACACACACAGGCACACACACACACGCGCGTGCAAGAGAGACACAGGAGTACGCAAACACACGCACGAGAGAGACACAGGCGTACACACACACGCGCGAGAGAGACACAGGCGCACACACGCGAGCGAGAGAGACACAGGTGCGCACACGCGAGTGAGAGAGACACACACACACACATGCCACAGAGGGCTGGCCACATAATCCACTGTAATCATGTTTTACAACAAAACAACAGAAAGTTTTAACTGAAAAAATGAACTTAGCAACTAAAAATAGACTACGCTCACGCTCGCAACTTGCAGTTCTTGTTGCCGACTGATGCGTTTTTTTTTTGTTTTTTTTTTGCGGTGGGACGTCGGATAATACAGAATGTTGGATAAGTGAAGGTTGGATAAGCGAGACTCTACTGTATCATTAATTAAAAAAAAAAAAAAATTGGTATTAGTGGACTCCTTTCAAAAAAACCTCACCCCAGCTGAAGGGAAAAAGGTGTTGTGGCAGATGGCCGGAGCCCTTACTCGGCTGGGACACCCAGAGCATGAAAGGACCATGGGAGAGTGTATTTTTAAGAAACCTTGGTTTCCAGTGGGGCCACGGGTCATGAGCATGGGAGATCAACCCTGTTGGGGCCCGTGGTCACCACCAGGGAGTGAATGGATATTTCCAGGGCCTTATTTGGCCACACTTCCGCCACACCCAGAAGTGTGGTCAGAAGAAGCTTGTTTGGCACCTGGAGTTCTTCGGATTTAGAACGTGTTTGTTCCTATAATTTGCTTTAACATTCCTTTGATTTTGCGACTTTCTCATCGCGCTAACTATCACAGTTCACTTGCGGTACAGATTTATTAGCGAGAATTAGAGAGAGACTTGTTGGGCTGCGTAGGGGGGCCTTCCTTACTTATGCATTTGCCTCGGGGCGTAACCTTAACTCTGCTTAGTTAGCAAACGAGAGAACTACTTAACGGATTTAGATTGGGTTTTTTCCTATAATTTTCTTGAACATTCTGGTTGATTTTGCGACTTCTCTCATTGCACTAAGAATCATAGTTCACTTGCAGGAGCGATATATTCGTGCTAATCAGAGAAAGAGAGAGATTTAGTGGTGAATGAGTCAGTGGTATTTGGCTTTTATATTACTGCCTCGCAGTAAGGAGACCTCCCTGTGTGGAGTTTGCATGTTCTCCCCGTGTCTGCATGGGTTTCCTCCGGGCGCTCTGGTTTCCTCCCACAGTCCAAAGACATGCGGGTTAGGTGGATTGGTGATTCTAAACTGGCCCAAGTGTGTGCTTGGTATGTGGGTGTGTTTGTGTGTGTCCTGCAGTGGGTTGGCACCCTGCCCGGGATTGATTTCTGCCTTGTACCCTGTGTTGGCTGGGATTGGCTCCAGCAGATCCCTGTGACCCTGTGCTCGGATTCAGCGGGTTGGAAAATGGATGGATGGATGAATTTATAGATCACAGGGATGCTTTCCTCCTCACAAACTTCAGTTTCTAGTGGATCAACCAAAACAACTTCATCTTGATAACCAAATCTTTCGGGAATTGTATACAAAAGAAAAGGTTTCCCCCGGGAAAGATTGCTGAAGAATTGGATCTCATATGATGCCTGTTTGAAAAAGGCAATAAGATCATCCAACTCTGCCTGAATTGCAATAGATTATAAATTACTAATGATCAGATTTACTACTGTGGGCTGGCGTCCTGCCCGGGGTTTGTTCCTGCCTTGCGCCTTGTGTTGGCTGGGATTGGCTCCAGCGGATCCCCGTGATCCTGTGTTAGGATATAGCAGGTTGGATATTGACTGACTGACTAATCAGATTTAATGTGCAATCAACTGCACTGCGCTTTTCAGCAGTATTATCTTAACTGTGAGAACCAATGCTCATCAATGTCCATAAACCATTAGAAAGGTCTGCTTATTGTTTGTTCTTACTGATGAAGGTAATGAATTTTCAGATCTATAAATATAGCCCGCACAACATTAAATTCATTCCCTTTCCCTTTAAATCAGAATGACAAAATATATTTGCAATAAATAATAGCAAACTGCTTCACCAGGCACAATGGAGTGATTATATATTGGAAACGGTGAAGGTGGGAAGAGTAGAAATTGGGCATTAAAAAGTTAGTACGACGCTGGGAAAATTGCATCGCAAATGAAGGCGACTATATGGAAAAGTGATGTCATTTGATTTTGAAATTTTTTAATAAATAGAGTTTAAAAAAAGAGTGGGGAAACTTTTTGAATGTCCCTCGTACTTAAGATGGTGCTTGAAGTGTTTTTTCAAAAAGGTGTGGAAGACTTCCTATGGGGACATCATAAACAAATAAAGAGAAAAAAGAATTTCATAAAGCAAAATCTTATCTAGAAAATCTGCAGTAACCATCCAATTGGATTTGCCTAAAAAGATCCATCCAAAAAATCTGTTTCCTTAGTATGCCCTACCAAAATTCAATACATTGATTGATTCTGCTTTGACCATATATAAAACTATTTTCTGAAGCATACAGATCTATGTGATTTCTTCTTAGAAATGTTTGCATTTTTTCAACAGACACATTTTCAACCCCAAGATCAGCTCGAACAAGGCATGGGCAGCCGTTCCCTTTCTTTTAACTGCTTCTGTAAAATAATTTGCAGTTATTCCAGTCTTTTCACTGTTACTTACTTGTTACCTTATAATAAACCTTATAAAAAGCCATTCGTGCAACCATTTATGAGAATACCATGGGTTAATTTATCAAAGGAGTCTAGGTGCCATGTATTGTTAGGCCCCTTACTAGAAAACTGATGGCGTCTTAAACGATGACATTTACTTTGTTCAGCTCCTTCAGGGTCAAGTATCTTTAAGTAGAAGTCTAACACTTTTAGTCTCAGTAACAAACCCTTTTGCTAAGCATTTTGCATGTGTCCATTTACTGTATATCTATGGTGTCTTCCTGATTCATTGGTTTCCTGTTGAAGAAATAGAGCTAAGTCTAGAGAATCTGTCTTATGTTTCTGTCTGTACAATTTTAAGCACTGCCAACGTCTTTGCAAAGTTTGAAGAGAAACAACTATTCCATGATTGTGGGCCAAACCTATTAAAATGTCCTTTTGCTATAGTCCAAGATCAAAGTACATTCTTATTATACTACTTAATGCCATCTGTGCTGAATCCACATTGTATGTATGAATGAATAGCTTGAAAACAGAAATACAAAGAAAATAATTACAATGATTTGATATAACTTCCCCTGTTTATTAATTTGGAATATTTTAGTTTATTTTAGTGTAACATGCAAAAACATCAATCTGTCAATTCAGGAAAAAATAATAATGGAAGCTTCAATGTATTGCCACTGTATACAGAAGACTACTATTAATATTTATTTTAATTTACTCTTGATGCCACTGAGTATCATGTGCTAAAAGAAACTCTGATGCTTACCTTCAATAATATAACATTATATTATATTCAATTAATAAATTTAAAAATACGATTATCAAAAAAGTGATATAAAATTATATTTATCCTAAAACTTGGGGGTCCTTTCGCTCGCCAACCCCTCAAACACCAGCACTACATGCTATTATGAGGAGGGGGGCTGAACGCACCCAAATGAGATGCGGCCGCTCCTCCGAAAGCCCTCTTAAACGGTGATACAATGGGAAGCAAATACTGTACATTTTTTTTTTACCTCCTCTTTGCTCGATCAGCTGCTGGCTTGCTGCTGCTGCTGCCATGCCACGTGATCTAGATCAAGATCATGCCCAGAGGGGACTGGGCGGTCTCATGGTCTGGAATCCCTACAGATTTTATTTTTTTCTCCAGCTGTCTGGAGTTTTTTTTTGTTTTTTCTGTCCCCCCTGGCCATTGGACCTTACTCTTATTCTATGTTAATTAATGTTGACTTATTTTGTTTTCTTATTGTGTCTTTTATTTTTTGATTCTTTATTATGTAAAGCACTTTGAGCTACTGTTTGTATGAAAATGAGCTATATAAATAAAAGTTGTTGTTGTTGTTGTTGTTATCTGCACTTTGCTCGTCTACCCAACCCCCCGTCCCCCCAGTACTATGCACCGTTGTGAAGAGGTGGGCTGAAAGCACTCAAAGGAGATGCAGTCACTTCTCCGAAACCCCCTCTTAAATAGTGATACAATGGGAAACAAATAACAGTTGTTTTTTTGACCTCCTCTTTGCTCGATCAGCTACTGGCTTGCTGCTTCTGCCATGCCACATGATCTGCATTTTGTGCGGCGCTTCAAACATTTAAAAACCTGTACAGCAGCTGTCCTTTTGTCTCACTGCCTTGTCTCTCTTGCCCCCCAGACATCCTCAAACACCATGCAATCTCTTTTTGCTGTTCCGTTATTTCACCGTTTGTTTGCGCTAATGCGATCTTTACTCTCATTTTTTGAGACTTTTGAATTTTCCTACTTCCAGTATCTCTAACCTGCTCTGCATGTGTATCACGGGACTTGTTTCCAAAGGTTGTAAGTATGACGTGACTTGTCCATCTCACTGGACGTGAAAGTGTGTCTCTCTGTCTCTCTTCTAAAGATCATGTCTCATCGCTGGAAAAAAGTCTCATATCGTTGCAAGATTTTTTTTTTATAATAGAGAGATGTATTTCAGCTAATCAATTACAGTGTTTGCTGCAATTTGAAAATACTGTATTTCCCTGCACACAGATTAAATGGCTTTGTAATTATGAGTAATAGGTTATATATTTTCTGTAGTAGTTAAATCGTGCTGGTTTTACACCTCGGCGTCTGCTTGATGCCTATCCACACTGGTCTATAATCGACTGTGTAACCGGTGTAAATATGATAGATTATTCGTTAAAAAGTCACTCATTCGTTTATGTGTTTTCAGACTAACAACAACAACAACAACATTTATTTATATAGCACGTTTTCATACAAAAAAATGTAGCTCAAAGTGCTTTACAAAATGAAGAATAGAAAAATAGAAGACACAATAAAAAATAAACATAAGTCAACATTAATTAACATAGAATAAGTAAGGTCCGATGGCCAGGGTGGACAGAAAAAACAAAAAAAAAACTCCAGAGGCTGGAGAAAAAAAATAAAATCTGTAGGGATTCCAGACCAAGAGACCGCCCAGTCCCCTCTGTTCAATCTACCTAACATAAATCAAAAAGTCCTCTTTGCATTTAGGGTTTTCATGGAAGGACTTGATGATGATGGTCACGTAGACTTCTGGCTTTCAGTCCATCAATGTTGGAGCATCATGATGCTTTGAGTAGGTGGTGGTGGCGCAGGCCGTCACCACAAAGAAACCGGAAAAAGAAACAGAAGAGAGAGTAGGGGTCAGTATGGATTTTGGAGCCACTATGAATAGTTATTATGATGAATTGAACATACAGAGTATCAGGATTAAGTTAAAGTGAAGTTATAAAAAGGCCATGTTAAAGTAATGTGTTTTCAGCAGTGTTTTAAAGTGCTCCACTGTATTTGTCTGGTGAATTCCTATTGGCAGGCTATTCCAGATTTTAGGTGCATAACAGCAGAAGGCCGCCTCACCACTTCTTTTAAGTTTAGCTTTTGGAATTATAATGAGACACTCATTTGAGGATCTAAGGTTACGATTTGGAATATAACGTGTCAGGCATTCCGATATATAAGATGGAGTGAGATTATTTAAGGCTTTATAAACCATAAGCAATATTTTAAAGTCAATCCTGAATGACACAGGCAACCAGAGTAGTGACATCAAAACTGGAGAAATGTGCTCGGATTTTCTTTTCCTAGTTAGGATTCTAGCAGCTGCATTCTGCACTCGTTGCAAGTGATTTATGTCTTTTTTGGGTAGTCCTGACAGGAGAGCGTTACAGTAATCTAGTCTACTGAAAACAAAAGCGTGAATTAATTTCTCAGCATCTTTCAATGATATAAGAGGTCTAACTTTTGCTATGTTTCTTAAGTGAAAAAATGCTGTCCTAGTGGCCTGATGAATATGCGATTTAAAATTCAGATTACAGTCAACAGTTACCCCTAAGTTTTTTACTTCTGTCTTAACTTTTAATCCTAATGCATCAAGTTTATTTCTGATAACCTCATTGAATCCATTATTGCCAATTACTAAAATTTCAGTTTTCTCTTTATTTAGTTTGAGAAAATTACTATTCATCCATTCAGAAGTACCAGTAAGACATTGTGTTAGTGTATCGAGAGAGTCGGAGTCATCAGGTGCTATTGATAAGTACAGCTGTGTGTCATCAGCATAGCTGTGGTAGCTCACGTTGTAACCTGAGATAATCTGACCTAATGGAAGCATATAGATTGAGAATAACAGCGGACCCAGGATAGAGCCTTGTGGACTCACAAAGAATTTTCTACCTGCCAGGTAGGATTCAAACCAATTTAAGACACTGCCAGAGAGGCCCACCCATTGACTAAGGCGATTTCTAAGAATATTTTGATCAATGGTGTCAAATGCGGCACTCAGATCTAAGAGGATGAGAACAGATAAATGGCCTCTGTCTGCATTTACCCGCAAGTCATTTACTACTTTAACAAGTGCAGTTTCTGTGCTGTGATTTGTTCTGAAACCTGACTGAAATTTATCAAGACTAAGCATATTATGGTAGCGCTGCAGGGGCCCAGAGACTACAGCCATGCAGTATCAGTAATCGGACCAAGCAGGACTCCAAGCTGGTTGGGAAGTCAGCACATCTCAGGGCACGGTCACACATGGACACCTGCTCTCACTCATTCACAACATATGTTAGCATTGCCTGTAGATTTTACACGTGAAAGTACAGTAAAACCTTTAACCTAAAAAAATGTGGTCTATAGTGCCATCCATCCCACTATATCCTAGCTACTGGGTCACGGGAGCCAATCCCAGCCAACAAGGCAGGAAACAAACCCTAGGCAGGGCATACACACACACCAAGGACAATTTAGAATCGCCAATGCACCTAACCTGCACATCTTTGGACTGTGGGAGGAAACCAGAGTACCCGGAGAAAACCCATACAAACACAGGGAGAACATGCAAACTCCACACAGGGAAGACCCGGGAAGCGAACCCGGGTCTCCTAACTGTGAGGCAGAAGCACTGTGCCACCGTGCCGCCCTGATCTATAGTGCATTTCATAAAATTGATTTATCACAAACCTAGTGCATTTTAACTATATTTAGTTAAAAGAGGTAAGAGGTAAAGATTTTGTCTATTTGTTTACAGGCAAAGGTTAGCTGAAGCCTTGGCAAAACCAAAAGCGTATTATTCGGTGTAAGTACTTTATAAACGTCTGAATATCTGTTCTTGCCTTATTACTAGGATTGGTTTTGGCTTTGGATTAAATTAACTGTTTGACTACAAGCTGGTTCAGGAAAATTATGTACCAACGGAGTTATCCAGCTTTAAAGCTTACATTGCATCTTGTATACATAGTTCTGTAGCTTACAGTTTTGTTTACAATATAGTTTGCTGTATTGTCAGAAATTCTTCAAATCAAATCGTGAAAACTCCACACATACTGAGGTCAGGCGGTAATTAAAGCTGAGCATTTCCACTTATATATTATATTTAATAAAATAATTCAAAAATGTGTTATCTTTAGTACTAGTAGGTTTTTGAATTAGAGGCACCTTAAACTGGACTTGTGGTACATTTATTGAAATACAGTACAGGCCAAAAGTTTGGACACACCTCCTCATTCAATGTGTTTTCTTTATTTTCATGACTGAAGGCATCAAAACTATGAATGAACACATGTGGAGTTATGTACTTAACAAAAAAAAGGTGAAATAACTGAAAACATGTTTTATATTCTAGTTTCTTTAAAATAGCCACCCTTTGCTCTGATTACTGCTTTGCACACTCTTGGCATTCTCTCGATGAGCTTCAACAGGTAGTCACCTGAAATGGTTTTCACTTCACAGGTGTGCCTTATCAGGGTTATTTAGTGGAATTTCTTGCTTTATCAATGGGGTTGGGACCAGCAGTTGTGTTGTGCAGAAGTCAGGTTAGTTGGACGATCATTTATTTTTCAACAGGACAATGACCCCAAACACACCTCCAGGCTGTGTAAGGGCTATTTGACCAAGAAGGAGAGTGATGGAGTGCTGTAAATGGTCATGAAAATAAAGAAAACACATTGAATGAGGAGGTGTGTCCAAACTTTTGGCCTGTACTGTATATTATCTGGGTTTAATTAATGTTATGCGCTCTAGTTTACCTGTGCTTCACAGATACTCTACTTTTTGAACCTGCGCTATACGGATGTGCGAGTGCACGAGTCGCTGCCAGGTGGCAATGTGTAGATATTACTACAGCCCTTGTCTTTTGCTAAATAATGCAAGTAATGGAATCGTTATTTGAAAAATAACACTTTTTGCAAAATAACACT
>JANRMT010049829.1:28459307-28474707 GCA_026402145.1 Polypterus bichir lapradei | reverse complement strand
ATATATATATATATATATATATATATATATATATATATATATATATCAAATCCAATGTCTGTCTGTATGTCTGCTTTTCACGAGAGAACTACTTAACGGATTTAGAATGGGTTTTTTTTCTATAATTTGCTTGAACATTCTGGTTAATTTTGTGATTTCTCTCATCCCGCTAAGTATCATAGTTTGCTTGTGGTACCGATTAATTTGCGAAAAAGGCTGTGGGCAGAGGGGAGGCCCTCCACATTCACACATCAGCCTCCATTTGAGTCAGTCTACCTCTTGCCACATGTTGGAGCGTACTTTGCCTCAGCATAGCTAGCGATACTTGTTTGTTCAGCAGACATTATCATCTACAGATTGTTAAGGAGTAACATTTGTTGTTTATGAGAGAGATCACAGCTGCCTGTGTTTTAGAGGATACCTGATCATTGGCAGAGATATCATGGCAACATGCTTTTCTCCCAGGGGACACTCTCCCGTCAGAGCTAAACAGATACAGTGGCACCGTATGACGTTGGAGCGTACCTACCTTCCGCTTAGCTAGAGATACCTTGCCAACATTTTACATTTTTGCCAAAGAGATCACAGCTATATTCTTGCCCCTGATAGCAAAACCAAATATATTGTATATCAAGAGGCCCTCAGATATGAAAGCTATCAATATAAATTCTTCTCAATACAAATTATTATTATCCAACCCGCTATATCCTAATACAGGGTCACATGCGTCTGCTGGAGCCAATCCCAGACACCACAGGGTGCAAGGCAGGAACAAATTCCAGGCAGGGCACCAGCCCACACACACCCACACACCAAGCTAGGGACAATTTAGGATCACCCATGCACCTAACCTGCATGTCTTTGGACTGTGGGAGGAAACCCATATAGACACGGGAAGAACATGCAAACTCAACACAGGGAGGACCCGGGAAGTGAACACAAGTCTACTTACTGTGAGGCAGCAGCACTTCAACTGCACCTCCCTACAAATTATTATATATTTTTTAATTTTGTTTTATTGATTTTTAAAGTTTGTCCTCTTTCACTACTATGCGGGTATGCGGGTGGAGCCATCGGGGGACAGCTAGCATATATATATATATATATATATATATATACAGTATATATACATCCATCCATTATCCAACCCGCTATATCCTAACTACAGGGTCATGTGGGTCTGCTGGAGCCAATCCCAGCCAACACAGAGTGCAAGGCAGGAAACAAACCCCAGGCAAGGCACCAGCACACCGCAGGGCACACACACACTTTATTGATTTTTAAAGTTTGTTCTCTTTCACTTCTATGCGGGTGGAGCTGCGGGGGACAGCTAGCATGTATATATATATAATTGTTTAATTATTTTTGAAGTATTTATTAACAGTTTATATTTTGAATTTACCCCTAGAGTGAGATTCCCTAATTTGTAGAATTAATCTATTATGCAGATTGGGAGGTTAATGATCACCTGTTGCCCATATATATATATATATGTGTGTGTGTGTGTGTGTGTGTGTGTGCGTTTGCGTTTGTGCGTGTGCGAGTGTGTAAGTAATAGTTTGTGTTTTTGAGGTCCATTTTTGAAAGATCTTCCGCACTGTGAGCCCACCGCTTTGGGGGTCTGGAATCGAGAAAGATCGTCCGACCAATGTCGATCGCTTAATCCACTCGTTTTACTTTAAATACAACAGTGACTCGCGACCCACCAGCAGAAACCCGCCACCCATACCTTAAGAATGGTTAGCAGAAACCAAGACCAAAGATCACGCCTGGCTTTGTAGCACTGGGTCCATATTAATGGTGGTGTGCAGACCAGATGGCTTTGGTTTTAAAAAGTCCGAGAACCCCTTTTGTTCGTAAAATTGTAGTTTAGGATTGAATTTCTATTTACAGGAATTTTAATTTTTCACGAAGATGGTGTTTACACTAAATTAATTCATGCAGACTGTGAAGTGTTTCACTATTACTTGGGACTGATGACGATTCTGTCGTCCGTGAGTGAGTGCGGCTGTTTAAGCACTGCGATGGGACTGACTACCTGTCAAGAGTTCATTCCTGCCATGAGTCAAATTAAGCCGCGTCCCTGAATACTAGTACGCTGACTTGAACATAATGTTATAAATTTTATCTTCCTACATGTCACATTCCAGAGTCGTACTAGATAACTGAAAACTCCCCCGCGTCTTTATTGCTCGCTCTCGCTTTCTTAAAAAGTGGGCGGGTGTTTGTTGTGGGCGTTTGGTACTTCTCGGCCACCGTACGCATGTGTCCAAACGGTGTGCTATGGCGGATATTAACGACGCTCCTTTTCATGAGCCGTTTAAAAATACTGTATATTTAGAAATGTTAAATGAGCCAACTTCTGCCCGTTGCGGGCATAACCACTGTTTAAAATGCATTAAATTATGCGCCGAGGATGTGGATGAAGCGAAGGAATATAGTTGCACTGAGTGTAACGAGACTTTCAGCACGAGGTCTACCCGGCGCGGGAATCCGATAGTCGCTGAAGTTTTTGACGGAATTAAGAGGAGACGGCTGGGACCCTTGGAAGAAGGCTGCGCCGGACCAGGGGATGTGGAGTGCGATTTTTGTACCGGGAGAAAACTGCGCGCTTCGCGGTCGTGCCTGACTTGCCTCGTTTCATACTGTGAAGCGCACGTCCAGCCCCATTACAGAGGGGGTCCGTGGAAGAACCACAAACTGGTAGACCCAATTAGAAACCTGCAAGATAAGCTCTGTCAGAAACACAATAGAGTAACGGAATTGTATTGTAGAACTGATAAAGAATACGTGTGCTGTCTCTGTGTGGAGATCCAGCACAAAAACCACGTTACACTCACGGTCGAGGCCGAAAGGACAGAGAAACAGGTAAGGAAGTGGTTGACGTCTTCAGAGTGTTTACCGGGGATTCGTTTATTTATCGTTTAAGGTCCTAAATAGCAAATGTCTATAAGCAGATCGCTGTTGTGATGGAAACAAAAATTACTTTGGGTTTTGATCTTTTAATTGTTAACAAATAAACAAGGTGTGCATGGCCACTTACTGATATATTTAAAGTTTAGGGTTGTGGATACGTGTTGAAATTACGTGCTACATCTTTTACTTATCGGGAAGGAAATCCTTTATATCTGATAATATTATGAAGAAACCCGGGACGTTTATAACTGTGCTTTAAAACGTCCGTTTCCAAACATCATTGTAGCTTCCTTTTCTCGACTTTTCGTGCGTCAGTGTTTTCGAAGTCATCTGTGAAGAGCAAGGAAGTTGAAACTCCGCCTCCGATTGCTGACGCAATCATTTTTAACAATGTAAACTTATTTTAATAGAACTAAAAAAAATCGAGGTGCTAATTTTGGAAGCGTGCAAAATAGAAACTAAAAAACGTTTTAATAAGTAACACACAAATGTAAAGCAAACATAAAAACATGACGGAACAGATGCGACGGCTCCCATTTGTGTGGCTTCTGAGATTGGCCAATTATGAGCCGAGTAAAGGGCGGGACATCCGGAAAGCACTGCAACGCGCGAGGCTTTTTGAATTTTCTTTAGATGTATGTGTGTTGACTAGTCGAAACGTTTATAACAACTCAGTTTCTCGAAAAAGTAAATTGCAGATGCCTCTCACCATTTAAACATGTATACTATGGCAAAAATGTTAAGCATGATAATGGCTCTTGTGCTGACCTTAGCATGGCCATTGTGTCGTGATGGCAGTTATCAGTAGCATTACTGGTAGTAGATCTGAAATGATCTGATGTGTGCTTCCTCATCTGCTGTGGTCTCTTGGGGGGATGACCAGATCTTGGATGTCACATGCCTTACTGAAACCTTTGCTGCAGCTCGGACACAGTGGGTTGGCTTAATATGCTTTCCTGCAGCATGTCAATAGTTGTGCCTCTTGCTTTTTCTGATTTACAGAAAACTAAGTCGTGGCCTTTATCATTCCATGATTTAGGCTTTGATCGAAGGTGTTTTATTGTGATCATGTCTGGCACTATGCAAAATTGCATCTAATAGGCTATTCATATGTTGTGGCAAGTTGCAGTGCTTCAATGTACTGCCTGGTACTGTGCTTTCAGAGAGCTGAAACAGATTGACATGCATACTGTGCTTAGACTGAAGTAAGATGGTTTTTTTTTTTTAAGTGGCAGCAAAATTGTTATTAATATGCCTTTTTATATGATTTTTTTTTTTTCTTAGATCCAACTGGAAGAGAATCTGACAGAAAACCATAGCAAAATCCAGGAAAGGAGGAAGAAATTGGATGATACAAAGCAAGTCATTCTTCAGCTTAAGGTTTGTTTTGGATTGCTTGTGTTGGAAAATGAAAAATCGAGTTTAGGTAGCTGATTCTAGAGGAAAGTCCTGTAGCTTCTGCAGTGGATTGTCTTCCTTCCTCGTCTGTTATATTTAAATGTTAAAAGTATTTTTTTTTTTTTGTAGCCAGAATAAAATCATTATACCTGTTTTCAGGTAAAACATTCCTTTATATTTAATATTTATTTTCATGCATATTCTTTTTATGTTGTAACTGTTGACTGTTTTACAAAATCAAGTTATGCACAAATTGTTTTGATGATTGAGTAGTCTGTGAAAAATATATACATAACCAGCATTTGAAGCTTTCTAAAATACTTACAAACAGATTCACTTTTAAAAAATTTCAGATGAAAATGTTACCCTCTCATCTCTATATCTCTCTCTATATATATGTATATATGTTTTATGTGAAAGTTTGGACACCCTGGTAAGATTGTAATTTTTGTGGAACTCTGAAGTAATAAATAGTAAATACTTTGACAGCAAACACACAAAAACTTAAAAACAAGCACATGTTACCATACAGATGTGATTTATTTAATGAGCTTAAAAAACACAAAAAGTAAATGTGGCATTTACAAAAGTTAAAATGCCATATTTCATGCATTTCTACGGCACTCCATTGTCTTCACAGCTAATAGCTTACTATGACTTTCCAGCAAAGCGAGATTGTTTGTACTGAAAAATGAACTGACTTTTATCCAATTCTTTTAAAAAATGAAGCTTGGCCTTCATACCCATGTAAAATTATTTGCAATTTATTCTGATTAAGTGCAGGGCAGGTTTAGCTTTTTACCAATTCACCTGTTTGGTGACATCACTTTGATATGAAAACAAACAGCCAATTCTCATTATCTGCAGGAATTACATTCCTGAAAAACCCTGCGGATGCTGAAGCATTGATCTTATGGGGAAAAAAATGGGTTATGTTCCCGCAGGAGGCTGATGTGGGGGGAGGCAAGGTTGGATGGATGTACCGGCGCTCCACTGTTTCCCCTTGAGGATCAGTTATGATTCTTTTACAGGTTCACCTATGGACACTCCAACTTGATGACTTTTAATTTTTCTATCCAAGGTTCTCACTAAGCCATTCAATCGGTAGTAGCAATAGGAGGTGTGTACAAAATGAGCAACTTAATACATGTGCGGTTGTGTCCCACAGTTACTGGAAATACCTTGTACATGGGGAACAATTGCAAGCCCCTGTCTGTATAATGAATAGGGTTCAACGATTTAACACAAGGTAGACAATATTCATCTGTTCAGTGTATTGCATGTTCAGCCTTGGACGTCTAAGGGTTTTACAGACCTGTTCTTGGTGAGCCTTATGTTTTACTGCTGTGCGATAGGCGCCTCCGACTTTTTTTCGTCTGCTGCACTTTGCCGTGAATAAAACCCCTGATTCCTTTCCCTGCCCCATCCCATGGCCTGCAGCAAGGACCTTATCCAGTGAATAGGTGTGTCTAGACCATAGGTGTCATGAAATGGGTTACTTTTTTTTTTTTTTAAATAGCGGGTAAGTGAATCCATGGCAATGGAATTCACAGATAGTGAGGATTTACATTATTCAAATCTGACAGCAGCCTAAGAGCTCTTGAAGCAGACCAAATGAACTCTGTGTAAATAAGTATCTCTGTAAGTGACTGCCCTTAATAGATGGCCATTTTTGTTGCATTTACCAAAGGACTTTTTATTATAGCAGCACTAAGCATATATCCTGCACTGTTAGATACAGCTGCTCTGTAATAAAATGTAAATGTATTTATAGTTTTATGTATACATACTTGGTCACACACACTGAAAAGCAGAAACATTATGACCACCTGCCTAAGGCATGGACTCAACAATCCTTTTGCCAGTGTTCAGTAATTTGTGAGGTGGAGCTGCCTGTTGGTCCAACACATCCCAATATTACAATAATAACACAATTACTGCAATAGATAACATTTAATTACAATACATACTTTAATAAAATATATGCAAAAATATTTAGTTAATACATGTGGCATAAAAATGCTTCTCATAATTACAAGCTGACATATTGTTAATTTGTTTTGTGTAATGTACTTCTCTGAAATAGTTAAGTCATTTTAACCATTTATCTTACAAAAAAATTCTCACAATCTATTAATTGACATAGGCAATTAAACACTGCTTAAATATAAATGTACATGCACTTTATATATGATCAAGCAAAGAGGAGGTTTTAAAAAAAAAAAAAAAAAATTCCATTGTATCACCGCTTAAGGGGGAGTTTCGGAGGACCGACCGTGTCTCCTTGGGGTGCGTTCAGTCCCCACTCTTCACAAAGCGAGCGGCAGAGACGCCACATAGCTGGCACGTAGTGCAGGCCAGGGGGGTTGGTGAGCAAAGTGAGCAGGGGTTAAGCCCCCTAGCATATTTTAATAATTTTACATCATTAATTGAGCTAAAGCTGTTTGTTGTTAAAATACACATTTACTACAATTATACTGGTGTTTTTTTTTTCTTCTTCAGACATTCATAATTCTTGAGGTGTAATAATAAATATGGAGTGCCATTTTAATTACGTAGTACTTGTTTCTTACCAAAACTTATGCTGCATGACACACTTCAACCATTATACACAATACAAATCTTTCAAAATGTATATTGTTTACTAAGCAGCAATTTAAATTCATTTTATCTTTTTTTTCCAATTAAAATTGAAGGCTTACTGTCCAAACTCGAGAGGTATCCAGTTTTAGTTAAAGGACCAAATAAAATCAATCAAAGCATCCCTATTACTGACCAGTTCCTTGGTTTTGCAAATATTAAATTGTCAACACATCCCAATACATCAGTTTCTGCCAGTTATAGGACCTGATGTTCTATTTAAAGTTCATTGTGTACAGAGTGAAAAGAAAAAGAGATGGGACTATTTGTAGTATTCCTCACAAAGTCCTTGAGTCTCAGAAACTGCAGGCTGCCTGACATATTGTCTGTTATCTAGGACACTGTAGGTTCAGCCACCTGCCTATCCTTGGGCTTAGCCATTAACAGGGATAGTTGGATGGTTGGTATTGAAGGCATTGGAGACATCAAAAAACATATTTGTCACACTGCTGCCAACTTTGTCCAGATTGGAATAAGCACTGTAGAGTGGATAAGTATTTGTCACTTCAGTTTTTGTCTGATAGACAAACTGAAGTGGGTCTAGGTGATCTCACAAGAGGGCTCCTACAGTCCAGGACTAGCCTCTTCCTAATGTGAAACTCAAGTGCAGCTGGTCTATGGGCATTAGGTGAATGAGGAGCCTGTCTTCTTTGGGACTGGAATAATGCCAGGGTATTTTCCTCAGCAGCATTTTGTTTTACAAACTTTGTGATAAACTTAACAGGTGACAGAGGATTCCAATAACTTATTCAGCACAGGCCTTAAGAACTGTTTGTTTCTGTGACTTTTTTTTCTGTGTAGCCTCCTAATTTGTCTCATTTTTGGCCACTAGTGATGTACAGTACATACTATTGATCATAGGTAAACTCATCACTGGCCTTTCCGGTTGAAGTGGTAGTAGCTGTTGATTTAGTAGGGATGATATGGCAGAACTCGCCATTGGATAAAGGTGGTGGAAGTAGGGGAAAATCTATTAAATTTGTTCCAGCCATTTGTTTTTTCCACGTCCCCTTTTAGCACCTGAATCCAGGACTGTTTGAGTCTAGTGATTATGGTCAGTCCAACTTAAACATCCTTCATGTTATTCTGAATGCATTTTTCTATTATAGCTCTGTAAGTTCACTTCCCTTGACTCAGCCCTCACTGTTCCCCCTTAGAGCCTCTGTCACCAGATTTGAATGTTCTCTTCTTCTCATACAGGAGACCTTTTAGCTCCTTAATAATCCAGGGTTTTTTGCTTGGAAAGCAGCTCACTGTTTTTCTGGATACAACAGTGTTAACACAGAAATTAATATAATCTGTGATGCAGTAATTGAGTCCCTTGATATCTACACCCATATGACGTGCATATCATTTTTTACTCTCTCTTTTGGAAGCAATCATTCAGGGTTATTTCAGCCTTTAGTCTCCACTTCCTCACTATCATACTGTTAAAAAGCTGTGTCAGACATTGGTCAGCTCTGTCCAGAGGTGCTGCAGGTTTACACTTGAAGGCATTTAACATTTAATTAGGGAATGATTAGCTTGTTTTTTCAGGACACAAACTGATGGAAGTTTGTCATGGTTTCTTACAAAGTCACCAGATATTATGACTGCAGGGTCAGAATGTGTCATCATTGAAGTGTTTATAACAGAATAAATTATTTCTCTTGCTGAGTCCCCATTTGCAGAGGAAGCAGTATAAACATTCTTGATCTATGTAATTTGTGGATTCTGACAGTCAGAATTATTTGAATATCTGAATTACAAATTGTGGTCTTAACTGTACTTTGTTCTCTTTTACAACATTTCTTATTCACAAATAAGTTAAACATCTTCCTGTCTATTTCCCCCCACATTCAGTGGCTCTCTGCTCAAATAAAATGAAATATGTCTAGCATTTAAACAGTGTCAGTTACATGAGGTTTAAACCAGCTCTCCGTCAAACAGAAGATGTTGTAGTACCTATACATGCTGTTAACTGCTTTGAGAGCAGACGATTCATCTATCTTATTTGCTGTCTATCAACCTAACAGTAATTCATTTTGACTTTGGGAAGAAAGAGTCCCCAATATCACAAACTTTCTGACAAGACCTTCCTGTAACTATTCCTTTAATTTTTTGTTCAATATAAATAAGAATAGCTTCTGGTAATGTTTGGTGATACCAAATATTAATTTGATCTAGTCTTCATAAGGTTCTCCGTGGTTGATTACAAAGTATGCTTTATTAAAAAAGTCAATCTCCTTTTAGGCCTCAACTCCCAAAACATAGCTGATCTGTTTTTTTGTCTTTTCGTCTTACTTCAAGTTTGAAATAGGTTGGTTAATAAATCATGGCATTTCATGGCATTTCATTAGAGCTCAGTTTGCCAAGTTTTTTGTTGCACTTTAAATTGTTCGCAAAAAGTAAGTCATTTGCCTGTATTTCATTTGTCCCCTAACCCCCCCTGTTTTTTCAGGCTTCTTCAGAAAGGGAAATACAAGAATATGAAAAAGTCCTAGCAGAACTGAGCAACTCCCTTGAGAAGGTGATTGAGCTTTTTCGAGATAAAGAGAAGAGGGAAGTAGAAAAGGCAGAGGATTTCATCAAGCGCATAGAAGATGAGATCAAAGACCTTGAAAAGAGCAACCGAGAGATGAGTGATCTTACAAAGGCAGATGACCACATCAGCTTTCTTCAGGTAGCCTTAATGTTTCAGAAATAAAATGATGCACACTACATGGGTGTTTTATTATTTTTTTTGGTCTTTGTTTTTGAATTTTCCTCTTTTGTCATAGAGTTTTAATGCTCTTTCTATACCTCGTTGTGATGATGAAGCCTCGCTCAATATTTCTCTGTCTACTGAATTGTCTATTGAATTTCTGAGAAAGGAGTTGTTGAACCTTAAAGAGCGTCTGGAAGCAATTTGCATAGATCATTTTGCACAGCCTGCTTCAACAGGTAAAGGTTTATGAGTATATATTTTTTTTTTTATTTTTTTTTTTTGGAAATCTAGCCAAAGGGGCTTCATCCCAAAAGAAGTGCTAACACATTTTGATTGTTGTTTTTCCACAGAGAATGTTGTAATACCAGATCAGCAGATTTCGGAGCCTATGGATGAAGTGGATACTTCACAATGTAAGATGATAAGCCCAAATACTTCACCTTTATGCCTGAAAACCTGTCTCATTGTTCCATGTCTTTCATAATAGTAGAGATTTATTTTTATGTTTGATTATTATAGTCGTGTACATTTACAGTCGCGTGAAAAACTAAGTAATCTCCGCAAAATGTTTTTCCTTTTTAACATATTTGAACATATCAAGATTTGATCTTCACTCAAGCAGTATCTGTATATAAAGGTGACATAACAGATATCATGCCACCTCTACATTTTATAATGCATTGTGTAATTCAAATAATCATAATTGCAAGTTTTGCATATGGAAAATAATTACCCCCTTACATTTATAAATACGTAAAATTAGAATGAGTTGCATCAGATCAGGTTCAAATAGATAGATCATCATTATTAAGTGTCATGGTGGAACCTTCCTTATTTAAAATTTAAACCTGAGACATTTAGTTGGGCTTACTCTTTCCTGTTAACATATTAACCTGTGTAGATTAAAAGAGTTCTCTGAGGACTTCAGAAGTAAGGTTCTAGATGGCTTTGAGTCTGGGAAGGTAATTTTAAAGGATCTCCAAACAAATGAAAATCAATCATTCCACAGTCCTGAAGATCCTAAAGATTTTAAACCACTGTCCGCTTGTCCTGCCTAGGCTGCCCTAGCAAGTACAGCCAAAGAACAAAATGCAAGTCTCTAAGAACCCCAGTACCTGGGAGCAACTTTAAAGTATATTGGTAGACGTTTATATTGTGGGCTTTGGCTTTGCTACCTCAAGTCCTGAACAGTACCGTCGCAGAAACCACTATGAATTATTTATTGTACCATAAGATTCCTGAGGATAATGAGAAACTTTCTGTCACAAGATTTGAGGCCCAACTGGAAGTGTTCTGAAGTAGAATAGAATGTTTCAGCCAAGAGGAGCAAAACCAGCTATTAATGCCTAGGGTGTACAGTATACCCTTGAAAGTCGCAGGGTTACGTTCCTAGAGCGCGCGCAAATTGTGAAAAAACCGCGAATTACGGATGTGGTTAAAAAATGCCTATTTTTATAGTTTTAAACCCTGAATATGCCCCCCAAACACATTAATTTAATTTCAGCCTCAGCTTAATTCCCCAGAAAAAAAAGAATGTAAAGTAACTGTCACAATTCACAAAGAAAAAGTGAAATTTTAGTGGAACACATTTTTTTTTAATGCAGAGAGCATCACAATTAACTGCAAGACTGATCATTTTACACACTGCCAATAAACTGTAAAAGCTATTTAAAAACAACTACAGGAACAAAATGTACAAGGTGCAACTGACATCATTCATGAAATTCAGTAAATAACTGAGCCAACTGCACTTGACCTTTTCTACACGCAAGCACACAGAGGTAAATGCTGACGCTGGGGGGCTAGTCTAGTGTAGCGGCTCAATCCCAGAGACAGTGAGGCTGCAGGAGCCGGCAGTGGTCATGAGCTGGCTGCTCAAAGAATGTACGGCACTGACTGATCAGCTCTGGCATGCTGGTAAATTGCATTGGGAGCTGACAATAGCCAGTTGCGGCGTTCAATGAATGTACATCGCCAAATGTACTCTGCTCCTACATGCTGGCAAATGGCACTGGGAAACGTCTATAGCTGGTTGCGGCGGTTTAAGGATTAAGAAGAACAAAACGGAAAACACAAAAACACTCGGCTGGAGATGCGTCACAGAGCAGCAGTCAGTCAGCAGCAAGGAGAAATGAATAACGCTGTAGCGGTCCGGTGCTGCTAAGATTCACACTGTCGAAGACGGTGATTTTATTTTTTTATGGTAGAGATTCCAGGGACGCACCAGGCCTTGACCCAACCCGCACGCATAAAGTCCGTGAAAAATGGCAACGGATGTAATGTAATGATAAAGATAGATAGTCCAGAGATACGCATGTTGAATGGGCATGTAAAGATAGTCCTACCGGTACTTCCTGAAATGGTGAAGACGGGTGGACGGGTTCAGGAGCGCTCCTTTCTTCGCAGGATAGCAATGAATCCACTTACAGTCCTCATGTACACAGGCAGACGGCAGACAATCCAGACCCCAACTACGAAACAATCCAGGACAAAACGAACAAGTACAGGAATCCCAACAGAAGGCAGGCAGGGAGACAGGAACTTGAAACACAAATTACAAAAACTTTTTTTTTTTTTTTTTTCTTTTGGTCACTGGCCCCCTTTTTTAAAAGCCGCACTAACATCCTTTGACCCCAACAGCCCCTGCACCCTCCGCAGAAGACCAATTGGAGCCACTGCAGTGACTGCTGGGAGTTTCAAATTCTATTGGCTACTTTCACCATCCCAAGCTGCATTTTCCTCTACGGTTGCTTCCTGTTCTCTACAGTGCAGTATTGCCACGAAAAAAGCCATAAATTGCGGAGGATATTTCCGGTTTCCGCTAACAATAATTAGGTTCTAAGGAAAAATCCGCGAACGACTGAGGCCGCAAACCCTGAACTGCGTCTTCGTGCCGGTTTCTGTACTATGCATAGTTTTCCACAGACAAACAGAAATTACATATCTGTTTGTTTGTTGTTGAATAAGTCATAGCAAAGCAAAACTTTGTTTTTTCCAATTATATCACTTCTATTCAAAGATACTGTTTAAATGAGGGTAAAATCATGGTACATCCACTATGTTAGAAAAAAGTATGCTCAAGTTTTTCACTTGGCTGTTTGAACTTAGAAAAACAAAAATACTTTAGACTCCAGTTTTTGTAATTTCTACATGTCAGTACCAGTACTGCTAAGATCTTAGGAAAGACCTGTCAAAAAGCAAGTTCTGGCTATTTAACCAAAGAGAATACAGGTGGTTGTGATGAAATTTCATGGAGTCCGGCAAGTGGACCGAGCGGAGTCATTGGGAACTATTTACCAATTGGGGAAAAGGCCATTTCAAAGACCATAAAAATTGAGGCATACAATGGCATTCTGTCTCTCTCAGCTTTTCCATTCATGCAGATGGCCTTGCTGTCTGTTTTCTGGGAGTCCATCCAACAGCGATGCCGGACTACTTCAGACCAGAGATTAATCAACATAGTATGACAGATAGGTAGCATTTTGTCCAGATTGTGTTAATATTTTGCCAACGTTTATTTATATTTTGGGCTTATTAACTAATACATGTGTACAAGTTACGTATTTTTCAGGTTATTTATCTTTACCTATTTACTTGCATGGTTTTTACCATTTTCTATGCATGAATAATATGTACAGATGTGCATTGTTGCTGTGCCAGTCATGTAGGCAAGGCATAATTTGCTCAGCCTGGTGGGGTGCCATCCTTTGTTACGATCCTGGGCAAATTAAATGAGTGTCTGTTGTGATGTAGAATGGGCGTAGAAAATGTAAAGCTTTGTAATATAACAGTAAGGAACTCTGCTACAAGAAGTGGGGATATACTATACTGGTAAATAAGGACAGCAAATGCTTGTAGTAGCTTTTACAGTTCAGAAAAGGTCTTGTTAATTTTTACATTCAATTTGTATGTCTGTATTCTGTGTGTGTGTGGTGTGTGGTTTTTATTATTATTATTTTTTTTTTATATAAAATCGGTGAAATGCAAAGATTTACTTCCAGCTTTATCTTTATGATGTGTTTGGACATTTATTTTCTCTATTATACTTTTATAGTTATCTCCATACAGGCTAATATTATTTTGCACAGTGCCTGGCTTGAATTAAAAACTGATTTATTACTGAATAGGATGACACTTGATGATAGTGCAATCAATCATGACTTTACGGTCTAATACAAGTATAGAGGCAACTTCAAAACGTCTCATTTTACTTGCAAGTGTAACTTTTTCATTTTTTTCATTCCATTTTATTTATTCTGTTTGTTCTCTTTGAATAAAAAATCATTTCTGTTTTTATGTTTGCACAGAGTTTTCACAATTTTATATTGTGTCCTTCATAATTGATATCATTGGAAAGCTAACTATGTACTGAGGACAGACTTCATGATGGAATAGAACATCACTACTTTGCAGTCAGATACCCAGGCAGAATTTTGAGGCTTAGGTCAGAAAGGGTTAAAGAAGTTTTAAATACAGTTTATAAATTTGGAAAGAGATATATTAAACAGTTTAGACAGTAATTCATATTCTTACGACCAAAAATTTGAAGTCTACATGATTTTTATTTAAATACTAGCTGTGTAATCCGGTGCTGTAAAAAGACTGGGGTCCTAAAAACTATTGATATCGTCAGCAAATAAACTGAAATGTAGAAACGTCAGATAATAGAAATGAGCTACACTGGGCATCTCTCTCCTAGGAGGAATCGATTTACAGACGTGCTCGCATCGCTTGTGCATTAGTGGCAGGAGGAAAAGTAAAAGGGATACTTCTCACTTCCGGGCCAGACAAACGCACACACTTCCACACGTAGACATTTATATATAAGAAGAGTTTTAAAATACAATGAAACGTTGATTATCAAAGCTAATTTTGATCAAGGTTTCTTCAGTTTGGACATGACAATACTCGGTTTGTATAAAACACTTTTAACACACAGTTATTGTGCACATGGTTACTACTTTATTTTGAACTGTAAAGTATTAGAAGTATGAAGTATTAATAATGGATACAGAAAAATGGTTTATAAATAGACAGCATTTTGAAGATACAATGTACTGAAAATCTTATTACATTATGGAGTTACTTCTGAAATAGCTTGATGCATACTTTGAGAGTTATGCTGTGACAGATCAGAAGTGAGTTTAAATCTTTTAACTTGAAGTGTTAGGAAGTTGTACGAGAAGACAAAATGATGACACAATGAATCGCTTTTTTA
Organism: Polypterus bichir lapradei; assembly: GCA_026402145.1. Lineage (NCBI taxonomy): Eukaryota > Metazoa > Chordata > Cladistia > Polypteriformes > Polypteridae > Polypterus > Polypterus bichir. The sequence continues at coordinate 28,459,849 of JANRMT010049829.1, read as the reverse complement.
GTAGCATCCTATACAGTCTCCATAAAGGAGACTTCAAAATCATTCTCTGATTATGTTGGAACAAGTTCACAGGTGTGTCTTTGAGCATTCATCTATTTTATACTTTTTTTTTTATATATATATACAGTTCACGGTCATAGGAGAAATCTCACATGCACCATGCACTTTTACACATATATAGGACTGCGCAGTGGCAATGTGAACTGCTCAAGGCAAGTTTCAGAATAACTGGCTATTTGGTTTGCCTTCAAGTGTCTATCGGTGAAATTCACCAAAGTTTTTTGCAGCGAATATACTGTGTTTGCTGTCAACCTGGTTTGTTGAATATTGACCTGAAACATCCCAAACCCCAACTCCCCCACAAAAAAAGCACCCGCTGATGTTTTGAGAAGCCAGCATGACACCTTAGAGCTGTAGCAGCCCTGTGCAGAACTTTAAGAACTCGTTATAGCTCTGAGTTGTACAGAAGTGTACACAGTGGTATTGTGTGGCGTAATTCTTAATGAGTTGAGTGTTTCAACCATGATGCATCTGATTTTTTT
>JANRMT010049829.1:28393475-28443214 GCA_026402145.1 Polypterus bichir lapradei | reverse complement strand
TCGGACAATCCTAATAAAACAGATCATCCAAAAGGCATTTTTATTCTTTTATCATATTACAAAATATTTTAATGGACATGAGCAACATTTGGCTGTTCTGTTTTTTTTTTACTTGAACTGAACAGCAGACAACCATTCTACAAATTAGAACTATCTTGGGATGGTTTGCAACCAACCAGTCTATGGTGAACTGTTTCTGTTCCTTGTCCTTTGTCAGTCTGGTGTCATTGCACTTTTCAATGAGACTTCTTCCTCTTTCATTTGCATCGTTTTCTACTGTCAGGCATGCCGACTGTTCATAAAATTCATTGGGTCATAGTTATTTCTAGAAGGGCTTAAAAGAAGGATTTTATTCTTTCTGTTACCAGATCCTCCAGCCTTTCAGATTCATTTTTCAACTCGTGACATCGAGAAATATCTATAGACGGTCGCTGTATGCTCTGCATGTTTTAATTTGCTTCTGCTGAGATTGTTATCAGAGTGGGTTAAAATAGAAACTCTCTACTAGAATGTTCGAGAAACTCCACTTTAGTACTAAAATGTTCTCTGTTTCCATGTGTAACTTTAATTTGTTTACTAATCAGTTAGCCAGTCAAAATACTGTATTTAGTAACAATACAAATAAAATGGTCAGAATGGAGCGACCCCTTAATCTTTAACATTGAGGGAACATCAGAGGGAACCAAGTTATCCCTAATTCACAAAAATAAGGCTTGTGGAGAGTTGATTCTACAAACATTAACACTTCACATTGTTTACTGTGATTGTGATCTATATGTCTATCGATATATCGATCTATCTAGTTCGATCTCAATCTCGCTACCTTGTCTGTCCAGGATTTTAAATCGCCTGCAGCTCACAAACCGTTTGACTGATTGACCTGAAATTTGGTACACATATACTACATGACGTCAACTATCCACTTTCGGGGTGGTGATTGACCTCCAAGGTTATTGCTCTTTTTATTTTTATTTTATTGTATTGTAGAATCAACTCTTGGCAGTGGCCAGCAGGGCGGCGCATGCAATTGGGCACCGTTCTCATCCCTACCACCTTTGCCGTCAATTCCCCTACCTCTTCATATCTTAAATCATTCTTGAGGCAGATTGAAGACTTAAGTGAAAAATTAAGGAAAACGTACTAAGTAATTGCAACACAAACACTGACAATCAGTTTTAATGTGAAAAGAAGCCGGCAGAAGAAGAGAAGAAGCGGGCTGCTAGGGTGGAGAAAAGAAGAGCTGCTCAGGAAGCAGCAAGCGCATCAACCTCTGAGCAAACGAATGCTAAACGTACAGAGAAAGGATGAAAACTAGGAATGTCAAGTGTATTCACTGCACGCTATTGTGAAGTGCGCTGTTACTGGTGTATAGATAAAAATAAATTGTGTGTGATAGATATATAGATAGACATACATATGCACACATATTTATAAAACCAGAACCCAAAATCTATACTTCACTGCCTTTTGCCATTTAAGCAGCTCTGACTTTGTATGTTCTATTTTTTTCCTTTCGTGGATTTTCGCATCTGTTATTTCTGCAAATGTTCTGATCTTTGCTGGAGGTCGTAAAATATACAGTCATATGAAAAAGTCTGTGAACCCCTCTTAATTCTTTGGATTTGTGTTCATCATTGGCTGAGCTTTCAAAGTAGCAACTTCGACATGCCTTATGGAAGCAGTAGTATAGTGTGGTCCAGATCTAATCATGAACTGACGACATGAAGAATCGTCTTCGCCCCGAACTGGAATCATCCCCGCATAAATCAAAGTCATCCAGACGATCTGGATCTGCATATTTAGATCTGGACCACTGTGTATTTCAGCAGTGACATTAACTTTATTGAATTAACAAAAAATATGCATCATATTAGAGTGGTGCATGAATTTGGGCACCCCAACAGAGATATAACATCAATACTTAGTTGAGCCTCCTTTTGCAAATTTAACAGCCTCTAGACGCCTCCAATATCCTTTGATGAGATTCCGGATGGAGGTATTTTTGACCATTCTTCCATACAAAATCTCTCCAGCTCAGTTAAATAATGGCTGCCGAGCATGGACAGCCTGCTTCAAATCATCCCATAGATTTTCGATGATATTCAAGTCAGGGGACTGTGACAGCCATTCCAGAACATTGTACTTCTTCCTCTGCATGAATGTCTTTGTAGATTTCAAACTGTGTTTTGGGGCATTGTCTTGTTGGAATATCCAACCCCTGCATAACTTCAACTTTGTGACTGATGCTTGAACATTATCCTGAAGAATTTGTTGATCTTGGGTTGAATTCATCTGATCCTCAACTTTAACAAGGGCCCCGAGTCCCTGAACTAGCCACACAGCCCCACAGCATGATGGAACCTCCACCAAATTTGACAGTAGGTAGCAGGTGTTTTTCTTGGAATGTGGTGTTATTCCTAAGCCATGCAAAGTGCTTTTTGTTATGACCAAATAACTCTTTGTCTCATCAGTCCAAAGCACTTTGTTCCAAAATGAATCTGGCTTGTCTAAGTGAGCATTTGTATACAACAAACAACTCTGTTTGTGGCGTGAGTGCAGAAAGGGCTTCTTTCTCATCACCCTGCCATACAGATGTTCTTTGTGCAAATTGCGCTGGGTTGTAGAACGATGTACAGATACACCATCTGAAGCAGGATGTTCTTGCAGATCTTTGGAGGTGATCTGTGAGTTGTCTGTAACCATTCTCACAATCCTTTGCATATGCTGCTCCTGTATTTTTCTTGGCCTGCCAGACCTGCTGGGTTTAACAGCAACTGTGCCTGTGCCTTCCATTTCCTGATTCCATTCCTTACAGTTGAAACTGACAGTTTAAACCTCTGAGATAGCTTTTCGTAGCCTTCCCCTAAACCAGGATACTGAACAATCTTTGCTTTCAGATGTTTTGAGAGTTGCTTTGAGGATCCCATGCTGTCTGTCACTCTTCAAAGGAGAGTCGAAGGGAAGCACAACTTGCAATTGACCACCTTAACTACCTTTTCTCATGATTGGACACATCTGTCTATGAAGTTCAAGGCTTAACGAGCTAATCCATCCAATTTGGTGTTGGAAGTAATCAGCGTTGAGCAGTTACATGCATTCAAATCAGCAAAATTACAAGGGGACCCATATTTTTCACATTTGATTTAATTTCATACGACTAAATACTGCATCACTAAAAATCTTTGTTCAGAAAACACTGCAGTACTCCGATGTTCCTAGGTAATGAAAGATACCACTGTTATTTTTTTTGTTGAAAGGAGAGTCAATTATTATGCAGGCAGAGAGGGGTTCCCAAACTTTTTCATATGACTGTACATGTGAAGAGTCACTGGGCTGACTCCTGGCTCAATTCATTAATTTATCCCCACTGGCCTTTAACGTAAAGGTGTTTGTGTTTCACTGTGCTCATTCTCCAAATGCCATTCTCATTTCCCAAGTTCTGCACTCAGACTAAGTTGTTCACCATTTTTCTTGAAAAGGGTGTATTTAATAAGTCAAATGGAACTGGAATCTCTCCCTGCAGCAAAAGGTGTGTGGTGAAATTCACCACTTGAAGTAACATTTCTTTATAGGATACGTGGTAAAGAGTAAACACTCATGCGATCGCAGCCATGTGCGCACTCGCAGTCAGGAGCAATTTAACACGATAAGTTAGTCAGTTCTTCAGCAAGCGGGTTAAGAAAAAATTGGTAAAATCCTTAAATGCTCATCCCTGTGTCCTTTTTCGTGGTGTTTTTCTAAAGGTAATTATTTAAATGAGTTGTTTTATGCCAAGCATTAGATAGATTCAAGGTGTGAGAAAAATAATTCAAATATAGGTCAATATTCTTAAAAAAGGGCTTTCCCTTTTTATGACACTACAAGCCAGAAATCCTCCTGAACTGAGTTGCATTGACTCGGGCCATCTACACCTGAGTTTGTTCCACTCTGTTGTTTTTGTGTCAGTTCTGTCACTTTTGAGTAAATTGGTGTCATCTCCTGCTAGCCTGTGGCATCCTTCAGAGCTGCTCTTTTACCAAGTGATTTCTTAATTCATCTCTATGTAGATTTATTCACAGCATAATAGGGGGCAAATAATATTTTAGGTGTTGGTCATAAATGTTGGAAAGGGAGAGAATTTTAATTATCAGTTTTACTTGTGGCAATGCTGGTAATAAAAAAAGAAAAAAAGTATGACCCCGCTCCCCACTTTGTTTATGTTACATTCAGGTCTCTGGTCATTAGACATATCAAGGTAATTGACAGGCACTTGCATTATTCTATTTGCTAAAACAACTTTTCGTATTCCTCCGGCCTTCAAGTCTGAAGGAGCCTCTCTACAAAGCTGTCGGCTCAGCTCTGATTTATACTTTGTTAGCAGGCGGACCACCGGGCTGACCAAGTGCGGCACAAGCTGCGGTTTAGTTATGTCTCAGGAATGCAGTTTGGGGAATTCTGCAACCCTCCTAAATCTACTGCCTTAAATGCCTTGTCTGCCACTGACAACTTAGATGAATGGGCGATGCCGTATCTGTCCTACATAATGCTGTCTTTGATCCAAAGTCTATAGTGGTGTTGACTGCATGTAAGCTGTTGATCTGTGTGGTTCATTTTTTATTATTTAGAGGAAGAGACTAGGAACACACACTTGTACTGAACAACTTGTTTGCCAAAGCGCTCTGGGAGCTGGCAGCACTGTGTCCAGTACACTGCGCCGCCAAACTCTCGATTACTGTTCCAAAACAAAGAAAAACAAAATAGTACAAGGGATACATTGTGTTTGAGTCCAATAAAACTGATTCATCCTAGCAAACGGTTTCCTTATCTAAGTTTGTACATCAAAGGGTATATCTAATTGCATGCTTTCAACTTTTGTATTTTTAAGTTTGGTGCCCAGGTGTCATAAAGTTTAACATCTCCTTTAGTTGCCTTCTGTTGTGATGTATGCATCTTCGTAGATTTTATTTTTTTCCCTGTAGGTATTTGTGATGTCTCAATAAATTGCCTTTTCCTTTTTCCCCCATAATTAGTAAAATCAAACAATATACGACTGGATATAATTAAATACAGACCCTTATTGTGACCATTTGAATGAAGTATACTGATATATGAATGTAGTACACGGTGTATTAACTCTTACGTGGAAGGAGTTTAAACATTCTGCATTTGTCTACATGGGTTATCCTCCTACACCTCAAAGATAGGGGGTATCACTTTAGATTAGGCTTTTCCAATAACACGTCTACACAAATTGTGAATAAAGTGGTTATTCGACTTGCTAAAATAATTGAGTGGTACGTCTCTCAATGCATCATACTTCAGTATAAGGCTTCGAAATCATCAGTCAGTGCCTAAGACCGAATTGATTTACTGGTGTATCTCAAACTCTAGATGAGCTTGCCAACTTGATTGATCCTTTTTATTCTTAAGACCAAAAGAAACTATTCCAGCAAAGTAAGTATGTAACCATTACGTTTCAGGTGGCCACTAACCTTCAGTGTTTACCAAAGTTGGGGTTTGGTTGATTGGCAGCTATACATGTGCCTACTCTGTGCATGTGCCTCTTCCAGTGTTTGTTTCAGTTGTGTCCAGTAAGGTCCCATCTCCCTCCAGTCCTGAACTGGAAAGGACCGTTAGAAAAAGATTGGGGGTCTTTTGATTCTACAGGTGGATGTGTCTACAGAAACTAGGATATATTTGGATTATTTCTTTACCAGTAACGGCTCATTGCACGATAACGTGTAGTGAATCCACTTGACTTGAGCATTCCTAGTTTTCCTCCTCTTTCTCTGTACGTTTTATCATTTGTTTGCTCAGAGGTTGATGCACTTGCTGCTTCGTGAGCAGCTCTTCTTTACTCCACTTTAGCGGCCCGCTTCTTCTCTTCTTCTGTTGGCATCTTTTCACGTTAAAACTGATTAAGTCCGTTTTTGTGTTGCAGTTACTTGGTACGTTTTTCTTAATTTTTCACTTAAGCTGGCACTTAAATCATTCTTGAGGCAGATTGAACACTTAAGATATGAAGAGATAGAGGAAGTGACGGCGAAGGTGGTAGGGATTAGAACGGCGCCCATACGCATGCACCGCATGACCGCCCTGCTGTGCGCTGCCGAGAGTTGATTCTACAGTAAAATAAAAAGAGTAATAAAAATCATCACCTCGAAAGTGGACAGTAGAGGTTATGTAGTGTATGTGTACCATATTTCACATCAATAGGTCAAAGCAGGTGATTTAAAATCTTGGACAGACAAATGGACAGCCACGGTAGCGTATTTGACATTATCTGTATTTTTGCTATACCAGCCTTTTTATTATTATTATTATTATTATTCCACTAATGTGGTATCTGGGCCTTTCTTTTGCTATAAGGCATGTTTCGTCCAATCCACCTTTAATTAAGTCATCTTACCTTGTGACGGGATGCCTCTTTCTCCCCAGCACAGTGCCCAGGTGCTCTATGCCAGTGCATCTTTTATTTGCTTTGCTAGGACTCACTTGTGTGGTTGCTGCAGTTATCACTAAATTGGCAAATGGTTTGAAGTGGTTGAAAAGCTACTGCAATTATTTTTTTTACTTTAGTTTTATGTCTATTTTGCTTTGAGATGAGCCTTTCCTCAGCATAAGAGCATTAAAGACCAATCTCTCTGTTCAATCCAGAGCATAGGCTAATGTGCACAAAAATTCACATTAATGACCTGGTAAACAGTTTTATAATTAATTAATGAAGGTAGTTTTGTATAACATAGAAATATATCATCAGTGATTGTGTAGGAGCTTTGGGAATGTTGATGGGCTGGGAATTCATTGTTAATTTTCCCAATTTAAAGCTATGGGTAAATATATAATAATAAAAAAGAAAAACGGTGGCCTGTAGAGGGCACTCATCCCTGACACAAACAGACAACCCGCGTTTTTATTTTTCCTCGTGGCAAACCCTTTCCCTTGTTTCTCACCTTCACAGCACAGTTCCAAAGCATAGTACATGGCACAAAATACACTTCTTTTCTCTTTCTTTCTCATTCCTTCCTCCTGGCAAGCTCCATCCTCTTCCACCCAACTCTGGCCCTCTCTGTGTGACAGCTGGCTCCTTTTTAAGCTACATCTGGGAGCACTCTAGGTGGCTTGTTAGGGATGTCTAGAATTACTCCCGGTTGTGGCGGAAGCCCAAAGTAGGACTCTGCAGGTCCCAGAGTCCTCCCTGGCAGCATCCAAGAAACCCAACAAGACTGCGCCGACAAATAGTAATTCCCATGCTGCCCTGTGGAAGTCTGAGGTGCTGTTGCAACCCCAGGGGGGTTGCCCAGTAGTAGTTTGGGGAAGACAGTGCCGTCTAAAAGCCATCTCCTCCTGTCCTTCCTTTAAGGAGGCTGGCTGGGTAAAGGCGCCGGCCATCCCTCACAATATATACATACAATTTTCAATACAGTATAGTTTATTTCTCGCTAGGTCTCATAAGAAACCTTTTCCAGCAGCCCATGGTATTTCACGCTCTTGATAGTGATACAAGCGATACAGCGATGACGAAGGTGAATCTGTCTTCAGACACTGAAACAGTAAAAAATCAAAAGGGATTCTGTTGAAACCGAAAGTGACGCTCGTGTCAATTGCTCATGTGCAGTCTGCTGTTCAAAAGTTGATCAGTAGGAAAGAAAATCCGCAAGGAATCCTGCTACTATTGTCTTGACTATGACGTTGGATTGTGTATTTCACCGTGCTTCCAAGATATACCACACAAACGACACAGGTTGACAGTATATAAGGTATTAACATAATTTTATTATTATTCTTGATTATTAATTGTATCATTATTATACTTTCTACACTTGTGGCTTTGTACCTTTAGTGTTTTTACTTGGTAGAAAGATCAGATTTAATAAGTGTGTAATTTTTCAAGCCAAAAAATATAATGCTAAGGAGGCTAATAGAATCATAACACCTACACTGCCCTGCCTAAGGTTTGGGACAAAGACACGTTGATTCCTTGATTATCCCTTCTGCTTCAATGATGTCTGAATTGTTGGATTTGTAATTTGAAACTGTGAAGTGCACATTGCAGACTCTTATTTAAGGGGATTTGCATACATTTCAGTCACACGATATAGAAATGACAACACTTTTTCTACATTTCCAACAAAGGGTGTTGATGTGGATGAGGTCTCCACAATGTGCGTTTGCTGGCACTTCTGCTCAGGTGTAACTCGCTCTCCAGGCTTCAGTCCAGAACCACACCCTCCATTTTGGAGACAGTCAGCCTGTTTACTTTCATTTCCTGGGAAATCTCTCCTTTTAGGCGTAATGGCAGAAGCTACGATTTCCCTGTCTCCGGATCAATTTACCTGTTCAATGTGCTTGGAGATCCTCAAGGACCCCGTCTCGATCCCATGTGGCCACAACTACTGCATGCTGTGCATTAAAGACTACTGGGATCAGGCAGTGGAGTACAGTTGCCCTCAGTGCAGAGAGATCTTTCCCTCGAGGCCCGTTCTTCGCAGGAATACCATGCTAGTGGAAGTGGTGGAGAAAGTGAAGATATCCGACACGTCTGTTGCACCCTCTCAATGCTATGCAGGACCTGGAGATGTGGAGTGTGATTTCTGCATTGGCAGAAAGTTCAGGGCTGTGAAGTCTTGCCTGACCTGCTTGGCCTCCTTCTGTGAGACTCATGTGCAGCCCCACTATGAAGGAGCCATCTGGAAGGACCACAGGTTGGTCACACCGACAGCGGGTCTGCCGCAGAACCTCTGCACCAAGCATGGGAAGGCCATGGTGGTGTTTTGCAAAACCGACGAAGTGTGCATCTGCTGTTTATGTGTGGCGACGGAGCACAGAAGTCACGAGACTGTCACGTCTGAAGCTGGAAGGGCAGAAAAACAGGTAAGAATGTGAGTCATTGTCATCTGAGCCAACTGGCAAATGTAAGACTGTGTAAGTGCAGTCGCTCTGGGATGAAAGTGATACAAATTTAAAAGCCTGTTCCTTCCTTCTATCAGAATCATTTTAACAAATGGCAGTACATTAATGTGAATTGGTGGTCACTTGCTTTAGTATTAAATGGAACTGCACCCCTTTCTTTACTAGTTAAGGACAAACACAATGCCCTTAATAAACTGTTCTCATTTCTTGCTTTGGGTCAGTAAGTTATTACATTTGTAAAAAAGATTAGATATAGCATGAGCTGTGATGCTGTACCCAGCAGGGGGCGCACACTCCCTGAGAATGAGTTTGTTTGCGATTGCAGTGTGTTACTTAAATCAGAATCTATATAGATCTTATATATAAAGCAGACTGTAACAATCTTGTGGTCTTGTATGTATGTTATCATCCAGTCGACACTTACTGTATATACTCACGTGTAAGTCAGGTTTTGAAACCCATAAAATCAGACCCTGACTTATACGTCCGTTCAAAAATGCAACACTTAAATTTTATTTATTTTTTTTTTTTCATCTTCTTGTCTCCTCCAATCTCGCATCAGTTTCTCAGACACATCGAATTTTGTTGCAGCAGCGCACTTACCAATTTCTTTCGCCACTTCAACAACTTTTAATTTAAAACCAGCTTCATATTTTCTTCTGATCGAACACTCCATCATATATAAGGGATGTTCTTACAGTAAAGATGTATGAGGGTGTGAGATACAAAAAACACAAATCAGCGCAAACGTCGCTTCAGAATAGTTCAGGTATTACCATGTGGTCACGTAGGCACAATACATAGAAAAAAAAAGGCAGTGTGCTCCATGGTTACTCTCTCAGGTGGGTGTTAGCATATCTTAATCTCTTGGATCAATAGCGTGAGTTTTCTGCATTCGACTTCTACGACCGACATTATAAAATACCAGAAATTATGCGGTAAAATCAAGTCTCGTCTTATCCACAGGAGAACTTAAACGTGAGTATATACGGTAGTAACCACAAGGGCGCGCCAGATAGTCCCAGACACAGCAGTACAGTCCACTATATAAGAATATAAATAAAATAAAGAGTTTCTATTCCACAAAGCACATTCCAATGACCACCCCTCCAAAAATTAGCCACAATCTTATATGTAAAGCAAACTTTTATGTATGTTATCATCCAGTTGACGCTCGGAACGTTTCTGGTGTGGTCCGTAAAAGCAACTGTCGGTTTTATCATGAAAAATCCAAAGTATTATTCATTTGTCATTTAATATTCGTTTTTGTTAACTATATTTTCAAGTGTATTATTCTTATTGTCTGTGGTGGGTTGGCGCCCTGCCCGGGGTTTGTTTCCTGCCTTGTGCCCTATGTTGGCTGGGATTGGCTCCAGGAGACCCCCGTGACCCTGTAGTTTGGATAAAGCGATAATGGATGGATGGATGGATTATTCTTATTGTAACAATGCTGTAGTGGTAGTAGAATTAAATCGACCTAATAATATTAATTTAATTGATGTTTTCTTTTCATCATCAAATATTCTGCATGTAAAAACGTATTACTACACTACAAAATAAAAATTAATCCGTCAAGTTGTGTTTTTTTAATTATATTTTTTATCATCCAGTTGACACTTGGAACGCTTCTGGTGTGCTCTGTGAAAACCAGCGACAGTTTTATCACGAAAAATCCATAGTATTATTTGTTTGTCATTTAATGTTTGTTTTTGTTAAAATCTTGCACTTTTGTATGTATGTTATCATCCATTTGACACTCTGAATGTTTCTGGTGTGCTCTGTAAAAGCAACCAACATTTTTTTATCGGTGTGTTTCATGAAAGCAACCAACAGTTTTATCATAAAAAATCCGTAGTATTATTTGTTTGTCATTTTAATATTTGTTTTTTGTTAACTATATTTTCATCTTGCTTTATTCTAATTGTAACAATGTTGTAGTGGTAATAGAATTAAATCAACCTAATAATAATTAATTTAATTGATTTTTTTTTTTCATTGTCAAAAATTCTGCGTGTAAAAACTTACTACACCACAAAACGAAAATGAATCTGTCAAGCTGTGATTTTTTTAAATTATATTTTTCTCAAATAATTTAACAAAAACTTTATTTTCCTCCCAGGCATTGCTGGATATTTCAGCTAGTATACAATAAATGGCAGTATCACTCAGTGTGATGCGGCGGCCATGTTAGGCTAAAGAAAATAATAATCACTTAGGAGAAATAACACTTAGCTTTTGCTTACACTACCAATAATAACCCGAAATGAAGCTCTTGACAAAACCCAATACTGGAGTGGGGTCCCAACAAGTAGGGTTTTAGCAACTTTGGTAGGGCGGAAGGCTTTGTAGATACAGTTAACAGTGTCGTTCATCCGTTCGGATGGGGCTTCCACGTTCAGGGCGATACCCTGAGTTTTTATCCTTCTCTCTGCAGTTCAAAGTTCCATGTGATCTCCAAACAAGGTTACACTTTTATTGCTGGCATCACATGCATTGAAAAGAACACACAGTTATAGCAAACCATAAACTGACCGTTTAGACGACTGGACACACTTTGTCTCCTTTAATAGCCTGGCTCGCTTGTCTCTCTCCATGTCTTTGTCAGTATCAGTTTCTCTCTCTCTATCAGCTGGCTTGCACAGATTGGATAGTTCCTGCTGTTTTGAGTAAAATCAGGGACTTGGAGATAAACTTCACAGATCGCAGTGACACACTTCAAATCCTGGGCTACAGATGCTCATCTCCGTAGATGCGAGTCCTGCCAAACAACTCCCTTACTGGCAGGTGCTACTATTTGACACTATGGCAGTCTACCTTCATTAAATCTTTCACAGCTCATTTTATTTTCTTCATTGTGGATTTGTGTGTTTTTCAGCAAAACTTAGTTTCCTTTTTATTACTCAAATTATGGAAAGCAACTGTGTAAGCATTCTACATGTGATCAGTTTGAAGAGTATGATAACGTTCATACGTTCATGCGATGCAAAGTCGGTGTGTTCGCAAACGTATCGCACTCTGATGCTGCTTTTCAACAGAGCTCTCTTTGTCACTTTCTTCTGACAGCTCAAAATCTTCAAACAGGCCTCAAAGCAAACACAACAAATGTAGACGTCTCTCTTTTAATACAGCTGAGGTATTCCCCTCCCCCAGGTGCATCATCACGTGGCCCCACCTCCTTGGGCTCCACATACAGGAGGCAGGGCTTATCACCCAGAAAACTAACACATAATACAAAATTGAGCAAGAAATACTGATACCAAATGAATAAAAATAATAATACTGGTCAACAAGCATTTTGCTACTGGGATTCTTTCACCTGTACTTTAACAAATTTCACTTGCTGACTCTGAAACCTATTTTTGTCCAGCACGTCCCATTTTTTTTAGTTATGATGTTCCAGGTCATGGACAACTAGGGTGACTGGACAGTAAAGGTGACGTGTTTCAGCAATGTTTGGTCTTGAGAAAAGTGAAGCCAAAATGAAGGAAGATGTTTTTGTTGGCCCTGAAATCCATGAACTGATGCTTGACGACGATGAGTTCTAAAAGAAATTGAAGCCAACTGAATCAGCACCCTCATTCGTGCAGGTTATCCAGAATTTTCTTGACAGTCACAGAGCAGAGAATTGTGCTGAGCTTGTGGAGAAAATCAAGTCAGGTTGGGGAGCATGCACTGGGACAGTGTGTTGCCGCACCCACTAGATGACAAAACAGCTCGGGATCTCGGTTGGCAACCCCCCAGGCAGACACGCGGTCCAGTCCCACCCTCTGGAAATGACCTTCTATCTGCCGCAGCCAGGTGTTACATGGGCAACCCCTTAGCCTGGTCCAGCCACTCAGGTCCCCAACAATGAGGATCTTACAAGCTGGATCCCCCTCGGGGAAACCGAGTGCCGTAACTGACACTCCCTCACAATGCAGGTAATCTTCCTCATTCGGGACTCCATGAGCAACCGCTAATTCAACACAAAGTCAAACCAGCGGAACCCAAGGATTTTCCGGAGAGACACAGTACCAGGTCACTGGATAGCATCCATGTCTCGCAACTAGGAAGCACCAGGACTCTAAAGACTTGGACCTTCATCCTTTTGCATAGATATCGGGAGTGCCACACGCCCCTTTCCAGCGACCTAATGACCCCTCATGCTCTCCCAATCCATCTGCTGACTTCATAGGAAGAGTCACCAGAGACATGAATGTCACTGCCAAGGTAAGTAAACCTCTCAACAAGGACGACACTCTCTCCGCAGACAGACACGCTGCTGATGGCTGTGCCCAAGAGGTCATTAAAGGCCTGGATTTTGGTTTTTATCCAGGACACTCGCAAACCCAAACACTCAGACTCCTCGCTCAGTCTCTTGAGAGCCCTGATCAGAGCCTCCATTGACTCCGCGAAGATCACAGCATCGTCAGCAAAGTCAAGATCCGTGAATCTTTCTTCACAAACAGATGCCCCACAGCCACTTGTCCCCATGACCTTGCCCAACACCAAGTCCATACAAGCATTGAACAGAGTAGTAGCAGAACACACCCCTGACGAACCCCAGAATCAACTGGGAAAAACACAGAGGTCCTGCCTCCACTCTGCACAGCACTCACAGTACCAGTGTACAGGCCGGCCATGATATCCAGTAACCTCGAGGGGATCCCACGAACCCTCAGGATGTCCCACAGGGCAGCTCAATCAACTGAGTTGAACGCTTTGCGAAAATCGACAAAAGCTACAAAGAAACTCTGCCGATATTCGCATTTGCGCTCCATGAGAATCCTCAGTGCCAGGATGCGGTCGATGGTAGACTTCTTAGGTGAGCAAGTGATAACGAATCCTATTGAAGACAACCCTAGCAAGGACCTTACCCGGCACCAAGGGCAGTGTTATCCCCCAATGCTGCAATCCAGGCGATCACCCTTCCCTTTCCAGATAGGGTCGACAAGTCCCGTTTTCCAGTCAGTTGGGATGATGCCAGTCTCCCAAATGGAAGCAAAGATTGCTTGCAATGCCAGGAGGACAGCCTGACCACTAGCCTGGAGAAGTTGACCTCGGATACCACAGATCCCTGCAGCCTTTCTGAAAGTATATTAGCTTACGGGAGCCAGAATGCCACTGAAGACGCATTTTTTACATTCTCATCTCGAATTTTTTCCACCAAATCCAAACGATGTCAATGATGAACACAGGGAAAGATTTCATCAAGATACAACGGTGATGGAAAACCGATATCAGGGAAAATTTACTCCGAGCATGATGGGTGATTACTGTTGGTTCATGCAAAGAGAGATCGATGTGCAGCACAAGTGGGAAAGCAAAGGCCTCTGACAATTTTGAGCAAGCGGAGCTCGCTTTTATATTGAGGTAAATTGACATAAACATGTTTTAAAGTGTCTCCGGTATCGTCTTCTGGTTTGTTTTCAGAATAAACACATTCAAACAATTTTGGTGGGACAAAGTTCAAACTCTAGATATTGTATTGATACATTATATTGATATTCAAAAGTGTCAAAACAGCAATGATGTGCATCTCAAAAATCTGATGTGCTAGCTTAATTCCAATTTCATATATGAAACCAGTGTAAAAAACTTAAATAGAGAGCTGATCTGAAGTTCCCAGTAGCAAACAAAAAATATTTTTTGTAGACCAGTGTAATATTTCATAAATATTAGAATAGACAGAACAGATCCATATTAATTACATAATAATGAAATAACAAAAACTGAAATAAATAAAAAAACCTCCTAGGTGACTTTTCTCAATCTTTAGCTTTATGGAAAAATATCTACATGAATATTTACTAGATTTTTTTATTTATAATCACACACTAGTTAACTAGAATATAATATGCACAGAAATTAAAGAATATTTACAGTATACTTCCAATGTGTCTTCCTTTGAATTATACATTAGATCTGCTACATGTGTCTGTTTTTCTAACGTTGTACTCTCCTGGTGTTTAATTTGATGTAGTATTGTAATATTGTCTGTCCTGTAAAGCAGTATGCTATTAATGGCACGTTATAAAATTTTATTTTGATAGATTAACTGCTTGATTGTTATACGAAATCATTAATTCTAAACAAAAAACAGTGATTAAGTGCTCTTCATCCTCTCAAAGGCACAGATGGGAGCAGCTCTAGCAGTGATACAGGCAATCATTCAGAAGAGGCAGAAGAAGCTGAAGGAGCTGAGGCAGTCTGTAAACCTGCTAAAGGTGAGATGATGATGAAGATGATGATCATTATTCTTATTTTGTTGCAATAGTGTCTAGCATTACAATTGTTTTATATTTGGATACATGGAAGGAAAGAAAGATAGGAAAGGCGTTACACGATAGAGAGAGAAATAGGAGAGGTGCCATCTATCGATCTATCTCTCTCTCTCTAATCCTGCCTATTATACTAAAATATCGATCTATCTATCAATCGATCTATTCCATCCTGGCACTGAGGATTCTCAAGCAGTGCAAATGCAAATATCAGCAGAGTTTCTTTGCAGCCTTTGTCGATTTTCATAAAGCGTTCGACTCAGTTGATTGAGTTACCACTTGGGACATCCTGAGACTTTACAGAATCCCCCCAAAGTTGCTGAATATCATGGCCGGCCTGTACACTGGTAGTGTGAGTGCTGTGCAGAGTGGAGGCAGAACCTCTGTGTTTTTCCCAGTTGATTCTGGGGTTTGTCAGGGGTGTGTTCTGCTCCTACTCTGTTCAATGCTTGTATGGACTTGGTGTTAGGTAGGGTCGTGGGGTCCAGCAGCTGTGGGGCATCTGTTATTGAAGAAAGGTTCACAGATCTTGACTTTGCTGACGATGCTGTGATCTTCAGTGAGTCAATGGAGGCTCTGATCTGGGCACTCAAGAGACTGAATGAGGAGTCTGAGTGTCTGGGCTTGCAAATGTCCTGGATATCAAGAGCCAGGCCTTTAATGACCTCTTAGGCACAGCCATCAGCAGTTTGTCTGTCAGCAGAGAGAGTTTCGACTAGGTCGAGAGGTTTACTTACCTTGGCAGTGACATTCATGTCTCTGGTGACTCTTCCTATGAAGTCAGAAGACGGATTTGGAGAGCATGGGGGGTCATGATGTCTCTGGAAAGGGGTGTGTGATGCTCCCGATATCTCTGCAAAAGCACCACTTCAGTCATGGCAGATTCAATCTGGCATGCAATTGTAATTGCTTTCGATAAAGTAAAATCACACTCCAGAGGTAGCCATTCTCTGATACGAGAAGAACTAGCGTTTTCCACAGCCTGATCCCGTATCATTTTATCCGTCCGTTCTCCAAACCCACAAGTAAAATCCAGTTCTCGTAAAGCTGCAACGTATTGCTCGATCGACTCACCAGCTCTTTGGCCACACTGGCGGAACTTGTAACGTTCAGCAATAATATTAATATTAACTTTCAGCACAAAAAATATTTGGGAATCGTTACAGCAGTGTTCTATGTATTGTCTTCAGCTGGTAATGTGTAAAAAATACATTGCCCTTCTGCTCAGAGACAGTGAATAAGCAAAGCACGTTTTTTCTCATCGGGTAGTTTGACCTGATTAGCGGCAAGTATGTAATTCTCAAAAATGCGTAGCCAAGCAGTGAAAGTAACTGTAGGCTCACCTGGGTGTGGAAGGAAAGTTGCCACTGCTGCAGGGATAGTAAAGACATCCTTGTTGCCAATATGTTGTGTGTTCAGTCAGCTCAAACAGCATGTAGTCTCCTTTGTTCAAATGCTTCTATTAAAGAACTCAACCTCAACCAACCAAAACGGTCCTATTTCTCCTGTTTCTCCTCATTCCCCTCTCACCCTTTCCTCCATGCATACTGCCCTCTACTGAACACAACAGGAACACCATAACAATTTTATTTCTTAGAAAATAAAACCAACAATGTGTTGAAATTCAATCTGCACAACTGTGTATTCCAGAGATATACAGACTGCGAAGTACGAGAATGTGAGAGGATGTTTGGTGATTTGATCCGCACCATTGAAGAAACCAGCAAAAAGGTGACAGAGCTGATTAGAAATCAGGAGAGGAGTGAAATGGAAAGAGCCGAAGGAGCCATGAAGCGCCTCGAGAGAGAGATTGAGGACCTCAAGAAAAGAGACCTAAGACTGAGAGAACTTTCAAAGACTGAAGACAACATCTATTTTCTTCAGGTAATGTCTTTCTTTAATTTACTAAAATGAATAATTAAAGATCAAAAATAATGTGTCATGATTAGGGCATGAAATTTGCGGTCTTACAGCCTTTTCCTTTTATGGAAGCCATTTTTGTGTACCGTTGTCAGGGCCATGTCCCGTGTTTCTAGGGGCGTGGTCTCTGGGGTTATAACCACAAATTAACCAGCAGACAGGATGCACTAACCCTTATCTGACCTGCAGATAAAATCAAGTAAACCTTTTTGAATTCACTTTGTGATTATTTTTCGTGTCTTGCCTGATTACTGATTGTGATTTTTGCATCTCATGTTGAGCTGATAGGAGACACAGGAAATTCCACTTTTTTTTTTTCAGTACTTTTTCTCATAACAATCACCTCGTCCTGTGTACTTTCTCATAACAATTTCCTTGTCCCATAGACTTTCCTATAACAGCAACAACATTTATTTATATAGCACATTTTCATACAAATAATGTAGCTCAAAGTGCTTTACATGATGAAGAAAAGAGGGAAAAAAAAGACAAAGTAAAAATTAAAATAAGACAACACTAATTAACATAGAATAAGAGTAAGGTCCGATGGTCAGGGAGGACAGAAAAAACAAAAAAAAAAAAACTCCAGACGGCTGGAGAGGAAAAAAAAATAAAATCTGCAGGGGTTCCAGACCACGAGACCGCCCTGCCCCCTCTGGACATTCTACCTAACATAAATGAAACAGTCCTCATTGTATTCAGGGTTCTCATGGAAGGACTTGATGATGATGATGGTCATGTAGACTTCCGGCTTTTAATCCATCAATGTAGGAACATCATGGTGCTTTGATTAGGTGGTGGTGGCGCAGGTCGCCACCACAGAAAACTGGGAAAAGAAACAGAAGAGAGAGTAGGGGTTAGCACGGATTTTAGAGCCACCATGAATAGTTCTGATAATAAATTGAATGTACAGAGTTTCAGGATTAAATTAAAATGAAGTTATGAGAAGGTCATGTTAAAGTAATGTGTTTTCAGCAGTTTTTTAAAGTGCTCCACTGTATTAGCCTGGCGAATTCCTATTGGCAAGCTATTCCAGATTTTAGGTGCATAACAGCAGAAGGCCCACCTCACCACTTCTTTTAAGTTTAGCTTTTGGAATTCTGAGCAGACACTCATTTGAGGATCTAAGATTACAATTTGGAATATAACAGTTTCTTTCCCAGTAGACCTTTTCATAACAATTTTCCTTCCCAGTCCACATTCCCATAACTTTGGTTTGAAGGATGTATTTGCCATCTGGAGATGAGCATCACCCAATTACCCCTCCCTGTATTCTCACATTCCTAATCCTGGGCCTTTTGGTTAGTCAGTTCTCACCATTAAATTGGAATTGGGAGGACCCACATGTTGTGACATGCGAGTCCCTGTCTTGCACTCCAAAGACGAGGCTGAGTCTCAGTACTTTAGCAAAACCAGCTTTATTCGACTTGAAACAGGAGCAGCAAGGTTATTTATTGTAGGGGGTCTACCATTCTATTATACACAGAAACAGCAGTCAGGCAGGTTCCAGGCCAGGTCAGTGGCCAAGTTGTAACATTCCCTGCATCATCCATCAGGCAACTGGCGTTTTGCACGTGGCAGCGGTCAGCTAGTAGTTGTTACTGTGGCGCTGCAAATCTGTGGTTGCCTCGGTGATGGGCAAGCATCCCTCAACAGATGCGGCAGTCGTGCTTCTGCGTGTTGTCCCATTTGGGGAGAGTCTCAAAAGAGGTAATGACGTTTCAGCGTGTCGTCCTGTTGGGGAGGGTCTCAAAAGAGTTCAGAAGTCTCACATTGTGAAAACAGGACTGCTCACTTAATAATTCAATTAATGATTACTTGTTGCACTAGCATCCCTTAAGGCTAAAATCGTAGGTAGCCATGCTGGTAAGCGGCAGCACACAGCTTCACTGATAAGGGCTAAGCTGCAGACGGCCTTGAGCATGACACTTCCTGACTGCTTAGATGAAAGGAAAAATACAAGCCTTTAACAATTAATTCTTACATAGTTTAAAGCTGACTAGTCTAATAAATTCTGCTGTAACTTGATTTATTATTATGATTCATGAAGAAGCATTTACATGTAAACTTAAATGCTGTCTAAAATATATGTATATGTGCTAATGTGAAAGTCTGCGAGCAGAGGCAGCTGCGCCGTTAGGCAGTGGCATGCAGCCGCACACTGGCACAGGGGCTAAGCTGTTGGGGATGGAAGCAGACGGCCTTGGGCTCACAGGCATCTGCTTAAAAGAGAGAGAAAGACCCAACTCTTAACTCCTCTATAGCTCAAGCTAGTTAACACAATAAATTTTGCTTTAACTTGATCTCCTAAGGTATTGATGGGTCTTAATATATAAATTAAAATCCCATTTAAAATGTTTATATGTTTATGTGCTAGTGAGTGAGGTTGCTCAGCGTTCTTAAGATTAAAGACCTTTAATGTTTGTGGAAACTTCTTTAATCTTCTGTGAGTCGGAAGCCTCAGCACCTCTGTTCCCAACACAAAAGTTTCCTTGCTCAGTTCCTACAGGGAGCACAATGTCCTTGGCTCACAGAAATTCAAAACAAAGCAGGGTGCAGAAGACGAGGCCCAGCGGCCTTTATGCTAAAATAAATGGTGATCTTTTAAGCTGTTTCAGGCATAAGCTTTTAATAGCTAATAACACTAAAACTAATAATAAGGCACATCGATCCTTAAGCTACATTGTCAATAGGAGCAGTGGAGGTCTATGGCTCAACTCATCTCAAAAATCTTCCTCTCATTTTAGTTGACTCAGCAACCATGAGACATGCTCATTTCTCACGTGCGTAACACAATGTAACCCATTATTCATTGTCAATTTGCAACGTGTAATGTCATTGGTGTAACCATATAAATCAGGGGTCCTCAAATCCAGTCCTGGAGGGCCATAGTGGCTGCAGGTTTTCATTGCAATCCTTTTCTTAATTAGTGACCTGTTTTTGCTGCTAATTAACTTCTTTTCAATTCATTGTAATTGACTCGCTCTTGAAGAGTCTGATCCCTAAATTGTTTCTTTTTCCTTAATTAGCAGCCAGGCAATGATGAGAAACAAAATGAACCAAAATATGATCAGCAAACTCTGTCCATCATACAATATCTGAAAATAAAGAAAGATGAAAGTCTCAGGATTGCTGATCTGCTCAGGTCCCTTAAACATTTTATCAGTGCTATTAGAAAAGAGAAAATCAGCAATTTTGGAAATGTCTGCTATTGCACAATGAGAGCAGCAACAAGTCATGGAATTAAAGATCGGGTTTAATTAACAACAAGAATCGGCGCCTAATTAAGCAACTGGTTGGAGTTTGAGTCCCTGACTAAGTTGGTCTTCTGTTGGCTCACTCACTTCACATTTCATTTCTGTTTGAGTGCCATTTGAGGAAATCAAATCTTAAAAACAAGTCAATTAAAATTAAAGGAAAAGGAGTTAATTAGCAGCGAAAACAGGTCACTAATTAAGAAAAAGGTTAGAATAAAAACCTGCAGCCACTGTGATCCTTCAGGACTGGAGTTGGGGACCCCTGATATATAGGACACTATATGAATTTCTGGATCATCTGAGATTTATTAAATACTAGCAAAATACGCGCGCTTTGCAGCGGCGAAGTACTGCCTTAAAATTTTTATCAAATCATCACCTGTGAATCTAAGATATTTAAAAGGCATTGGCGGTTGTCCAAAGGTGTAAAATATTTGGCCATTTTGGTACACTTGAAAGCGACAACTGAACAATTCAGCGGCAGCCATCAACTCACATGCAGAACCATAGGTGAAGGGCTTAAGCATTTCACTCTTCTAGTGCTCCTGTATAGTCTAATTATCTCCTGTACCGTCATCAGTCCACACCTTGAGCCTGTCCCAGTCATTCAATACATAAGACACACTGTTCCTCCAGATATCATGAGTGAGCCTGATATGGCCGTGCAATATGTAACAAAAAGAATGGAAAAGGTAGGTGCCATCTCCGGGCATGGAAACCACTCGGTAAGTGACAGTTCTTTGATCGATGTTGTTCATCTAGATAGACATGTTAATGGTGGTACGGCTGAAATGATAAAGGAAATGGGTACCTGAACAATGTAAAGTAAGTCTAAATTATCTAAACAATAACTATAATTGTAATAAACAAACAATAAAACAGCGGAGAAGCTGTGGATTAAATAAAAAGGCTGCAGTTATCAGCAGGGAGACGTGAATACCATGGCGAAGCAAGGAAGGGAATGAAGAGACCGGAGCGACAGACTCCTTATATAGGCAAGCAGCCAACTACATGGGAGGCGTGGTGATGGGGGACCCAACGCCACCTCACACGGTGACCGAGCTGCAGGCTATGGACGTATATGTGTACGTAAGTAGGATTCAGTTATCGTTGGGAACCCGCGTACCAAAGTTCTTGAAGATGGGCCCATAAGTAACAAAGGCCATTGGGAAGTTCAATATGGCGGCCGACAGTGGTGTCATACCACCGAAATAAGTACGTACATCGGTTTCGGTTAGCGCTGGGAAGCCGCCTACCAAATTTCGTGAAGATGGGGCCATATATAAGAAAGTTTAACATGACGGATGTTGTCGACCGTTATGACCACTACGCGTAGAATTTCGAAATGAAACCTGCTTAATTTTTGTAAGTAAGCTGTAAGGAATGAGCCTGCCAAATTTCAGCCTTCTATCTACACGGGAAGTTGGAGAATTAGTGATGAGTGAGTCAGTAAGGGCTTTGCCTTTTATTAGTATAGATTTCAGAACAATAACATTAAATTCTTTCTGTGATTTCCGGCAGTAGAATTCTTCCTTGTAATTAGGACTTTAGTGTTGGCGGCCTTGATGTTTGTTTTTGTCTCCTGGTGTTGACTTTTGTTAGGTTTTCTGACAGTGTCTCGTTTCTGTCCTTCCTCATAAAAAACTCTTACCAGCTCTGTTTATTTCAGTCCGCACAAGTGTTCAAGGAACGGGATTTTAACGCAGATATTCACCCTCCAGGCAGTGCGACTCTCTCACTTAACCAGTAGCAAAAGCAATTGCAATAAATTATATATAATAGCTGACCTCTGTCTGTTTGGAGTTGACATGATTTCCCAGTGTCCGTGTGTATGTTTCCCTCAGTACTCTCTTTATTGATTTATTTAGTTAATAAATAGAGCAGGGGTTCTTAACCTGAGGTCCGTGGACCCCTAGGAGGTCCATGGATGGGTTTTTTAGGGGTCCGTGGTGGTCAAATAAAAACGAACATTTATATTCACTATACAGCACGGTACTGTTAATTTTTCTCATGTGAACTTTCTCACATGATTTTTCTCACATGTTACATCTCGCAGTTATTTTTCTCGCAAGTATCTATCTCACCTAAGCCTAATGAATGAGTTACATTATCATGAAAAAATAACGTGCAAAAGAAATAACGTGCGAGAGAAATGTCCCGCGAGAGAAATAACGTGTGAGAAAAATGTCCCGCGAGAAACATCACGCAATAAAAATAGCGGCCACCATACAGCCCTCCCCTTTATCCCAATCAGTGGTTTCCTATTGAAATAAATGAAAGAAAACGCACCCTGCCACTGCTTACAGCGCCGTGTCATCATTCTCTGCACGACCGCAAGTGTATGTCATATATGAACAAGACTATCAAATCTTGATAAATAAAGTACATTATATTCATTGCATGCAAAGTTGTGTTTATGTGAATATTTTTGAGGAAGGGGGTCCATAGCTTTCATCAGATTCTTAAAGGGGCCCGTGACTCAAAAAAGGTTAAGAATCACTGGAATAGAGACTTTAAATTAACTTGAAATGAGTGAATGTGAAGGTGTGCGTGAGTGTGTCCCAATGTTATCAGGATCATCAGTTTTCTTTCCCATTTGGGCTTTTATTGACCGTCATCCTCAAGAAAAAATATTGGCCTATGCAGGTTGTGTTTTTCCAGGGCTTCTTTTTTTAAAAACAATGCAATATTTTGGGCTATTGGTCAAACTTCCTCCTTCGCCTCCTAAGCATTGTTTCTATCTTTTGGGTATCCCAGCAGCTCTTTGCACCTGTAGATGTACTTTATCATTTTAAAGTCTCCAAGGGGCAATAGGCCTTCAACGGTGCGTACCTGATCTTCCACCCTCAATGCCACAACCTGCTTTCCAGTATGTCGACACTGGGATAGTTTTTTGGGCTGGAAAATTCTTAAGAATCTGGCAACCCTGGTGTGCCCTGTCGGCCCATTTCAAAGGACTGGTCCATGTTGTTGAATTAGATTCTTGAAATTTAGATTAAGCTTCTTTTTAAAGAAGGAGATTACGACACACACTTGGACCAAGTTTCAATTTTATTTTTAGAATATTCTGGAAGCCGGCAGCATAGTGCACTTTCGCACTGCCCAGCCTGATGGAAAATCCCACTCCCAAAGGAGTTTTTGTAACAAAATGGGAATTTGACTAGATAAAATGGCTATTTTCATTTCTACATCAAACAGCTGCTCTCACATTGCTGAAGTTGTCAGAGATGCTCTTTAATAAACATTAACATATCACAGTGTTCCTACATCTTAAAGGACAGTTTCTTTACTTCAAACCGTTAATTTATGTTACTGTCTTACAGGAAACTTCCAAGGCCAAAAGCTCTTGACTGGAGGCACAGATTGTTCCTCGCAAAATGATTTTCCTTATCTATGGTTTTACATCAAAGAGCAAAATTATATCCGCTTGTTTCCACAATGCCTTCCATTCAGTGCTGCAGATTTACACCACACTTTCATGACCCTGAACTAGAAAATCTGAAATGTGGACCATCGATCTGAACTTGTCGAGCACCTTGAGAATAACGTTCACTACTCAAAGGCGGCAGTTTTAAATGCATTTTATTACATTCTGCTAATGAGTTAGACAGATTTATATTCCATTTCCTTTATGCACACGAGTGAGAACTGGGAGGCAGGCCTAGTGGCTAAAACACAGAGCTTGAGATGTCCATCTGCACTGCGTGTTTAATTCCCATCTTGTGTTCATTATGTGACCCCAAGCAAGCCATTTAATATACCTCTGTTTCAACTAAATAAAGTGTGGGTGCGCCTATATATGTACTGTATATAAATGTGTGTGTTTGTGGCAAAGAAACAATTTTTCCATTATTTTTCCTCTCTGCTTCACACCAAATTACAAGTCAAACAATTCAGACATCATGATTAAAGTACACTTGATCTTAGCCAAAAGGCCGCTAAGAATGGACACATTTGGTACTGTGTCTCTCCGGAAAATCCTTGGGTACTGCTGGTTTGACTTTGTATCGCTCATGGAGTCCCGAATGATGCACATTACCTGCATTGTGAGGGAGCATCAGTTATGGCACTATGGCCATGTGGCGCAATTCCCCGAGAGTGATCCAGCTCGTAAGATTCTTATTGTTGGGTGCCTGAGTGGCTGGACCAGGCCAAGGGGTCGCCCACGTAACACCTTGCTGCGGCAGATAGATGGAGCGTGTGTCTGCCTGGGGGGTTGCAAACCAGGATCAAGAGCTGTATCGTCGTGTAGTGGGTGCAGCAACGTGTTGTACCAGTGCATGCACCCCAACTTGACTTGTGATTAAAGTGCACATTGCAGACTTTCATTTAAAGGGATCTGCATACATTTAAGTCACACCATGAGGAAATGACAGCATTTTTTCTTCATGATTCCCCCATTTCCGTACACCCTTATGTTTGGGACACAGCAAGGGCAGGTCTATTAAAGCCGTTGTCATATTTAGGACTTTATTGCATATTCCTCACATGCAATGACTGCTTGAAGTCAGGTGCTGAGAATCTTCTCTGGTGATGATCTGCCAGGCCTCCATTGCAGCCATCTTCAGCTCCTGTTTGTTTCAGCTGCTTGTCCCCTTAAGTTTTCTCTTCAGTATATGGATAGTCTGCTCAGTTGAATTAAAATGACGTGACTGGCTTGGCCATTCAAGAATTTTCCAATTTTTAGCTTTGAAAAACTCCTGTGTTGCCTTAGCAGTATGTTTAGGATTATTAGCTTATGTAGGATTAATGAGTTTGGAGTTATTTCCTGGAACTTGAGCAGATCAGATGTTTCTCTACACCTCAGAATTCATTGTGCCACTGCCATCAGCAGTTCCGTCATCAATGAAGAGAAGTGTGCCAGGACCTGTGGCCGCCATACATGCCCAAGCCATAACACCCCCAGTACCATGTTTAACCAGATGAAATGGCCTGCTTTGGATCTTGGGCAGTTCCTTTTGGTCTTCAGACTTTGCTCTTTCCTGCTCTTGCAGGTTCATCTTTGTCTCGTCTGTCCACAAGACCCTTTGCCAGAATTCTGCAGGCTCCTTTAAGTTCTTATTCACAAACTGTAATCTGACCATCCTGTTTTTGTGGCTAACTAGTGGTTTGCATCTTGCAGTGTGGCCTCTGTATTTCTGTTCATGAAGTCTCCTGCTAATTGTCGTCTCTGACACACACACATCTGCCTCCTGAAGTCTGTTTCTGATCTGTCAGACAGATGTTTGGGGCTTTACCATTGTGAGGATTCTTCTGTCATTAGCAGTGAAGGTCTTCCTAGGCCCACCAGTCCCTTTGCGATTACTGAGCTCACCAGTGTGTTTGTTGTTCTTCATGATATTCCAGACAATTGATTTAGGCCATCTCTTAGGTGTTACTGATGTCTCCAATCTCTTGATTTTCAGCCTCATAGTGGCTTCTTTGACTTTCATTGGCACAGGTCTTGTCCTCATGTCGAACAATGGCCTCAGAAGAACAGAAGCAAGCTGATGTAACTGATGAAGCAATGAACCCCACCTGGAGAATCAGAGAATCACTAATATCTGTGATAAAATCTGTCCCAAACATTAAGGTGTCCTGAAATGGGGGACCATATACCATATATATATATATATATATATATATATATATATATATATATATATATATTGTGGAGCCGACCCGGACACAGACAGGCGGACATGTTGTAAATACCACCACACGTTTATTTACAGAATTATTTACAATTAATTGGTCACTCAGACCCAGTTCAGTAAGTGCACAAACCCCAACACACACAGTCCTGGCCACAAACGCCTTCTTCTCGGGCCGCCTCCACTCTCCTCTCTTGCCTCGTCCTTCTTCCACCCTCTAGCCTCGAATGAAGGGAGACGGCCCCTTTTATACAGTCCCCGGATGAGCCCCAGGTGTTCCTGGCATTCCTCCCTTGGCCACGCCCCAGCGTGGCGGAAGTGCCGGCTGTCCTCCCGGCAGCTCTCCGGGTGCCGTCCTAAATCTTCCCCCAGCACTTCCTGGTGTGGCAGAAGTGCTGGGGTAACAGGTCCCCAAGGCATTGGGGCGCCTCCCGGCGGTGACCACGGGCCCCTACAGGGTGGAGCTTCCATGCCCTGTACCCGTGGCTCCAGAGCAACCAGGAAGGCGGCCCCCACGTGATCCAGGGTGGGCTCTGACCCTCTTCCGGTCCCTCACAGCGTCCCGGCCGGGTCGTTGCCCCTGGCATCCCTGACAATATATATATATATATATAGTGGACGCGGCCCGGACACAGACAGGCGGACATGTTGTTCTTCACCACCACATGTTTATTTACAAACTACTATGTACAATATTTACAAGTGCACACAAACCCCAAACACAGTCCTGGCCACACAATGCCTTCCTCTTCGGGCCACCTCCACTCTCTCTCCTGCTTTGTCCTGCTTCCACCCGACTCCAGCCTCGAATGAAGGGAGACGGCCCCTTTTATTTCATCCCGGATGAGCTCCAGGTGTTTCCCGGCATTCCTCCCTGGACACGCCCCAGTGTGGCGGAAGTGCCGGCTGTTCTCCTGGAAGCTCTCTAAGTGTCCCTGCTCCTCTTCCCCCCCAGCACTTCCTGGTGTGGCGGAAGTGCTGAGGTCCAGGGTCCCCAAGGCATTGGGGCGCCCCCTGGCAGTGACCACGGGTCCCTACAGGGTTGGGCTTCCATGCCCTCTACCCGTGGCCCCCAAAGCAACCAGGATGGTGGCATCCACGTGATCCAGGGCGGGCATAGACCCTCTTCCGGTCCCTCAAGGCGTCCTGGCCGGGTCATTGCCCCTGGCATCCCTGACTATATATATATATATAATATAATATTTGCAGCTGGATATTCACAAAGGAAGAAAATGAATCATGTATCATGAAGTAGTTTTTATTCCTGAGCTTTCAACCACTGCAAGGCAATATATAGCAAAAAATTACGTGGCAGGGAGGTAGCTAAGTCAGTGTGATCGGTTTATTGGGTGTAAAGTTTTGTTTATTACAAACATGTTCTTCTTAAGTTTGCATATGCTGGATTTATGTCCAAGTGTCTGTTGATGGCGTTCTCATTTGATAGCCAAGATTCAGCCAGCTCTCTGGCACTTTTAGTACTGGCTTTAAATTTTACTTGTATGTTGTCCCAGTTAAATATATGTCCTGTTGATTTAGTGTGCGTATAGATCAATGATCGTGAGTCCTTTCTTCTGACAGCATTGCGATGTTTCTGTATACGTGTTGCTATTCTTTTTGAGCATATAGAAACTTAAGAGGAACATGTTCGTAATAAACAAAACTTTACAACCAATACCCCCCCCCCCACCCCCCCTTGTGATCACACTGACTTAGCTACCTCCCCTCCACTGAATTTTTTGGTATATATTGCCTTTGATTCTTTTAAGTCTAAGCATTACCCTCTGATGAAGACCCCTGGCAAGAGTTGAAAGCTCAGGAATAAAATCTACTTTATGATACGTCATTCATTTTCTTCCTTTGTGGATCTCCAGCTGCAAATATGCAAACAGTATCACAGACCTTCTCTTCCATACAGTATATATATGCTGGACCCTTAGTTTCCTCACACCTGGAAGTACAGCCTGATGTTGGCAATCAAGCACCTGGAGCACTTCCGGGTGCCTAATAAAAGGGTCCAGCAGCCACCACTCAGCAGCCAGAGTCGGGTGGATGAGGACAAGGTTGCCTGGGAGGAGTGGTGGTGCATAAGAAGAAAGTGTGTGATGTGTTGGTGCTTAGGACTGTGTTGTGGCCGGGGGACACGGGGAAGACGTGCCTTCCAGCTGAAGAAAAATTAAAGTTTATTTATTTAATACGTGTGCCTCCATGTCCAGTCTGTGTCGGGTCGGGGGCCTATATAGTGCCTTATTACAATGTATATGTGTGTTTATGTATATATGTGTATATACTTTGGCGTACGGCCGGGGCCTTTACCTGGTCTAGATGCCTCTATGCTGGAATGACAGGGGGAGGGAACATATCCAGAACATTACCTCCCCTGGAGCAGTAGGTGGCAGCCCCCCTGGGTTGCTGTGGTCCCTAAGAATATCATGCAGCCCTGTTGGGTTCCATGGGTGCCACCAGGGGCTGCTGCAGCTGTTTCTGTACCCTTGATTGCAGCACTCCTGCCACACCTGTAGACCAACAAGCACCTGGGGCACTTCCGGGTGCCTTATAACAGGAGCCAGCAGCCACTGCTCCAAAAGCCAGAGTCGGGTGGGAGTAGACAAAGCTTGCCAGGAGGAG
Source organism: Polypterus bichir lapradei (assembly GCA_026402145.1). Classification (NCBI taxonomy): domain Eukaryota; kingdom Metazoa; phylum Chordata; class Cladistia; order Polypteriformes; family Polypteridae; genus Polypterus; species Polypterus bichir. The sequence goes on along the minus strand of JANRMT010049829.1, from coordinate 28,414,627 downwards.
TGGAGGTGAAGAGAAAGAAGAAAGGAGAGACGGAAGAGTGTTTGGAACTGTGCTGTGACTGTGTTGTACATGTGGGAAACTGGGGAAGGCGTTTCCCACGGGGAAAATAAAAAAAATAAAAATAAAAGCATGTGCCCTGAACTTGTGTCCCACATCTGGTGGTCCACAATATATATATATATATATATTGTATGTGTGTGTGTGTGTGTATGCAGTAAAAATATACAGTGGCAATGTCCTGTCTTGAAGTGAAAGAAAAAAGTCTATAAATGATGACAACAGCATCATATTGAGGCCTTGTCTTTTGCTGGTGCTCTACTTGCGGAGCTCCATCGTCTTCTGAAGCTGGTTTCATCTTGAACGCTCACTTCCAGCATTGCAGATTTTACATGTGGTGGAGAGCAGATGAGATGGTACCACAGAAGTTACATCAGTTGTCCTCTGGTTCCTTTTCCTCCACTCTAGAGAAAATGGAAACCACATTAATTTTGGTGCATCGCTTTTCTCTTTCCCCCCAAATAAACCTAAACCATTACCTTTGTGGCATTCCTAAAGCCAGAGTGACTGACAATATAGAGATCTGAACAATTCTACTAATTTGCTGTACATCTAAAGAGCCTTAGGATGAGGTTTAGCACAGAAAGTTGCTATGAAAAATGAAACTTGTTTCTTTCCCTCTTTGTCTAGCCTGCATTGCGACTATACTGCCACAGAGCAGATTTATGTTAGGCATTGGACTTTTTTTCTGAAGTCTTCCTTGACAGTCTTTTTCTGTTGGTCTAGACATTCCAGTCTCTCTGTGTTTCTTCTGACGATGGAGATTTCATCGACTTCACGGTAAGCATGGCCTCTAGGGACGAACTACAGAAAGAGCTGACTGAACTGAAGCAGCAACTGGAAGGTATTAGCAAGTGGCAGCTAATGAAAGTCACCCGGGCGGGTAAGTCCTGCTCCGTAAAGTCTACCTACTACCAAAAGAAAAAAAGAACTGCAGCCATTTCTGTGTTGTTTTGATTTGGGTCATTGTCTACTGTGATGGAAACCTGGGCGCTAGCAAGCCCAAACCCTAACACAAACCCACAAGCACAGGTTCAGGTAATGGAAGGTTTTTACTATAAATTCCTTCAAAAATGTAACACAGGTTTTCTCTCCACAATAGTTTCTTCCTACCACACTACCCTCCTCCTCCTCCTCCTCCACTACCTCCCAGCCCCAACTCACCTGGATAAGGGAGTGCAGTCCCTTCAATTACAGACCCGGGAGTACTTCTGGCGCCAGGACAATTGCCCGATCGAAGTACTTCTGGGTCACATGGAAGTCCATATCCTTGTCTCCCTGCAAAGCCCTCTCGTGGCCCCCATGACTCCAGCAGGTCTGCAGTGCTGAACTACATCTCCTGGCAAGCTTTGTGGGTTTCCTACTAGACACCGACATCTGGGGGTGCTGCCATCTAGTGTGCTGGGGAAATAAAAAGCTTCCAACAACGTCTTTCTTTCCTAGTGAGGTGTCAGTCCATCCTTTTTGGTCCTCCTGTCCAGATACAGAACCATCCTCTCTCCTGGGTGGGATGTCCGTCCAGCCCATGTGGCATCTACACTACATAGAAATAAAAAGAGTGTTGGTGTCCTGTGATGACCTGGTGCTCCATCTAGTAATGCCAAAATGGGCTAAAGCCCCCCCTGCCATGATCATAAAATAAAATTAGCTTAAATGCAAATAGCAAATGAATGAATTGACTGCTGTTGTTTTAAATTCAATATTGATATAAAGACTGAGCCCCTTTATGGGGGGAGCATGAGATTAAAGAAGACATGCTAGTCTTTTACTGGAAAGTGGCAGATTTGAACAACATTTAGAACCTTTGACTTTTGGATTTTTTAAATGTAATGTCAACATGTCATGCTAGACGTAGATCAATGAGATCTGTAACATCCATCCATCTATATCCTAACTGCAGGGTCACGGGGGTCCCATCCCAGCCAGCACAGGGCGCAAGGCAGGAAACAAACCCTGGGCAGAGTGCCAGCCCACCGCAGGGCACACATCCACACACCAAGCACACACTAGTCAATGCACCTAATCTGCATGTCTTTGGACTGAGGGAGGAAACCCACGCAGACACAGGGAAGCGAACCCAGGTCTCCTTACTGCGAGGCAGCAGCACTACCACTGCGCCACCGTGCCGCCCCTATTAGCTAAATGGCTTTCGAGTGGTAGGTCATTATTTATACATTGACCACATTATCTGCTGCTCTGTTTAATCCAAAGCAGCTTAAATCTTTTTTGAATCTCACAGTCATTATTTGTGATTCAGTCACTGATTTAATAGTTAACTGTATGCAAAGGTGTACCTAATAACTAAGTAAATTAAAAGTTTTTAGTCTCCTAACTGTGAAGCAGCAGCGCTACCCGCTACACCACCGTGCTGCCAGATCTGTAACATTTTTAAGTAATTTTAAATTTGGTGTTTTGCTGGAAAAATACATTTGTTTTATTCATTCACTCTCTCAATTACAGGGTCAAAGTTAAAAGTGGTGCATCTGTATGGAATCTACCAGGTGTGCCAGTCCGCTTCAGTGCACACTCATATGGCCACACTCATTTTTTTCCACACCACTTTAAAAGATGTAGGCAAACATACAAACTTCACACAGACAAAGGCCAAGCAGGGATCTGAACAAATTCTAATAAACCCTTGATAATGGACTCACCCACATTTTAAGGACTTTATTTTTAGCACCGGGCACAAGGCAAGAACAAATCCTGACCACGATGCCAATCCATGTTCAGGTTAACTGTCCTAATCAAGGGAGTGACATTTTATAACTAACATGCAAATCTTGGGGATATGAAAGAAAATAAAGTTACCCAGACATCATGAGAATGTACAGATGTGATGGAAGAGTAAGGAGGTTGAGACTCAAGCCCAGGACTTTGACCACTGTGCCTATAGGGCCACCTTCTGACAGTACACATAAAAAAAAATCAAGCAGGATAATGTGTAGCTATAAGTCTGTTTTGGTCTTTTATACGAGGTGTGATCAAAAAATACGGTGAATGTTTTCAAAAAGAAACGTTTATTGCAGTAAAAGATTTACAACTACTAGTCACCCTCAAAATCTTCTCCTCCACTTCGAATGCACTTATCCCAACACTCCTGTCACTTTGCGAAACAGTTCTGGAAGTTTTCTTTTGAGAGTGTCTTTAGCTGGGCTCTTGTGACTACCTGGATGTCCTCAATGGATTGAATTGTCTGCCTTTCATGGTCATTTTCAATTTAGGGAACAGCCAGACGTCGCACGGTGCCAGATCCGGCAAATAAGGTGGATGCGGACACAGCATAATGTTTTTATTCATCAGAAATTGTTGTACTAGAAGGGATATGTGACAAGGAACGTTGTCATGATGAAGAATGAAAGCATTTCTACATTTTCCTTGTTTATTGATGCTGAAGGACTTCCTGATCTTTTCTTGTCTTCAACCGAGTTAGATCCATTACAAAATAGATCAAACAGTCTTAATTGTCGGTGCAGTGTTACCATAAAGCGATTTTAACATCTGATGGGTTTCCTGAGCTTTTTGCAATTTGAAACAAAATTTCATGTTAATGCGTTGCTTGATTTCCATTATTAACGACAAACTTGAAAAGCACACTTGAACTCAACAGTGGCTCACAAACGACTGACAGTATCAAAGAAGGTGAAACTTGTTACAAACTAGTATGGCCATGTCAGACCCTGCAAGAATTGTTTTCTGTTGCTCTTGGATGGTGCTCTGCATCAACATTCACCATACTTTCTGATCACACCTCGTATAGTGACTTTTCTCATTTTATTTAATTTCATCTCATTTTCCGAAACCAAGTTTCCCTGTCAGGGTCGTGGTGACAGCAGGACCAGCAGGTCAGCCTGGACGTTCCTGTCCCCAGCTATAGATTCCATCTCTTCCTGGGGAATTCCCTCCATTCCTTCCTTCCTTCCTTTAATCCCTCCATTGTGTTGTGAGTCTGCTGCAGGGTCTCTACCCAGTGGGACTTTCACAGAGCAGGTCTAGGAAGGATCCTCCAGGGAAAGCATGCCCAAACCACCTCATTTAGCTCCTTTTGACTTGGAAGAGCAGCAACTCTTCTGTGATGCTCTCCTGAATCACTGAACATCTAACCCTATCATAGAGGTTCAACCCAGACTCCCTGCTGAGAAACCTCATTCCTGCTGCTTGTACTCAAGATCTCATTACCCACAGCTCATAGATGAGAGGACAGGGATGTAGATTGACAGGTAAACTGACAGTTTTGTCTTTAGAGTCTGCTCTCGTGCCACCAACCCAGATTGGTACAGCGCACACCACACCAAACCGTTGGTTGATCTTGTGTTCCCTTTATCTATTATTTGTGATCAAGATCCCAAGATACTTCAACTCCTCCACTATGACCAGTTGTCCCTCAGCCAATCTGATCTGATTCTGAATGAGAACCATGACCTCTGACTTGGAGGTGCTGATCTTCATTCCAGATGCTTCACACTGAGTAGAAAATCTTTTGAGTGCATTCAGTAGGTCATAGTCAGATGAGGAGAAGAGGAAAATGTCATCTGTATAAAGCAACAATGCTACCCCTAGCCTCCTCAACTGGACACCCTCACATCTTCTACCGTGCCTTGATAATACCCTGTCCATGAAAACCAAAAACAGGAATGGTGACAAGACACAACCTTGATGGAGTCCGACACCTAGGCAAAGTATTTGGGCACAGCTCTCACTGCATTCATATGGGGAACGGATGCAACGCAAGAGCGGCGATTGTATGCCATATTCCTGCAGCACCACCTGCAACATGTGCCAAGGGTCACGTCTCATATGCCTTTTCCAAATCTGCAAAACATATATAGACTGGGTTATCATACTCTTATGCACCCTCCAGCAAGTGCACCAGGGGTAAGAGATGGTCTACTTCTCCACAGCCACTTTGTTCCTTCAGTGCCTTTTGCTCAATCATCGGATGGAGTCTACCCTCTAGCACCCTTGTATATGCCTCTGTAGTTGGATCACACCCTCTGGTCACCCTTCTTAAATATGGGAACCACCACAGCAGTCTGCTACTCCTAGAGTGCTTTACCCGCCTTCCATGCGACACTAAAATAGATGCATTAATTGTGCTACCCAACAATATCCAGCCCTGTCATCATCTCCGGTTGGATTAGATCCACCCAAGCAGCCTTGCTACTGTAGAGGCTTTAGCAACAGTGATGTCCACTGGGTTAAGGAGTTCAACAAAGTGTTCATTGCATCACAACACTGCTGGCTTCCCCATAAAAGGTCAACACACTCTAGACGAGGTCACGCAATTTATTTCATATAATTCTAAAACCAGCCTGAGAAATTTTAGGAATTAATTTCACACCCTTGGTTTTGGACTCACACCCAGTGCTTGCTGGGATACATGACAATCTTGTATTGAAATAACAAGGTTCAGGAACTGAATAAATGTAAATCTTTGTTGTTATTTTTTTGTTAACTTGTGTTGCCCTTTTTTCTTCACTTTACCTAGCAAGCGAGTCACCAGTTTACATCTTTACGCCTCAAGAGTCGAGAAACAGACAAGATTTTTTAAAATGTAAGTTCTGCGATTGACGTTACCATTACATTTATGGATAGTTTTTCATTTAAAATGACTGGTTGCTAATGCTGGAAATCAAAATAAAATACGCAAACTGTAACCAGGAAAATTCAGGTATATTTCATTACTGTTTTTTCATTTTCTGAAATGCTTAGCTAAATGGTTCATTAGTCCTGCTTTGAATCACTTGGAGGTGAAGAGTTTCTGTCAGAGATGATTTTCTTTGTTCTCTCCTGTCAGATGCTTGTCAGCTCACGCTGGACTCCAACACAGCCCACCAGAATCTCTGCCTGTCTGAAGACGGCCGAACGGCCACGGTGATTGAAGAGCCCGAGTCATGTCTTTACCACCCTGACAGATTTGAAACCTGTTGGCAAGTTCTCTGTAATGAAGCTCTGTTTCACACTTGCTCTTATTGGGAGGTGCAGTGGAGTGGGGGGGCTGTTGAAATTGCAGTTGCATATAAAACAATCAGCAGGACAGGCGAGGATAATAACTGCAGTCTCGGCAACAATCCCCTCTCCTGGAGTCTACAAAGCTCGTTCTTGTCTCTTTCTGGCTATTATGCCCGTCATAATAATAAGAATGTAAAAATAAGTGCCCCCCACTGCCCCAGAATAGGAGTCTATCTGGACTGGTCTGCTGGCACCCTGTCATTTTATAGTATTTCTAAAACAATGACCCTCTTGCACCGGTTTCAGACCACATTTACTGAGCCGCTCTATCCTGCTTTTAGGCTTTACACTTTAAATTCCAGTGTGACAATCTGCCCGGTCCTGACTGTTGACTCGCAGGCTCTCCACACCACTCTATGATACTTGCTTCTTCTAGTACTACTATACATATATTGTATATAATTATAAATACAATTTTTATTAAGACAACACTGCAACTGGGGCCATTTATTTGAATTTGTTGCAAGACGGATTACTGCAACGTTTGTATACATTTTTTGAGATACCCATATATATGTACAGTGCATCCGGAAAGTATTCACAGCGCATCATTTTTACCACATTGTGTTATGTTACAACCTTATTCCAAAATGGATTAAATTCATTTTTTTCCTCAGAACTCTACACACAACACCCCATAATGACAACGTCAAAAAAAGTTTACTTGAGGTTTTTGCAAATTTTTTAAAAATAAAAAAACTGAGAAATCACATGTACATAAGTATTCACAGCCTTTGCTCAATACTTTGTCGATGCACCTTTGGCAGCAATTACAGCCTCAAGTCTTTTTGAATATGATGCCACAAGCTTGGCACACCTATCCTTGGCCAGTTTCGCCCATTCCTCTTTGCAGCACCTCTCAAGCTCCATCAGGTTGGATGGGAAGTGTCGGTGCACAGCCATTTTAAGATCTCTCCAAAGATGTTCAACCGGATTCAAGTCTGGGCTCTGGATGGGCCACTCAAGGACATTCACAGAGTTGTCCTGAAGCCACTCCTTTGATATCTTGGCTGTGTGCTTAGGGTCGTTGTCCTGCTGAAAGATGAACTGTCGCCCCAGTCTGAGGTCAAGAGCGCTCTGGAGAAGATTTTCATCCAGGATGTCTCTGTACATTGCTGCAGTCATCTTTCCCTTTATCCTGATTAGTCTCCCAGTTCCTGCCGCTGAAAAACATCCCCACAGCATGATGCTGCCACCACCATGCTTCACTGTAGGGATGGTATTGGCCTGGTGATGAGCGGTGCCTGGTTTCCTCCAAACGTGACGCCTGGCATTCACACCAAACAGTTCAATCTTTGTCTCATCAGGCCAGAGAATTTTGTTTTTCATGGTCTGAGAGTCCTTCAGGTGCCTTTTGGCAAACTCCAGGCGGGCTGCCATGTGCCTTTTACTAAGGAGTGGCTTTCGTCTGGCCACTCTACCATACAGGCCTGATTGGTGGATTGCTGAAGGGATGGTTGTCCTTCTGGAAGGTTCTCCTCTCTCCATAGAGGACCTCTGGAGCTCTGACAGAGTGACCATCGGGTTCTTGGTCACCTCCCTGACTAAGGTACTTCTCCCCCGATCACTCAGTTTAGATGGCCGGCCAGCTCTAGGAAGAGTCCTGGTGGTTTCGAACTTCTTCCATTTACGGATGATGGAGGCCACTGTGCTCATTTGGGACCTTCAAAGCAGCAGAAATTTTTCTGTAACCTTCCCCAGATTTGTGCCTCGAGACAATCCTGTCTCAGAGGTCTACAGACAATTCCTTTGACTTCGTGCTTGGTTTGTGCTCTGACATGAACTGTCAACTGTGGAGCCTTATATAGACAGGTGTGTGCCTTTCCAAATCATGTCCAATCAACTGAATTTACCACAGGTGGACTCCAATTAAGCTGCAGAAACATCTCAAGGATGATCAGGGGAAACAGGATGCACCTGAGCTCAATTTTGAGCTTCATGGCAAAGGCTGTGAATACTTATGTACATGTGCTTTCTCAATTTTTTTATTTTTAATAAATTTGCAAAAACCTCAAGTAAACTTTTTTCACGTTGTCATTATGAGGTGTTGTGTGTAGAATTCTGAGGAAAAAAATGAATTTAATCCATTTTGGAATAAGGCTGTAACATAACAAAATGTGGAAAAAGTGATGCGCTGTGAATACTTTCAGGATGCACTGTATGTGTACATATATGTTGTGATGGATTGCTGGAGCTCCTTCCTAGCCAGGACACCTGGAGGATGGAAGATCAGGGAGATCTTCCGGGGGCACGATAGGGCAGCCGCCCTGGTTGGCATCAGGGCCATGGCATCAGAGCTTAGAATGGTTACGGAGTCATGGACTAAAGCACTTCCGCCACACCAGGAAGTGCTGCAGGAAGGTCATCAGGGAGCACTTGGAGCACATCCGGGTGAACTGTAAAATGAGCTGCCTCACTCCATTCAGAGAGCTGGAGTTGGAAAGCAGAGGACGGAGCTTGGGGGAGAGGAGTGGAGGCAGCAGCAGAGGGAGAAGAAAAAAGAGAAAGAAAAACTGGACTGAATCTAAAGGAGGTGATTGTGCACTGTGTTGTGAAAAGGCTGGAGTAGAGAAAATAAAACGTGTGTTTTGGAACTTGTGAGTCTGTGTATCTGTGTGTGTGTCGAGGCCAGTTTTCCACAATGTACATGTGCGTATGTGTTTATATACAGTATATATAACATATACAGTCATATGAAAAAGTTTGGGAACCCCTCTCAGCCTGCATAATAATTTACTTTTAACAAAAAAGATAACAGTGGTATGTCTTTTATTTCCTGGGAACATCTGAGTACTGGGGTGTCTTCCGAAGAAAGATTTCTAGTGAAGCAGTATTTAGTTGTATGAAATTAAATCAAATGTGAATAACTGGCAGTGCAAAAATGCGGGTCCCCTTGTAATTTTGCTGATTTGAATGTCTGTCACTGCTCAATGCTGATTACTTGCAACACCAAATTGGTTGGATTAGCTCGTTAAGCCTTGAACTTCATAGACAGGTGTGTCCAATGAGAAAAGGTATTTAAGGTGGTCAATTGCAAGTTGTGCTTCCCTTTAACTCTCCTTTGAAGAGTGACAGACAGCATGGGATCCTCAAAGCAACTCTCAAAACATCTGAAAGCAAAGATTGTTCAGTGTCATGGTTTAAGGGAAGGCTACAAAAAGCTATCTCAGAGGTTTAAACTGTCAGTTTCAACTGTAAGGAATGGAATCAGGAAATGGAAGGCCACAGGCACAGTTGCTGTTAAACCAACCCATGTCTGGCAGGCCAAGAAAAATAGAGGAGCGGCATATGCCCAAGCAGGATTGTGAGAATTGTTACAGACAACGCACAGATCACCTCCAAAGACCTTCAAGAACATCTTGCTGCAGATGGTGTATCTGTACATCGTTCTACAATTCAGTGCAATTTGCACAAAGAACATCTGTATGGCAGGGTGATGAGAAAGAAGCCCTTTCTGCACTCACACCACAAACAGAGCCGCTTGTTATATGCAGATGCTCATTTAGACAAGCCAGATTCATTTTGGAACAAAGTGCTTTGGACTGATGAGACAAAAATGGAGTTATTTGGCCATAACAAAAAGCGCTTTGCATGGCGGAAGAAGAACACCACATTCCAAGAAAAACACCTGCTACCTCCTGTCAAATTTGGTGGAGGTTCCATAATGCTGTGGGGCTGTGTGGCTAGTTCAGGGACTGGGGCCCTTGTTAAAGTCGAGGGTCAGATGAATTTAACCCAATATTAATAAATTCTTCAGGATAATGTTCAAGCATCAGTCACAAAGTTGAAGTTACGCAGGGGTTGGATATTCCAACAAGACAATGACCCAAAACACAGTTGGAAATCTACAAAGGCATTCATGCAGAGGGAGCAGTGCAATGTTCTGGAATGGCCGTCACAGTCCCCTGACTTGAATATCATTGAAAATCTATGGGATGATTTCAGGCAGGCTGTCCATGTTCTGCAGCCATCAAATTTAACTGAACTGGAGAGATTTTGTATGGAAGAATGGTCAAAAATACCTCCATCCAGAATCCAGACACTCATCAAAGGCTATAGGAGGCATCTAGAGACTCAAAGGAGCAAAAGGAGGCTCAACTAAGTATTGATGTTATATCTCTGTTGGGGTGCCCAAATTTATGCATTTTGATATGATGCATATTGCATATTTTCTGTTAATCCAATAAACTTAATGTCACTGCTGAAATCCTACTGTCTCCATAAGGCATGTCATATATTAAAAGAAAGTTACTACTCTGAAAGCTCAGCCAATGATAAACAAAAATCCAAAGAATTAAGTGGGGTTCCCAAACTTTTTCATATGACTGTATATATACATATGTATATGCATGTGTGTGTGTCACTCTGTGCTGTGGAGGAAAAAGAAGATGAGGCAGTTAGTGACAGCGCCCCCTCTCGGCTTGGATGACCGTCTGATGCACATGCATGACACTATGTATGTTCTGACAGAGTAAGATCTGCCCTTCAAATTGATACAGAAGCATTAGGCCTTCAGTCGTGGATATGTATGCTATGAATACAATAAAAGTGGAGAAAAAGAATTCTGTATTTTGTGCTGCTTCAGAACAGTAAAAGTAGACATATCACTTGTAGAAATTTCATAACATTTTTTTTTCTTGATGTTCCTGTCACATTTAATGGCACTTTTATAGTTTTGGAAGCTCATTCCAACATCTGCAGAAATAAGGTAAGCTTTCAACGTGCATTGTTTGATAAAAACACTTGTGAATTTGAAACTGATTATGCCCTCTTGTAACATATGTGTACAACACAACTGATTCTCCATTCTGAAAGTGAAATGGCTGACTTTTATTTTTGAATATTGAGTGAGGGGTGATGAAGGTATGGCCAGTTCAGTCAGAGTAGCAGAAAACAGACAAACATGAGGCTGAGTTTAAAGGGTTTACTTACATTAACTTCCAAAAGAACACGCTAAATCACGGGAGAAGTGTCGACTGAGAAGACGTTGTGCTCATGGGGGTCTGTATTAGTTTGATTGTTTCCATAGCAACCGTGCTTATGCACTCACATCTTCCCAGGGGCATCACAATCAAAGAAGTCGTGCACAGGAGCTGACAGCACCTCACACAAAATGTCCTCCCTTTACCTTGATGCACTATGGAGCCTCTTCTGCTTCTCTCTAAAGAATTCCCCAATGTGACGCTTACTTTGAATGGTGTGCAAATAAGTAAAGCTTGACAAAAATTAAAGAAAGTTAAATTTAAGAAAAGACAATTCCTTTTATTGCAACAATATGCACGCATACTGTTGTAAGGGACGGCCGGCAGCTCAACCGGGCCAGGACACCCCTGAGATGGAAGAATGGGGCAGGGCAGCTTTTTGAGGACACCGTCTCCCCCAAGATGCTCGATGGCAACTCCCTTTGACTGCAGCGGTGCCCTAGATTCCCACGGGGCACTATGGGACATGAAGTTTAGCAATACAGCCCTGCTGGGTACCGTGGGTGCCACCAGGAGACTCTGTGGGATGATGATAGGAGAATAAATTCTCACCTAGTCTGGAAATACTAATGGATCACGAGGACGGAAGCCCCAAAGTACTTTTGGGCTGATTAAAAGAATTTAAATTTTCCAGCTGACCCGGAATTGCTGGCAAGTCACATGGGAGGAAGAACAGGAGCACTTCTGGGTCAAGAACTATATAAAAACCCAGCAAGCGAGCCAGAGTCGGAAACAACGCTGGCTGGGAGGTGTGGAGGAGAAACAGAAAAGTATTGTGCTTGTTATTTGCCTGTTAATTTGTGGCCGTGGTGCTTAGGGCACTGTTTCAAAAAGAAAAAGTATTAAAATACTTCTTGGTGCTTTTAACCTGTCCTGTGCATCTGTCTATTGGGTTTATTTTAATTACAAAACACTCATAAACTCACAGGCAGGGTTAGGGTAAAGTGAACTAAAATAGGTGCAGAAACGCATTGTGCCCAGCAGGGAGCGCTAACTTCTCTAATGGACCAGTTTCACTGCTGGGAGTCACACCGAGGAAAGGTCATCTACTTAGAGTGCCACAACGGTGACAGAAGAATCACAGGTCAGTCATGAAATATATCATCATGTTATACTGTAAAAGACAACCCCAAATCAGAAAATGCTGGGATGTCAGGGAAAATACAAATTAAAAAAATGCAGGCATTGTTAAATTAACGCTAACTTTTATTTCATTGCAGGCACTATGAACCCAAGATATTTCATGTTTTGTCTGGTCAGCTTCATTTCATTTCTTAATATACGTGCATTTCTGCATTTCAGGCCTAGAATTAAAAAAGAGTAAACATGAGAACTGTACCATAGTGATAATAATAATAATAATAATCCACATTATATCCCAGTCATTTACAGAAGTGCAAGTTGTGTTAAAGACCCGCACCACAGTGATGCACTGGTATCATTAATCTTCTCTGCTGCCCACATACACCTCACCCTGTACCCTGGGATGCGATCGTCTCCAATTGTCCTCATTAAGCTTTAGAATTTCGAAAAAAAACTCTTAAACCTGACCCCTCCATCTTGTCTTTTTAACAACCTGTTCCAAGATTTGCTTTTGTTCATTTTTTGTTTTGACAAGAGTTGTAACTACTCAGAGACTGGCGTATGTGACCCAGTGGTGGTGGTCCTGGCACATCTGGTGCCCTAAGTGAGATCCTGCCTGGGTGCCCCTGCTGCCACCAGAAGGAACTGCTTTACAGATTCATTGGGAATAACAATTTAGCATTAACTTGAGTGGGGCAAATTTATTGAAATAGTTCTAAAGATACAAAATGCAAACACAAAAGTCAAAATTTAATAACTTACTTATAACAACTGTTAGGGGTCACCACAGCAGATCATCTTTTTCCATATCTTTCTGTCCTCTGCATCTTGTTCTCACCTGCATGTCCTCTCTCACCACATCCATACACCTTCTCTTAGGCCTTCCTCTTTTCCTTTTACCTTACCATCCTTCTCCCAATATACCCCTCATCTCTCCTCTGCAGATGACCAAGCCAATGCAATCTCACCTCTCTGACTTTGTCTCCCAACCATCCAACGTGAGCTGACCATCTGATGTCCTCATTTCAAATCCTGTCCAACCTTGTCACACTCAATGCAAATCTTAACATCTTTAACTCTGCCACCTCCAGCTCTGTCTCCTGCTTTCTGGTCAGTGCCACCGTCTCCAACCCATATAGCTCCAACATAGCTGGTCTCACTACTGTCCTGTAGACCTTCCCTTTCACTCTTGCTGATACCCCTCTGTCACAAATCACTCCTGACACTCTTCTCCACCCATTCCACCCTGCCTGCACTCTCTTCTTCACTTCTCTTCCACAATCCCCATTACTCTGTACTGCTGATCCCAAGTATTTAAACTCATTCACCTTCACCAACTCTACTCCCTGCATCTCACCATTCCACTGACCTCCCTCTCATTCACACACATGGATTCGGTTGTGGTGGTCCTACTGACCTTCATGTGATACTAAACACAAAATGATTCCACCAGTTGTTACTTTGCACACACCTATTTCCAGATATTAATTTAAGCTTAAATCGTGCACACTGGACTTTCACTGTTTCAGTCCAGAATGGAACATCTTACTGCACGTCACAAGTCTGCAGCACCGCCAAGTCCACAACCTAACCCTTCAGAAACACCAAATAGCACGTTTTTTATACAAAGGACGTTTCTCAAAGTGCTTTACAACATGTCAAAAAAAGTGGCTACTGGAAAAAGAAAAATAAATTTTTGTAATTATAATAATGAATAAATAATGTACACATACATAACAAAGGTATAGAATTAAGAGTGTAATTAGGGGAAGTAGAGTCCTTTCTAAGTGACAGTCCGATGATAAGGTCAGATGGCCAAGGTGGACAGAAAGAATAAAATCTAAAACAAAAAAAGACAACTGTGTCCCCTCTGGGCATACTACCTAACATTAATGTTCTTAAGTCTTTCTTTCTTTCTTTCTTTCTCTTTCTTTCTTTCTTTCTTTCTTTCTTTCTTTTAAGGCTTAGAGGGTTCGATGCAGTGGGTCAGGTTGGAGTATCCATTTTTATTCAGACATCACAGGCAGCTGCTCAGCCGTTTGATCAGTTTGTGGTGGCACAGAACACTGAAAAGAAAACACTGGTGCCCTGCCCGGGGTTTGTTTCCTGCCCAGTGCCCTGTGTTGGCTGGGATTGGCTCCAGCAGACCACCGTGACCCTGTAGTTAGGATATAGCGGGTTGGATAATGGATGGATGGCTGGATGGATGGAAAAGTAAAGATTAATAAGGATTGCACATTAACAGAAGAGAATATTAATTTTATGCATATCTAGGATATTGAAAATAGAACTAAACGGAAGCTACGAAAAAGCAGAATTATAAAAGTGGGATTTTAGGAGTACAGTATTAGCCTGGCTTATCTTTATTGGTAAAGTTTTCCAGGTTTTTGGGGCATGAGGTCGCCTAACCACTTCTGTTAAGCTTGGCCCTTGGAATAATAAGCAGGCCGCTATTAGAAGATCGAAGGTTACGTCTCGGAGTGTTGGGGGACAGGTACTTCAAGATATAATAACGAGGAGATTATTTTAGACTAGTAAAGTTAGTTCTAAAGGAATTAGAATTCTACTGTTTCCTGCTACAAAAAGAACAAGCACATCATTACAGGGGGTCTGCTTGACAACCTCATGGTTAATGCTAATGGCAGCAAGACCAGTGAGGCTGTTCCGTGTCACAGTGGACCTCAGGTATGTCTTAATGAGCTTCAGTTTAGAAAAGGTCCTCTCTTCACTGGGAGAGCGGCAGATATCCTGTCCATAGATTTAGCTCGATCTCTGTGAGCGGCTCAAGCACAGTCATGTTCTTTGATGGCAAATCAGACATTTTCTTCAATTCCCATGCAAGTTGTTATCCATCCACGTCAGCATGCCCTCCTCGGCTTAATGTGTTGCCAAGGTCTTCCGATTGTTCTGTCAGCACCTCAGCTGAGCAATTTTAGAAGTCTGAGAGTCCTCCAAACTTTTCTTTCACTCATTTCCTAAGGTCAAGAACAGTGGTGCACACATCCTGCAGAGTTTGCTTTCTTGTGAGTCGCTCAGGATTGTGGAAATATTCGGGAACTTTGCCAAACTTGTTGAAATGCATTGAAGTCGGTGGGGAAGATAAAACTGAATAGGTTTTGAGTGGATTATAATGGTGTTCCAGAGTACAAAGGGAGCATCTGTCAACTTTATAGGACCAATTACTGTGACCAATAATGCAATCTGGGGTAATAATAATAATTCTTTGCATTTATATGCTGCTTTTCTCACTACTCAAAGTGCTCAGCAATTGCAGGTTAAGGGCCTTGCTCAAGGGCCCAACAGAACAGAGACCTTATTGGCATTTATGGGATTCGAACTGGCAACCTTCTGATTGCCAGTGCAGATCGCTAGCCTCAGAGCCACCACTCTGCAGCAGTGCTAACCCATGAACCACCATGCCTCCAACCACATAAGATGCAGAAGAAAAGCATACATAAAGAATATACAACAAATAGTCACGAATAGGGAATCCATGAAACTGCTGTAATTCCTGGGAAACCGGGAACGGCCAAGCTCGCATATATAGCGTGTAAAAGTGTAAAAGTTATAGTTAAAAATAATAAAGAGGCACGGTTTTTTGGCCCACGGTGTAGTGTGTTGCAGATTGATTCAGTCAACCAGCAGCAGTCGTCAGTCTCCAGGCTCCCACTAAGACTGAGCACAGTGGACTGGGAGGAGTCTGCACTCAGCAGCTCATGAATGCCAGGACAGGGCAGACTTCATTGACGTCTGTCAGACAACAGCTTTGAACAGCAACTTGAAACTGCAATGCGTCAGTCTGTTGCATCCGCATTATCTGTGCCAAGAAACTTGCCATCACAGAATAATGACAAGAAACTGGATGCATCAGTAAAAGCTGAAATGGCGGTGTTTCAGAGCAACGCAAACGCGGGCGTTGTTTAGAACAAGTGTATCAGTATCTGATCAGGTAGATCACGTTGCATTCAAAAATTTTTTTTTTTAAACGTTAGTCTATCATATATCCTCCCTATGGCATTTGCCACTTGATTGACATACAGGGCGGCCAGTCTGAGATCTCTTTCCTTCTAACACAGTGGTCATCCCACATGAACCCATACAATCAGATTGTGATTCAGACTACGAATGCCATGAATGTAATTACACCGATCTACATGCTGTCAAATAAACGAACCACACGCCGTGGCTTCACCTCTGTCGCTGACGTGCAGTGAGTGTGTACGCCTGATGAGCCCAGAATTAGGGCGAAACACGTGTCGCATACTCTTTGCATTATTTGACAGTAAAACTTTGCAACGTTCTATGATCTGCTTCTCGCAACTGAAGAGGGCACCTTGGCGGATGTTTGCCGACACAAGCATTACCTGGTAGGCAACCAGCCATACAACCAGATTGTGATTCAGACTATGAATGCCATGAATGTAATTACACCGATCTACATGCTGTCAAATAAACGAACCGCACACCGTGGCTTCACCTCTGTCACTGACGTTCAGTGAGTGTGTACGCCTGATGAGCCCAGAATTAGGGCGAAACACGTGTCGCATACTCTTTGCATTATTTGACAGTAAAACTTTGCAACGTTCTATGATCTGCTTCTCGCAACTGAAGAGGGCACCATGGCGGATGTTTGCCGACACAAGCATTACCTGGTAGGCAACCAGCCATACAACCAGATTGTGATTCAGACTATGAATGCCATGAATGTAATTACCCCGATCTACATGCTATCAAATAAACGAACCACACACCGTGGCGCAACGTAAAGGGCGAAACACGTGTAGCGTACTCTTTGCCTTTGCATTATTTGACAGTAAAACTATGCAATATATATATATATATATATATATATATATATATCAACAACAACAACAACAACATTTATTTATATAGCACATTTTCATACAAACAGTAGCTCAAAGTGCTTTACATAATAAAGAATAGAAAAATAAAAGACACAATAAGAAAACAAAATAGATCAACATTAATTAACATCGAATAAGAGTAAGGTCCAATGGCCAGGGGGGACAGAATATATATAGCATTTTTAATGTAGGTAGATCATTTCGACCTGGTCATTTTAAAAGTAGCTCGCAAGACAAAAAAGTGTGGCCACCCCTGAACTAGATACATGTACTTACATGACAGCATGAACTGCTTGTAGATAAGGTTAGTCTTTTATTGGTGTCAACATATTGCAGTAGTTTTATTAAAAATAATTGTCAGTCGTTCTAAAACCATTCACATGTGAGATTCCCGTGCACTGTGTCATCCCTGGGAGCCTGGGATTCCCGGGAATGACATGCGGGATTCCCAAATACCCGGGAATGGATAAACCCATCCGGGAATGGATTCCCTAATCACTAACTAGCAATAAGCAAACCCAAAAATACACACATATATAAATATATATTACTGTATATATATTTATATATATATATATATATATATATATATATATATATATATATATACAGTATACACATACACACATAATATATATTTAAATATAATTATATAGATGTACATATATATATATATACATACATACATATACTTACCATAGTTTGTTATTATTGCTAGCTGTCCCATCCATCATCCACACTGCCTCTCTATCATTGTCTCTGCTCTTGTTTGTTCATTTTAGGTCTGACTCAATTCCCGAGTTATAGAAACTCCTTGCTGGGTTATAACCATGAACCCTGTCATGCCTGACTTGTCCTTCTAGTTCACAATGGACAGTTCATAATGCTTAAATTTTGAAGAAAAGTTGACAAAGCAGGAGTTAAAAAAAAAAAACACTCTTTATCTCCCTTTTTATTTTGTGCTGCACTCCCACTCTCAATCAAGCCTCAACCAACACGCCCCATAACAGCACATGATACCCCTTTGTATATTACAGTAGATTGAAGCAGCACACGGCATTGCTCAGTTATGTAATGTTAACCTGCTAGTCTGTTTTCACTCTGTTCAGTTGTTTCACTTCTTTTGAGCCAGCAGGTGGCAGTGGTGTGCAAACTAAAACAAAAACAAACAAAAAAAAAAAACTCAAACCCCAGGAACAAAATTTTGGGTTAGAAAGTGGTCTATTTTGTATGGAAGCGTATTAGGGACATGGTGAAAAAAATATACAGACACAGTGAAGAAAAAAAAAACTAAATGTCGAGATTAAAGTCGACATGTTGACTTTATTCTCAACATTTCCACTTTACTGTCATAGTTCATTTTGTCAGTACAATGTCGCAAACTAAACTTCATCTTAAAATGAATGTTTCATTTACTAAATTTTCTCAAACCCTGTCATAAATTATGTAGCACATTAAATGCTTTGTGTTAAGTGTTCCCAGAGCCATATTAATCGGTACGTGCTTCTTAAACTGATTTCCTGTTGTACTAAGAGGAGGCGCAGGCAGCGATCGCCGCACAGAATACATTCACTTCATGATTTTCCTGCTCTCTGAACACTTAGAATGCTAAGATAAATGCTTGATATCGTTTTCGTGATGAAATGTATTAAAGCATGTGGGGGCACGGTGGCATGGTGGTTGCACTGCTGCCTCGCAGCAAGGGGGTCCCGGGTGTTTCCTGCCTTGAGTTTGCATGTTTTTCTGGTGGGTTTACTCGCTGTGCTTCAGTTTCCTTTCAAAGTCATGTAGGATGTGGTGTTTTGTTATGCTATATTGACCCTGCTAGTGTATGTGTTGCTCGTATTCACCCTGCGATGTGCTGGTTTCCCATTCAGGATTTGCTCCTGCCACGCACACGATACTTGCTGGGAAAAGGGCGCAGTCCTGAATGGATGGCATAATTAAACATGTATAACAAAGATTTTTTTTTAAAGTTCTGAAAGCTCTGAGGTCTAAGTTTATAACTAGTTTTAATTTCACAAAGACGTTTATTTTTTGGTGATTGGTTATGTGGAGAAAGAATAAGGAAGGATAGGAACTCGGGGTTTAGTACGTCAGATAGAGACAGCACGCATGCAATAAAGCCCACTCAGAAGAACATCCATTGAATTCTGTGTTCGTGTCTCCGACTACCACATCACGAACCCAACCATCCATCCATTATCCAACCCGCTATATCCTAACTACAGGGTCACGGGTGTTCTGCTGGAGGCAATCCCAGCCAACACAGGGAGCAAGGCAGGAAACAAACACCGGGCAAGGCCAGCCCACTGCAGATTCTCATTTCTTGATTATTATGATTCATTTTTTTTTTACATATTTATAGAATTTCATGATTTTGACTCCAATCTATACTAATAAAAGGCAAAGCCCTCACTGACTGACTGACTGACTGACTGACTGACTGACTCATCACTAATTCTCCAACTTCCCGTATTGGTAGAAGGCTCAAATTTGGCAGGCTTATTCCTTACAGCTTCCTTACAAAAGTTGGGCAGGTTTCATTTCGAAATTCTACACGTAATGGTCATAACTGGAAGCTGTTTTTCTCCATTTACTGTAATGGAGATGAGCGCGAAAGCCGTGGGGGCGGAGTTTCTTGTGACATCATCACGCCTCCCACGTAATCACGCAGTACGTAGAAAACCAGGAAGCGCTCCAAAAAGTGCTGAAGAAAACATGCATTATATAATTGAGAAGGCAGCGAAACAATAAGAAGCGAGCGAGTGACATATACAACCATATTCATGAGTTCTGCTACTTCGGAAACAAAGCACGATGTAAACCTAAACTTTAAATTAAGTTCATAGACAGGCTGCCGCTGGCGTTTGTAATTTAGTGCCTGCCCATATAAGGCCGTCCATCAGCGGCAATCCAATAGAAACACTGCCACGGGTAAATATTCACGGGTGTAGGACTGTGCTTATGCAGAGGAAGATGACATGGTCAGGGTGGTGTTTGGCACAAACTCAGCGAAACTGCGAGAGAAACTTTTAAGTGCTGGGTCTTAGCTGACATTACATACAGCCATGGACATAACACGAGATGGCACCAGCACAGCTGGGAACCTTCGATGCAAGAACACCAAGTGGCTCACGTGAACTGACACAGTGCACAGACAAAAAGCAACAGTTCCAAAGAGCGCTGAACAAAAACCGAATTACACAATTGAGAAGGCAGCAAAAAAATATGAAGCGTCTGATACATACAAGCATATTCATAAATCCAGCTACTGCAGAAACAAAGCACACGGTGGAAAAGGTGAATGTCCCGCTAAAGGAAGACAGTGTAAAAAAAAAACCCGTGCATGCAGTGTGTCAGGTCTCAGATAAAGAGGAAGACGAGCTGTTTATTGATGCAGTAAGAAACTAATCGATAAATGAAACCTCTTATCTTTACGATTTACAAACACGGAATGTAACTTGAACACAACACCTCGTACAAATACGACCCTGATTGAAACAAATAATGATAATCAAATCCTTGATGACAGCAACACTCAATAACACTCACAAAACAATTACTGTATATTGACAATCATGTTACGTTATTTTTAAAATGTTCCCTTTTCTTTTTCATAGCTTCTTTAACACACTACTTCTCCGCTGCAAATATATATATATATACCCCGATCTACATACTCTCAAATAGATGAGCCACACACCGTGGCGCACATTGCCGACATCCGAGGTTCGATTCCCGAGAGGGGATGTACTGAGTATGTACGCGTGCTTCTCGGTTCATTTTAACCTCGCATCTCGTTGGTTTGAGACGTATGAAAAAATATGCGGTTAACGCAGAATCATGTTACATTATTTTTAAAATCTTTCCTTTTCTTAGCACAAGCACAGCTGAGAAGCTTCGATGCATGTACTCCATAAAAAAAAAATAATGCATTTAATCACACTTTCAATTCCAAGCAAAGTTGGAACTTTTGTCAATGCATGATTTCCTGGTACATCGATTACACTGATGCACACATCACAGCCATGTAGGTTTGGATTTTTTTTCTCCCTAAATAATAAAAACCATCATTTAAAAACTGCATTTTGTGTTTACTTGTATTATATTTGACTAATGGTTACATGTGTTTGATGATCAGAAACATTTT
>JANRMT010049829.1:28371140-28388475 GCA_026402145.1 Polypterus bichir lapradei | reverse complement strand
CGGGAAGTTGGGGAATTAGTGATGAGTCAGTCAGTCAGTCAGTCAGTCAGTCAGTCAGTCAGTCAGTGAGTGAGTGAGGGCTTTGCCGTTTATTAGTATATATATATATATATATATATATATATATATATATCATTGTGCTCACAAAGTTCCAGTCTTGGGGAAACATTGGCTCAAAGACAGGCAAGGGGGCCAAAAGCAGTAAGCTTAAAAAAAGCCATGCGACGAGCCAAAATGAAAGATTAACTCAGAGTCAAAAACTGATAACAAAGGTCAGTACACAAAAGATTTCACGTACACAAGGAATTTTCACTACGATTCATAAGGGGTTTTATTGGAAGCTCAGATAGAAAGGGTCACCCCAGAAGACCTTTTCTGCTGTCACAGCGAAATCAGGGTCCTGTCCTAAGTGGTGGCACAGTGGTTAGCACTACCGTCTTACAGCGCAGATCACGTTTTTTGGTAATAATAATCAGTTCGGTATTGATGGTAAACACTTCCCTAGTCATCAGAAATAATTTAAACACCATTGCACTGTTATAAGCCACTAGTTCCCTACTGATTTCTTTGCATCTTGCCTTGCTCAAAGAAGTTCCCTTAACATTTCTGTGATTTCCTTAAAGTCACGGCAAGTGAACAACACAGGGTTTGCTCACCTCTATTGTAAAACAATAAAATGTGAAAACTTTCGAGAGAGTGAATACTTTTACAGGCACTGTGTACTTAGTGCAGAGTACCATACAGTATCATTTTAAAGTGATAATTAAAACTGATAAAAGTGCAGTAAAGTGCTAACACGTGCAAGTGCCAAGGTAGACAGACTGGCATTCCAACCAGGCGGGAGCGTAATTCCTTACCCAGATGGGAGGCCATAAGGGAAGGCTACAGATGGACAGGCGTCCCGGACCGTGTGGGTGCAGATACAATTAGTGGCTGGGAAGATAGAATTGGACAGGGAAGGAATGTATCTTTGGTCATGCAGTCCCCCAGTACTTTAGATGACAGCATCCCTTGGGTAGAGTCCCCATTTGTATGCCCACTGGGAATTGTATTCCTGATGGGGAGCCTTGTTTGGGTACGTGGGTGCCACCAGAGGGAGCTGAGGGGGGCAGACTCACAAATTTTAAAGAGGCTCCACCTGACCTTGAAGTGCTTCTCTTGCAGGGTGTAATCTGGCAGCATCAGAAGGACTCCAGGGTCTTGCATTAAAGAAGCCCCTCAATTTCATCCAGCGAGGTGGAGTCGGGAGTTGGAGGACCAGACTTGCCTGAAGGAGAGGAGAGAAGAATTAATAAATGAAAGGTGCTTGTAGGTACCTTTTTTTTTGAAGAAAGGACCTGAAAAAATGTATTTGCTGTTTAATAAAATGTTCTTCATTCCGGACCCTTGGCTGTATACATGCACTTGTGTTGTATGGGGCTCAGGGTCACCCCCCTATCTGTCACACATGTTTAACATATAGTATTTACTGTGTCATACGGAGCTGCTGTTTCTTCTGCATAACCAGTGAGACAAGTTTCACTTATTCAAAGCTCCACCTCGTATTGGATTTCAGACTTTCACTTTCATTTACTAAAAAGTCACTTCTGTTTCTGTCTTCACAAAGGCAGAATGGCAGAAGGTAACTTATTAGCTTTTCAGGATTCAATTACCTGCTCGATATGTCTGGATACCTTGAGGGAACCCGTCTCCATCCCGTGTGGACACAATTATTGTAAGGAGTGCCTTAGTAAATTCTGGGATCAGGCAGACAACTGCAGCTGCCCTAAGTGCAGGGAAACCTTCAATCCAAGGCCTTTTCTGCAGAAAAACACCCAGATGGATGACATTATCGAAAAATTAAGGAATCAACGAATTGAATCACCTCCACACGTGAGTACACCTGGACATGGAAACATGAAGTACGATTTTTGCTTTATTAAGAAGTTTACCGTGCTGAGTTCTGTCTTACTTGACAGGTTTCCCTCTGTGAGGCTCATATTCAAGCTCCTGAAAAAAATCACAACCCGATCCCTCCAGCTCCAGTTGAAAACCAACAGATGAATTTTTGCAACCAGCATGCGAAAGCTTTGGGATCTTCCTGCAGATCTGACCAGGTATGCATCTGCTCTGGTGGACACAAAGGCTGTGAGATAGAAGTGCCTGAGACTGAAAGAGCTGAGAAACAGGTGAGATGATCAGAACTAAAAATTAATTACTCAATCCGTTGCCAAATTCTCAGCTGTGCCAGTTTGCTGCAAAATCTTGTAGCCGTGGTGGACCGGCCAAAAAATGGAGACCATCCGTTATTCTCTCCGTCCCTAGCTTAGTGTTATGTAACAGCCAAGGCCTCTTTCCTGGCGTAAGTGTATTTTATTTTGTCAGAGATGGCTGGGGTGGTAACACGGCCGGGACGCCGTGGAGGACCAGAGGAGGGCTTGTGCCTTCCCCAGACCATGTGGGGGCGACTACCCTGGTACCTTTGGGGGCCACGGGTACAGAGCTTTGAAGCTCCACCCTGTAGGGTGTCCATGGTCACCGCCAGGGGGCGCCCCTATGCCTTTGGAGCCCTGGACCTCAGCACTTTCGCCACACCCGGAAGTACTGGGTGGAAAAAGAGCAGGGACACCCGGAGTGCTTCCGGGGATGCAGCCGGCACTTCCGCCACACTGGGGCATGTCGGTGGAAGATTGCCGGGAAACACCTGGAGCAAATCCGGGTGATTATAAAAGGGGCTTCCTTCCTTCATTCAGGGCCGGAGTCAGGTGAGGAGAGGACAAGAGCTTGGAGAAGAGAGTGGAGGCGGCCTGAAGAGTGAGGCAAAGAGTGTGAGAGGCCTGGACTTTGGGGTAAAGTGGGTTGTGTGGCACTTTATTATTTGACTTTGTACATAGTGTAAATAAAAGTGTGGTGGTAATACAACATGTCTGCCTGTCTGTGTCCGGGGCTTAGTCCACAATTTTAATTTAAACGTTTTATTATATTGTCAATATTCTTTTCATGTTTTGTTGATTATCCATCCTTCCATCTTCTAAACCAGCTATTCCAGAACAGGGTCACAGACTGGGCTGTTTTAACAGCAATGATAGGCCCCCGGGCAAAGTAGTGCACTGTGACCCCTGTTTTGACAGCAAAACAGAAACATACATAGAGGTCAGAAACATCGTGGGCCCCCAGCCAATGCCCATACATTATTATGGCCCTGGTCACAGGGAAGCTGGAGTCTATCCCAGCAAACAAGGCAGGACCAATCACTGGACAGGATGGCAGCCCATCACAGGTGCAGTGACTACTAAGCAGATAGCATTTGAGAATGAACTGAAGAGGAACGTACAAAAACTGGCAAGGGGGGTCAAAACCAGAAAAAGCCATGCGACAAGCCAAAATGAAAGACCGACTCAGAGACACATAGAGTCGACACACAAATGATTTAACATACACAAGGAATTTTCTCTACGATCCGAAAGGGTTTTTATTGGAAGTGGGGATAGAGAAGGGTCACCCCAGAAGACCTTTTTATGCTGTCACGGCAAAATCAGAGTTATGACCTCTCCGTACCCTAATGACGAGCATCCAGAGTGATGCTGAACATACACGACCCTAAAAAATAATAAGCAATTTCAAATGTTTACACAAAATATCTGAAAAATTGTCCAGAAGTAAGAATACTCCTAAACAGCAGGCAGAACACAAAGACACACCCCAGGAGGCCAATTTAGCAGTGACAATCCACGTAACCTGCTTGTCTCTGGACTGAGGAGAGACAAAAAAAATGAGTGTGAATCCCAGGTGTCTTGTTGCGAGGCAACAGCGTCTACCACTGGGCCCCAGTGCTGCCAATTACTATGTCTTTATTTTCTTTGTGTATGTTTTTCCTCTGTTTTATTTAATAATTTTATATTTTCTTCTATTGATTGCATATATTTATAATGTGTGCTGTTCCCTCTATGTTGAGCCTAAGGGGACGAGCCTCCTAAACCTCCAGCTGTGGAGTTGCCCCCAGGCTTTATAAGCCTGCAAATGCCACAGGGCTAACTATGTGGCATTAGTGTCCTACTCCTGTAATTTGGCTTTTTATTTTGGATTTTTTAATTGTGATTATTATGATTTTTTTTAAATATTAGACTGTTTAAAGTATGGATAAGTATTTGGGATTACAGATTGGTTTTGCTGTCTGAAAGTTTGAGATTTAGACATAACCTGTATTTCTTGTGTTTTTCTGCTTCTGCTGTCATTATTTGACACCTTGGTCTTTTAAAAAATTTCAGATATTGCTTCCACAGTTTTGAAGACCAATGAATCCATTGGTTATATTTCTCTCTTTTTTTTTGTAATATGTTTTTAAAAATGTTGAAAGGAAATGATGTTCTCTTTTGGCACTGCATTTTTTTTCATTTGGGTAATGACATTTTTGTTGGTGGTTGCTATGAGGTTACTAGGTGAAAAGGCTGGGAGTGTGCGACACGTGACATCATCAACACGACTGTTTAAAGTTCAGCGTCACGTACTTCATTATCATCTAAGATTTCGCATTCTTCCAAAGGAAAGAAAAACAAGTAACGATCTTTCCTGTGTGGAACTTGACCCGGACACAGACAGGCAGACATGTTTGAATCACCCCACACACATTTATTTTGGTGCTCCATATTTACAAAAGTGCTCTCAAGTCCCCAAAGTCCTGGCCAACACCACACAATGCCTTCTTCCTTCAGGACGCCTCTTTGCCTCCTCCCAGACCTCGTCTCTCTTTCTCCCAACTCCAGTCATCACATGAAGGGAGGTGGCCCCTTTTATAAGCACCCAGATGTGCTCCAGGTGTGTTCCGGCAATCTCCCACCGACACGCCCCAGTGTGGTGGAAGTGCCGGCTGCATCCCAGGAAGCACTCTGGGTGTCCCCGCTCCTCTTCCCCCCAGCACTTCCGGGTGTGGCGGAAGTGCTGAGGTCAAAGGCTCCAAAGGCACAGGGGAGACCCCTGGCGGTGACCCCTGGCCCCTACAGGGTAGAGCTTCAAAGCTCTATACCCGTGGCCCCCAAAGGAACCAGGGAGGTTGCCCCCACATGGTCTGGAGAAAGCTTAAGTCCTCCTCCTGTCCTCCTGGGCATCCTGGCCAGGTCGCCACCCCAGCCATCTCCGACACCTGTTAGCATTTTCTGTTTCATGACTACAACTACAGTAACGTCTTCTGGATGTGGCTTTGGTTACGTGTTCGCTTTTGGCTTCAGATTTCTGCAGTTTCTTGACTTTAATTCTTGTTTAGTGTCTGAGGTTTGTTTATTCATTTCACACTTCACGATTACAACTTTTGGTTTATTATATTGACATTATGATATCTTCCAATTCTTATTCTATTTTAAACTCCTACTACAAAGTGGGACCAGGCTAATTTGGGCAGGTGAGGGCTAAACCACGGATCTGACCAGCGTGGAGTCCTCCTCTGATTTTTGATTTTGAGTTTGTGAGCCTTGCAGATCATAGCATCTGTTATGTATTGTCACACACGTGCGAATAGGAGGCAGCTGAAGGGCTTACAGAATACTGTTAACACATCCGCCATGGGGGCTGTGGGGTACACTGACTTTTTCTAAGTCTCCAGCAGACCCTTCCCATGAAATCCCACCAGTAGCTGCTGCCTCAACTCAGAGCATGTCAGTTCCGGTCCCAGACCCGAGGACGACATCACTTCTGGTCCCGGCACTGAGGACGACATGACTTCTTGTCTGGCCCCGAGGACGGCACCACTTCCCCCAGACTCCCTATAAAGCCTCTTTCCCCTCCTCTGGATTTCAGTTCTGCTTTGGACTCAGTCTTGTAAACTACTCTGGTCTTACAATTCTTTAATTTTGCGGCCAGGAACATATTATATGGGTGGCTGCCCCAAACCTTTATCATGTCTGGAGTTTCATTTTGTCACAGTATCAATTTAAAGTGATTTGCATTTTATGATTTATTGTTGTTTTATGTTCATTTTAAGTGATTATGTTTGGTGTGTTTAAGGTATTTCTGTTGGCTTCATTTGTAATTCTGTAGTTGTGTACTGTCCCTTTAAATGATCTAAAGTTCTGTGTTCTTTATGGGTGGAGCCTTAGGAGGCAGGGCCACCCTGACATCTCAATTCCCGAGCCTTCCTAGAGCTATTTAAGTTTGCAGAGGAGGCTCAGCTGTTGGAGTTTGTTAGTTTATGGTGGAGTTTAAAAGTATTGCTTTCTATGGAGATTTCCTGTTTTTATTCTTTTTTCAGCTTTCCTCTTTTAATATTCTTCTGGATTGTGTATTGGAACTCGGTTTGCTGTGGATTGCCTTTCTACCCCAAATCCTTTTAGCACTTTTTGCCATTTTGAACTTTTCTTTTTTAGTTGCATTTACAAAGGTTTCTCGTTAGCCCTTTTTATACAAGCCTGGGTTTTACTGTCTTCCCTCCTCTTGTGGAGCTTTGGTGATAGTTGTGGATCATTTAAGTTGAGTTTTGAGATTTAAATGTATTTTGGGCATGCATAATTTGAGGCAAATCACTAGAATTGGATTATGGAGTGCATGTATAGACATATATAATAAGAGTTTGGTGGGGCACACTGGAATATTAAGCACACTGATGCATGTATATAACACAGATTTCTTTGGAAAAATAAATAAAACTAAAACAAAATAACCAAAAATATTAGGGGTTGGGCATAGTAGATCAAGGGCTTAAGCCTCTGCAGCCCCACCAATCCCCCAAAGATGGAAAAGGCCACTGGTGGACTACACATCATACCAACAGCTAGTTGGCGGATATTTTATTTTTGTATTAAATTCCTGTTTCACAGTTCGATGACAGGGTCTTATCTATATAATAAGTAATCTTTAGTATGGTCATTGCAGAAGATCTTTCCTGATCGTCAATCCAATTTCACGTTTCTTCCAGTAATAGCCAGATCAGGTCTTGTGACATGTGACATAAGAAAGCCTTACCCTGTGGTGTCCCCTCAAATGAAGACCTTAATGGGAGGACCTTTTAGTTGTTCAGTCCTGGTGACCTTACTGGGTGGTACCCCTTTCCATGTATTTCAGCTTCTCCCTTGCAAGAAGAAGCTTTGGGAAAACCAGAGTTGTTCTATGTTTCCTCACAGGCTCTTTCTGTTCTCCTGGCTTGAGTCCCATAAGTGTACAGAATGAACCCTGACAATAAAAAATGTCATTACGATTAAAGTCAATGGGAAGCATGGTGGGGCGCCAGGTATCAATGCTACCTTCCGAAATCATGATTGGATCACTGGTTGAGATACTTTTTGTGTTGTGCTTGGATGCTCTGCTTGTTTTCAACTGCATTTGCTTTGATAACTCTTAACTTCTTCTCAAAGTCCAGCGCCATGCTGTTTGGCTGAATGGCGAGTGGTTCAAGAACAATTCAAAAACATTTCCTACTTTCTGTTCGTCATTTTGCCAAAAAAGTATTCTGAAGCAAAAAAAGCATCTAAGTAAAATGTACAGATGGAAAGTCAAGAAATTACAAACTAATGTCACATGTCTACACAGCCTCAGATGGAGAAGAGCCTGACGGAAATCCAGAAGAGAATTGAAGAGAGCGAGAGGAAGCTGAAGGAAATGAGACAGACTGTCAACATGATTAAGGTGAGTTCTGTCTAGAGATTACAGCAGCACACGGCAAACCACCCAGATTGGGACCCGAGTGCAGCAGGTGATACCTCAGCACCAGTGACGTGCGGTGAGGTTCATGGCTGGTGAGGCATGGGCTCCTTCAGAGTCAGATTTACAAATACAGTATATGAACCCAAAAGAGTAGCTTATTAACTATTCAATTGGCAGCTGGCATACACATTGACTATTGGTCATGTTTTATATCTCATCAGCGTTCTTTACACACACATAGCTAAGGTACGTATTTGGATAAGAAAGAATGTTGCATTTATAGTGGTGAGAAAAAGCGGAGAGAGCTCATTTGCTCAGCACCCTCCATGTGTTCGAAATTTGCTGTTGCAATTCCACAATTCATACTCAATTAAATACAAATAAAAGTATAGAGTGGTGTACAAAAAAAAGGAAACATTTAGTTGTTTTTTTTTTTATAAAAAGCTTTCTATTCTGATGCTTTAAGCAATTTTAATACAGACTGTTCAACAAAAGGATAACAAGAAAAACAAAAGAATATTTTATTTAAGGTCAAAATTTAGTTTTTAAATATTGGATTGTTTTATTTCTTAGGCCGGAGTTATACTTCACGTGACGCGACGCATGCTGCAGAGGACGCTCCAGCTACGCAAGCGTTGTAGTGTTTATACTTGCGCGCGTACTTTACGTAAATCTGGAGGAATCCACCAGGTGGCAGTGCGAGATATTATCACGGTGAGAATATGTTCGGCTTCTCTGTGTTGTGAATTGCCTAAAACACCTATTGAATTCCGATAACACCTTACCGCAATATCTCTGAAAAGGATGTTTATTGATTAAATCCAGAAATCCAGGGATGTGTCCATTCCAGCAAGCATTGGGCACGAGTGAGAAACAATCCATGGACGAGGCCTCAGCTCATCGCAAAGTGAATACAAGCACTCGCATACACTAGCGTCATTTTAGCGGCACCAAATCCCCAAATCTGCATATCTTTGGAAGGAAACCGGAGCACAGTGTGGAATACAAGCAGGATATACCAGCAACATAACTCCCTGTGAGACAGCAGTGCTATCGCTCCGCCGCCGTGTCACCCCCATGTGTGTAATTATTAACAGTATTCATTATTTAAACGAAATTATATGTAAAATGTAACATACACACTTTAATGCATTTAATCATGAAAGTGATATCAAGTACAAATCTAAAGATTCTAAATGTGCAGAGAGTTGAAATATCATACATTTAATTTTTCTGTGTGGTGATATATTGCTGCTTTCCGCAGCTGTCAGGTCCAAGAAGCTCGCAGCGATTAAAAACTGGGATGACGTTTATGACCGTCTGCTTTAATGATAAAGTAAACTACGAGGTTAAAGTGGGCAATTTGAGATTAAAGCCGAAATTTCCACTTTAATCACAAAATACACGTTTTCACCGGGTCCTTTATTTTTTTCTCAGTGGCTCAAATACAGCGATATACATTATGTTGCTGTTGTTAAGTTGCAAAAAAAAAAAAAAAACACGGCACAAAGATGTTATGTGAGACTTTTAAAATGCATCGTGTCATTACAATCGGGAATATGCGACGCTTGAATATAAAATCACCACGAATGCATCTGTTTGTCAGCATTGTGCTTCACCACATCAAACCATTCACCAAACAGCAAAGCACGCACATCGATCCCCGTAGGATCTGCATAGAGGCTTTCTGTCACATGTAGATAGTAAACAGAGACTCTGACGTCACATTCCGACTTTTAGCACACTGCGCCCCCCCCGACTTTTTGCTGGTACTGCAACTTGCGCACGCGTCGCGTTAATTTCTGAGGACCTGCTCAGAGGACGCATGAAATGAACGCTGGGGACGCGTGGCAGCCATGATGCGGGCGCGTACGCGTTCTGAGCGTGAAGTATAAATGAGCCCTTAGTCTAATCCTATTTTTTATAAAACTAAAAACTGTGTATGGTCAACAACAACAACATTTATTTATATAGCACATTTCCATATGCTGCGGTAGGTTGGCACCCTGCCCAGGATTGGTTCCTGCCTTGTGCCCTGTGTTGGCTGGGATTGGCGCCAGGAGACCCCCGTGACCCTGTGTTCGGATTCAGCGGGTTGGAAAATAGATGGACATTTCCATATACATGATGTAGCTCAAAGTGCTTTACATGATGAAGAAAGAGAAAAAAAAAACAAAATAAATAATTAAATTAGGGAACACTAATTAACATAGAATAAAAGTAAGGTCCGATGGCCAGGAAGGACAGAAAAAACAAAAAAAAAAAACTCCAAATGGGTGTAGAAAAAAATAAAATGTGCAGGGGTTCATCGGCCACGAGACCACCCGGCCCCCTCTAGGCATTCTACCAAACATAAATGACCTCAATCAGTCCTCATTGTATTCAGGGTTCACATGGAAGAATTCGATGATGACGGTCATTTGTTTATTTGTAAATAAAATCCATGTGTCTATCCTTCTCCATGAAAATCTCCGTCACTTTCTTGTAAAAGTCCTCCTTATTTTCCTTGAGTATTAAAAGTCTTAATCTTCCATTTTGGCAGTCAGTTGGAACAAAAAATAAAAAATAAACGGAGCGCTGCAGTGCACTTGACTTTCTGATATCGCTAGCTTATTGGCGCCCAGAGCCTCTGCGTAGAAGAACAGCAGCAACGAGTACCTGTTGGGCACACATGCGCCCCCTTCAGGGCGGCACGGTACTGTCTGCCTCTCCTTGTGCCTTTTCACTGCGGTTTTATGTCCGATCAGCAAGACTAAATATGTCACACACATTCATTAAAGACATTAGAAAGTCAGGGTGTATAATAAAGGTGTCTGCAAACATTATATTGGCGACATACAGAGAGACAGCGACAGGTACGCGCCAACTGCATGCATCACCCCCATGTGTGAGGGAGAGCACAGTCCGAGGTAAGGCGAGGCTCGTCGCTGCCACACCTTGCGTTTCTCCCCTTGTTTTTGAACAGGAAATGCGCCAATGCAGCGATTTTGACTATTGAAATTAACAAAATTATTGGAATCATACAGAAAATAAATTTATAGCACAGACCAGTGGACATATTTATTTTTTGTTATCATTATTCGTTTTTTTTACTTTTCATGATGACAGGTGAGGCTCTGCCTGACCCCACCTGAACACATGTCCCTGCTCAGCACCACACTGAACTGCGGGAGGTTTTTTATGGTGGCTGGAGTGCCAATCCTGCCACCAACCCCCAAGATCCCTGTAAATTGGAGGACCTGCTTGCAGGGATGGATGCAGATTAACGTCATCCCCAGAACGGAGTAATTGTAAGTTAAGGGCCTTGCTCAGGGGCCCAATGGAGTAGAGTGGACTTTTAAATGCTTTTGTGTTAACAACACCATGTTGTAAATTGTAGTGAAGTGTAATTTTTTTTTTTTTTTAAGAAAAAGTGTTGAAACCAAAAAACTAGAAATTAATACTACAGTACTAGCTCTGGCCCAGGCCCAGGCCCTTCCCCACTTCCATCACCCCAACTCCTCATTTCATTGTTTCTAAGGAGCAAGGGATCCATTAATAGAAGATGAATAGCCAAAGTGTACCATGACTGCTACATACACACCAAAGGCGGCGTCAACATTCAGAACTAATAAGATGTTGAGGGAATTACCGTAATGTATTTGCACATAGTCATACACGGCAAATGATGGTTTGTATGCTGTAAAACAGTGGAGGAAGAAATGATATGCCAGAGCATTATGAGGGTGTGTTGGGTGTGCAACTGAGGAAGAACAAGGAGATCTGTGTCTTGAACTTGCCAAAAGCAGAAATCCGCATTCGACTACGTGAGCGCTGAAGTCGAAACACAACGAGATAAACACCAATTTAAAAATAAAAAGCAA
Organism: Polypterus bichir lapradei; assembly: GCA_026402145.1. Lineage (NCBI taxonomy): Eukaryota > Metazoa > Chordata > Cladistia > Polypteriformes > Polypteridae > Polypterus > Polypterus bichir. The sequence goes on along the minus strand of JANRMT010049829.1, from coordinate 28,377,004 downwards.
TTTCTTTAATATTTATTCTTGATGAGTTACAGAGACTGCCCCCCACCGGCTCAGACCAACTGATTTTAGTTCAGGCAGACTCCTAAAAGAAAAAAAAATGTTCTCTCTTTTCTCACCTAGCTTATTCATTAGCCAAAGGAGAACAGAAAAAAAACCATAACAGTTCATTTTGAGGTCATACACAGATTAGGGTTGCATCTTAATTTATGACATACAGGAGTATGGAAACAAAGCAGTACCAGGCACTTGCATCTTCTAAAGAATGTGTCCTTCAAGTAGACACACACACACCCAATTTAAGCAGTTTTCTGAAAGTTCATTGCATTAGTTATAAAGAGATTACATTTTTATAGCTCTTCATTAGATTATATTTGTTTGGTTAGATTAATAATCCTTATTTATTAATTCATAAATGACATTTTTGTCTTATATTTTTAAGCAAGAGTGAAGAAAACGATCACATTGATTTATAATATCACAGGGTGTTCTGTTAATATCAAGAGGTTAGAATGTAAGCCAGTCTCATATTCTGTGCATAAACATAATTCCTTTCCTACCTAAATGAAGATCAAATCATACAGAAGTATAAAATCATATAGTTCTCTGCAGCATGATTAATACAAAATACAGTCATTGGTATTTTGTGAGTTAAATACTTATAATCATCTGCAGTGGGCTAGCGTCCTGCCTGGGGTCTGCTTCCTGCCTTGCGTCCTGTGTTGGCTGGGATTGGCTCCAGCAGCCCCGCAACCCTGTAGTTAGGATATAGCAGGTTGGATAATGGATGGATAGATGGATACTTATAATCATTACAGTTAATAATGTTTATTCTGCTTTCTCAACTATAACCTTAACTAATACCTTTCCATCGTAATGCCCATGAAGAACGCCCTAACTCAGGGGTGTTAAACTCCAGGCCTGGAACGCCGCAGTGGCTGCAGGTTTTCATTCTAACCCTTTTCCTAATCAGCGAGCAGTTTTCACTGCTAATTAACTCCATCTCCCTTCATTTTAATAGTCCTGATTTTAAGGATTCAGTCTTTTAAATTGATTCTTTTCTTCATTAAATGACAAACAGAAATGAGACATGAAATGAGTCAACAAATGACCACCTAATTTGGGGCTTCAAACTCCAACCAGTTTCTTAATGAGAAGTTAATTAACTCTTTGAGGGCTGAATATTTTTTCAGTTTTCTGAAAAGCACACAATGCGCTGGTTTCACACAGAAATCAACATGAAACGCTGTGGGTGCTGTTGGCGCCTGTTTGGCATCTCTGGCAGCAGTGGCTGCACGGGGCTGGCTTGATGGGCAGCAGTAATGCACGGCAGACCGGCTACCTTTCTGTCTTTGCACAGCAGGTGGGCGACGGTGGCAGTTGCATTGTGACACAATATGGTTTGTACCTCTTGTCCTCATAAGTGGTGGTCTTTCTAGGTGAACGCTGCTGTAGGCGTATCTACACGAACGTGTTCAGCATCACAATCAACAGCTGACCGATAGGCCGATGCTGTTACCTCAGTTTCGCTTTCCATCTCCAGATCACTTGCATCAAACTCAGAGTCTGAAAAGTCAGAGTCACATTCAGCGATATTATGCAAAACGTCCATGGAGTATTTTGCTTTGCATTTTTGCTTTAGTTTCTCGCCAGATGTCGCTACAATTTTAGAGGCTGTTTGCTCTTCACTACTCATACGCGTTTAGGGAATTGAGGTCAAATCAACAAAGCTACGTACCTTTCCTTCAAGCAAAGAAAGTCGAACTGAAAAGGCGAGTTTTGTTGCAGTTTACAGCTGATTACTGTCCTCTACCCCTGAATTTCGACAAAAGTCAACATCAGCCCTGAAAGAGTTAAACTTGTTATTTCATTCCACGGCTTGTTGCTGCTCTCATTCTGCCACAGCAGACATTTCCAAAACTGTTGATTTTTCTGTTTTTTTCTAAGAACATCATCACAATGTTTTGGTGACCTGAGAGATCAGCCTTACCAAGACCTTCACCTTTCTTTATTTTCAGATATTGTGTGATGAACACAGGTGACCTGGTCACGTGGCGGCTTGTTTTGTGTCTCATTATTGTTTGGCTGCTAATTAAGGAAAAAGAGACAACTAAGGGGCCTGAGTCAAGTTAATTAAAACGAAGGCAAAAGAAGTTAACTGGTCACTAATGGAGAAGATGGTTAGAATGAAAACCTGCAGCCACTGCGGCCCTTCAGGACCGGAGTTCAACCTCCATGCCCTAACTAAACCAGCATCAAAACATACAGTGGCTTCCATAACTGATATCATGACTTACCAGACCCACAGCACACGCACTTTTCTAACTTATCAGTCCTCTCGTTCTCTCTCACTCTGACCCCATTTGCTGCGTCCCCCTCTTTATAAGTCCTTGCTTTCTTTGCATACTGAGCAAGGCATTGGTCACTCCTGTGAGCCCTCATTGGTTACGTGGATCCCAGTGAACTCCGCCCACAGCTTCTCTTAGCAGCCTTCATTTGCATGAATTGCTGGCCCCAGTAGGTTGACTGGATTTTATTGATGTACGTACATATTGCAGTAAGTGTCCATTAAAGGCATACTGTATAGGGTGGTCCAGATCTAATTATACGATTTTCATTACGCTATAACTTGTTAAGTTTATTACATAGAAAATCACACAAAAAATCCTGGACCATCGAGAAGTGTGCAAACTGACGACATAAAGAATTGCCTTCATGCCGAACTGGAATCGTCCCCGCATAAATCAAAGTCATCCAGACGATCTGGACCTGCATAATTAGATCTGGACCACCCTGTATAAAAAATGAGGTCTTGAAGCTTGTATCGCTTTATTGAAGCCCACTGTTTCCAAGCTGAGTATCAAAGCATTATAACACGTGCCTGATTTTGTCTGAAGCCTCAAACGTCATTGAGTCGTCTGAGTGTTTCAAAGCTTTGCACTCTGCCATATGCTGTTAATCCATCCATCCATTATCCAGCCCGCTATATCCTAACCACAGGGTCACGGGGGTCTGCTGGAGCCAATCCCAGCCAACACAGGGCACAAGGCAGGAAACAAACCCCGGGCAGGGCGCCAGCCCACCACAGGGCGCACACACACACACACACCAAGCACACACTAGGGACAATTTAGGATGGGCCATAAAAATGAATACTCGTATTTTATCCAGAGAAGATACTGAATTATATTTGCAGTCTAGAGGTGTGGAACCTGATATCCAGTAATTAAGAAAATACCATGCTAGACTATTATGTACTTGATCATTTTATTTTTTTATTTATTTAATTATTGATTACTTGATTGATTGGCTGTATTGTCTGTCCTGTGAGTCTGTATCCTTGCTTTTATAATGTCTCTGCTGCTGTTAGCATCTGAATTTCCCCTGGGGATTAATAAAGTTTTTGTAATTTTATCTAATCTAACCTAATCTCACCTAATCTAATCTAATCTACTAGAATTTCTAATATGTCATTAAAATGCTGGCCTACTGTAGTCACATTCTTTAAATGTTCTTATATGTGCCCTGTTCCACAAGCACATTCCCTAACCTCTGTTAGGATTCTCTTTACCCTTAAGGGCAACTATTCCCAAAACATTAATGGAAAAACATTAAACTTGCACGTTCTCTCATTGCCAAAACCGACACGGTGGTGCAGTGGTGGTGGTGCTGCTACCTTGAAGAAAGGAAACCAGGGTTCGTGTCCCTGTGTGTGGAGTTTGCCTGTTCTCCCTGTATCTGTGTGAGTTAACTCCAGGTCTAAAGACAAGCAGGTTAAGTGAATTGGTGATGCTAAATTGGCCCCAGTGTGTGTGTGTGTGTGTGTTTGTCCTGCGATGGACTTGCACCCACCACAGGGTTTGTTCCTGCCTTGTCTCTCATGCGAGTCGGGTTAGCCTTCGGTACCCCCCATCACCCTGGTCTGGATTAAGTGGGTTAGAAAATGATATGGCGTTGTCTCACAGCAATATGAAGAACTGGAGGCTTTGATGGATTTTTGTTGCTTATATCGCCATCATAATGGCGCTGACGAGTTACATCAGCCTGGAGGATGAGCGGCCAGCAGTTTTAGTTGTCATTCCGTCATATAAATGAGTAGCTTTAGTGCCAACTGCAAGGAAGCCTGGAAAAATGTGAACCCTGCCAAAGTCTCAAATAAACTCCAAGTAGCGTGGCAGCAGCCATGTAGATAAAGTGTAGATATTCTGCACAGTGTCAACAAAAATGTATGCAAATCCCCTTAAATGAAAATCTGCAATGTGCCCTTTAATCACAACGTCTGAATTGTATGATTTGTAATTTTAAACTGTGGAGCAATGGGGTCAATCATGGACAAAGGTGTCTTTGTCCTAAACGGTGAGGGCTCTGTAATGCATATACTGTATGAGCCAGTGTTTTATTACCTGTCAGTGACTGCATATAAAAATGGAAATAAAGAAAATCTTCCCTACTTTGAATGCGCTTTAGATTCAGACAGTCCCTTACACTCAACAGTTAAATTCTGCTCTCCTCACTAATCTGTGCTTGTCCATTGTCAGTGATAAATGAGGCCCCAATCCTTTTAAGTGCAGATGCGTCCATTCAAACAGACAGATAACCTTTTCTATATTACTTTTAGAATGAGATGCCAGAGGCTGGGAAAATTGAGGCTTATCCAGAGGTGACACATATGCAGAATTATGGCAGCAAAAGAAAAAGTTAAAGCGGCCATAAACAAACCATAAATGCAGATAGATGAGAGCTAGGCCATGTACACCAAATACATTTTCACTCTTTTATTCTTCGTTTTCTGTAACTTCAACCCTCTTATGTCGCCCACTCTTTGTCTTTGTCTGTTTTGGTCTTTATATCTCAGTGTTCATAACAGTATTATTCTTAGTGTTGTTGTAAATGGCCAGGTTCAATCCATTATTCTAGAGTACTTCATGAGTATGGCATAAAGACATTTTTTTTTTAAATAATCACTTCCCTTCAAGATGATCTGCTGTGGCAACCCCTAATGGGAGCATTTAAAAGAAGAAGAATTATTATTATTATTATTATTATTATTATTATCCTTTTTACATTTCACAGATCCTGTTTAATTTAATGATAAATAATTTGTCTCTACAATATACTTAGACTTATGGCATTATGCCCATGTATTTTGTACTTCACCCCCATTCTGGCCCCCTCACAGTAAGCTGGCCCCTCGATTAAAAAGTTTGAGGACCCCTGCTATGAACACTCTCTTTATGCAATCAGATATCTGCAGAAAAGGAAGTTCAGGAAAATGAGAAGGTCTTCAATGACTTGATTCATTCCATTGAGGAAACCCTCAAGAAAGAGACAGAGCGGATTAAGGCGCAAGAAAAAATCAAAGTGGAAGAAGCTGAAGGAGTCATGGAGAAACTGGAGAAGGAGATCGAAGAGCTGAAAAGGAGAAACGCTGAGATGACTGAGCTTCTACAGACTGGTGACCACATCCACTTCCTGCAGGTGAGAGTCCTTCAGAGAGAGCTAAGGGCGTACGTGGCTGTGATAAACTCTTTGATGGCTCATTTCCTCTTCCGTTCTAATGTAGACTTTCTTGTCGTGTGGTTTCCCTCCTGAAGAAGAAATCTCTGTCACCACGAAATTCTCTTCAGAGAACCTAAGGAAGAAATTGAATCATCTAAAAAAGCAAGTGGACAAAATCAACATGTGGGAGACACAGAAAATCACTACTGAAGGTACTGTACCCGATTATGTACATAATGAGTCTATTAGGAGGATAAGACTTTGCAGGAAATTGAAGAGATGAAGTGGTTCATTATTTATAATTCACATTCTATTATACTGTATATATATATATATATATATATATATATATATATATATATATATAT
>JANRMT010049829.1:28351091-28371130 GCA_026402145.1 Polypterus bichir lapradei | reverse complement strand
TATATATATATATATATATATATATATATATATATATATATATATATGTGTGTGTGTGTGTGCGTGTGTGTGTAAAAACATTCATATACAGCATATAAAAATATTTATATATATTTATATATTTGTGAGCAGGTGGGAGGAACATATGTTGTCTCCAGGAAGTGTTAAGGTGCCAGCCGAGCCACCCTTTTTAATTTTGTTCACAAAAATAAACAAAACAGGCACTCGGGTGCAAAAATACAACAGAAATGGCCTTCACAGCTCTGTGTCTTGTAAGAGGGCATCACAATGTATGAACTCCAGGTCCAAATGAGATACCAACAATTGGGGGGTTTGGGTTCTTATAGCACCCAGGCCCAGTAGGAAAGGGGTTATTCTCCCTCAAGGGGCATCTTCTTCATGCAACAGAAGTGAGAAATGATGGCACTGTTAGAGGCCCAGCGCCCCATATTGCCCTGGTGGGGTATTGCATACCTTGGATGAGTTCTCAAGGTGTCTCCCTGACATGCATGTGTGACAAGAATTTTGAAATCTGATCCGTTGTGTCAGTCCTGCTCACCTGATGTTCCTGGTGCTTTCCTTCATGTATTCTGAGAGTGTTTAAGCGTCTCTGCCTTCTGATCTGCAGCTGCCCATTTGCTCTCCTGTATACTGAACTTTAAAATGCCTCTTTTTCTTTCAGTCTTTCTTCTTGCTGACAATCTTCTCTTTTCTTTTATTTTCATCAAAAGAGAGCCCTCTTATTAGATCCTGTAGCTGTAAAATCATTGATGCATCTTGATGGAAATCCCCAGAACTGATGAGAGATGCACCCGGGGTAGTTTCAGTTTCTTAATTTAATCCATTTAGAAAAGTCTGCTGCTAGAATTAATAATTTTTCTTCTAAATCAGTCACCCTGTGTGTGCACTAAGGTCCTATATAACCTAACCCTTATTCTATTATTATTATCATTATGTCTCTTTTTTCCCTCTTTGTTGTTTTTAGCACCTTTCCATTGCTCTCAGTTTCTTATGTCATCTTATCTATCTGTTCTTGAAACTCCAGACTTTGGGTATGGATTTCATAATGGGATTGGGATAGTGGATTATATGTATGGACTGGTTGGATGGGATTTTCTTATAGTGGTATTGCATTTGTTATTTGAAACTATTTTACCATTCATTAAAAAAAAATACTGTTTGTGAGTGTATATATGTTGTGGTCCCCGGCCGGGGCTGGAGCCTAGCCGGGACGCCCAGGAGGACCAGAGGAGGGCTTGTACCTCCTCCAGACCGCGAGGGGGCGTCCGTCCTGGTTACGCTGGTGGCCTCGGGTAGAGGGCATGGAAGCCCAGCCCTGTAGGGGCCCGTGGTCACCGCCAGGCGGCGCCCCACTTCCAAACCATCATCTGCCACATCCGGCCGAGGCAGGAGCCCGGCCGGGACGCCCAAGAGGACCGGAGGAGGGCCTGTACCTCCACCAGACCACGAGGGGGTGTCCGCCCTGGTTATGTTGGTGGCCTCGGGTAGGGGGCATGGAAGCTCAGCCCTGTAGGGGCCCGTGGCCACCGCCAGGCGGCGCCCCGCTGTCTGAACAGCCCTGGAGCCCAGCACTTCCACCACACCAGGAAGTGCTGGGGGGAAGACGACAGGGGACACCCGGACGGCTTCCGGGTGCGCAGCCGGCACTTCCGCCACACAAGGGCGTGTCTGCGGAGGAGTGCCGGGAAGCAGCTGGAGCCCATCCGGGTTCCCATAAAAGGGGCCGCCTCCCAGCAGTCGGGGCAGAAGTCGGGTGGAAGAGGACGGAGCTGGAGTGAGGACTGGAGGCGGCCAGGAGAGAAAGGCACAGAGACTGTGAGGCCTGGACTTGGGGGAATCGGTGCAAGAGGCACTGGGGTGTGAGTGTACCGTCTGTAAATATTAGTTTAATAAACGTGTGTTGGGTGAAATATGCTGTCCGTCTGTCTGTGTCCGAGCCAGCGTCCACAATGTATATATGATATTATCATATTAAAATTATATATACAGTATATATTATGAAAGTAGGAAAGGTAAAAACTGATTTGTTATCCTTGGTAATGTCACCCAGGCCACTATAGTGCACTTTGGGCTACATTTGTAGGAATACTAGGGAGGACAGACCGTCCCCAATCACACTTTTGTAGGGTAACCTAGTGCCGCTTTGGAGTACCTGCAGGCCTCTGAGCGCTGGCAGGGTAACCCAAAACACTGGTGAAGGCTTACCAGCAAGGGTTTTCAGATCCAATCTTAAGAAGCCCCTGCAGTTACTATATGGAGAGCTTGGTGTTGGGAGAAAGCCATTGCTAAGAGACTAGAGGTGAACTACAGTAAGGATGGGGTGAGTAGGGAAGCCAGAAGGCTTAGGTATTTGTTGTTTTTAAGCCCCAATGTGCCTATTAGATAATTGCTTTGACTGCTTTGGAAAAAAAAACCTTATTCTTTTGCTGCTTTTGTACTCTTTGGTCATCATTTGGGTTTGAGGATGACTGATGTACAATATAACAGTATAAAGATCGCTCTATTATAATAGAAAAATCCTGGGATGAGACGTGACTTTCTCAGAGACATACTTTCACGTCCCGCTAGATGAGACTTTGTGCCAAGAGAATTAGCCACGCCCGGGGATGGAAATAAAAGACAAAGAGTAGATGACAAAGTAGAATGTCGTAAAGAATTCAAAAACACTGGCGCAATACACATGAAGAGCAATTTAGAGATAATGAAAGTAGTAAAATTCGAAGGTCTCAAGAAAATGATAGTAAAGATCGCATTAGTGCAAACAAATTGAAATTATTACTCGGTGAAATAACAGAACAGCGAGAAGAGATTGAATATATTGTTCAGATTTAAACTTTAAGTAGGAGACTTGTAAATCTTCTAATTTGTGTTGCCATCTGGGAAAAGTAGTGTTTTTTCCCAATGAAGAGGCCTATCCGTGAATTAAAAGATTTGTTGTTTGGTGAAAGTGAAATCCATATAAGCAAGCGGCAGAGACGCAAAGGGGCTGGCACATAGTGCAGGCCGGGTTCGCAAGCGAAGCGAGCAGAGGGCAAAGCCCCCTAGTAATGTAATAAAGAAAATCAGCAAGTAATATGTAGCTGGGGCACCATAGGGTGAATCCTGTTTAATGGTGGGTTGGTTTGTCAAGTGTGGTCAGTGCACTGGTCCTAGCAACTCTGAGTGGAATTGCAGTCATTACAGAAACCCTGAAGATGCCCCTTGTGCACATGTATGTGACTATATACAGTATATAAATATATATATTACATATAAATATATATATATTATATTGTATATATTACATATATTATATTACGAGGGGGCTCCACCCCCTGTTTGCTTCGCTTGCCAATCCCCGGGTTTGGTAAACCGGATATACAATTTAAAGAGATTGTTATTTTCATAGGAATTGTTACATATGCATTATTTTCACTTTTATTTTAAAACTACAGTTAAAACAATATTTGGAATTAACTTTTTTTCAAGATCGCATTGAATTTTGATTCCATGTTTGGACTTACGTCATGACAACGTAACGTATAACTGACCGTGAATGAATATCGTTTGTTTCCCTCTAATAAAAAAGCCGACTTTTTCGAAAGTTTGTCCCTGTGATTTGTTAATTGTCATAGCAAAAGCTATTCTAACGGGAAACTGTAAATGTTTTAATATAAATGGCATATCAAGATCTACTTTTGTATCTAATGTTATTCATGAAAGATGTAGTACATTACCTTTCTTGTTGCCTGTTAAAATTTTACATGTTAGAATTGTTCGACCAATTTTTAATACAAAAAAACTTGTTCTACTGCATAGTCCATCACTCAGACATAAATTACGCAATACCATTACGATACATCCTTCTTTCAACAGTAATTCGGCCAGTGGAAGACCGGGCGGTGTTAATGGTTGTAGATATTCTACAGGATATTGTAAACTGATGTTTTCATCTTCCGAACCATCACCACCAACTGTTTCAGCATAGTCTATTGATATGCAATTAACCAATTTTATGTGTAACCGATCAACAATTTTCACATTAATTCATTTGACTTCATCGTTTCTCGCTGCCATATTTAGATGAATGGGTGATTCTAAACTGGATCTTTGTAAGTGTGTGAGTGTGTGGGTTCATAAGTAAGCCCTTTAATGGATTGTTGTCTGTCCAGTTTAAGTGCCGGAATGCACCTGATAAAGATAGTTGTAAGTAGGGCGTGACTTGAAAGAATCTCATGGTAAAAGTCTCCGTCTCGCGGGACTTCCTTCCAAAAAGTCTCTTCCAAAAGTCACGTCTCATCCAAAGATTTTTTTATTATAAAAGAGAGATACATACTATATATATATATATATATATATATATATATATATAAAATGATTTTTATTTGTTTTCTTTTTTTTTAGTAAATAAAGCTCAACTGCCCATCCTGCAATCGCCCACTCCTGAGAGCAGAGACGAGTTTCTGCAGTGTAAGTTTCTCTTTTTACGTAGTTCACATAGGTACACAGATTCTTTCTTGTGACTTCATTTCTTTAATGTTACCTGCTCCTGCAGTTACAGAACGAAATAAAAGCAAAGCCCTTACCTTTGGCATATATAATGATTTCCTTCTTCTTTTCTGTCTGTATCACAAGCTGTTCAGAGGAATTTGGAGGCCATCCCAGTTTTGGTTGCGTGAGTTCAAAAGCTGAGAAAATGTATCGTTTAACAGATAAATGTTGTACACAGGATATGTACAGTGGCACCAAGCTCTCTCTGTTTCTTAATGACTCAGAGGAATATTCAGACACTTGGTTGTTTTCATGTCTTCATCCCCAGATTTTTCAGTCCCCTTTTTAATGGAGTTGCTTAGAGTGTTCTCTTGTCTTCACCGTGTAGGTTAGGTCACCATACTAATTCACCACAAGTTGGACCTTCCAGACAAGATGCATTTATCCAACAAAGAGAGCTGATCTCCATTGAACTAATTCTGGGACTTCTAAAACCAGCTGGCTGCACCAGTGCTCTTGCAGTGTAGTCATCAAACTTCCCAAACGTGATGGATTGGCTTCAGTTATGTGTAATAAAATCAGCTCGAGCTCAATCTGCCTTTAGCAAGCCATGAAATAAGTTCTCACTGTAGTGTGTACAAATGATATAAAGTTAAAAAAACAATTAATGTTTTTATACGGTTTAATTTTCTGTGATTTTAGTTTAATTGGTTAAATTTATAGAACGTGGAAACATTCTTACGTAACATTTTTGTGCGTATGCACCGTTTATATGTGAGGCCCCTGGATTGAGTCCCCATACAGTCTCCTCTGCTTGAGACTATACAGGTTTAATTCGCTGAGCCTGTCAGAGTAGGACATGTACTTTAGTCCTGGGATGCTCCTGGTTACTATCATCTGGAAAGCTTTCCATTCTGCTATGTCTTTCTTGACCAGAACAGTGGTGATCAGAACTGCACAAGTGACCCGAAATGTTTGTGACAACTAGGATGACTATGCCACCTAGTGAGAATGCATTGACAACTAGGACTAGGATTTTTTTTTGATTTCTGAGGTTCTTTCTCAGGTCCCGCACAATAAATATATGGATCCCCATATACAATCTTGAAAAATAAACATTAAAATTAAAAAATAAAAGACTGACAAAATTATCCAAGGAAATTTAAAGCCGAATAAGTTACAGTTACTTCTGTTTGTTCAATGCTGTCACCAAGTCCACCAATCTGTGAAGAGAAAACGTCACCTTTAGGAACTGGAAAGAATCCACCATACCAAAGGAACCCCCCCACCACTATCTGTGGTCAGGTTCCTACTTCAAAAAGCACTTAGCTTAAGGTAGAAATTGCCTGGCAGGTTTCACTCTAATTCTTTTCCAGGCAGGTGTCACTTCTTTCTTCTTCTTCTTCTTCTTCTAAGTATTGGTAGGTTGGGATCATATCCGTTTATCCATTACCGCCATCTACTGGACAGATGTTTCCATATCATTTCTCTATCTACATTCCGATTTGTAAACTTCTAGAAGGAATTATACATTTCCGAATCTTTCATATATTTATTAAAAGCTTTAAATAGACTTTTCTTTCCAGTTATATTAATTACTATTTCTTTAAAATTGCAAAATGAGAGATCTTTTGGCGTAAAGTTTTCTATCAACCTTTTCCTTTGCCCTAACATATTTTTGACACCAATTCAAGTAATGTTTGGTTTCCCCAATCCCACATTGTTTGCACGTCCCTGTTTTATGTTTGCCAATGTAATATTAATATTGATTTAGACCAACATTTCCAAACCTTATTCTATTGTATATCATATCTCCCCTTCTCCTTCTAGGACTCCACTTATTGTTGTCTCTAACTAACGGTTTTACCTGATCCAGATGTTTTCCTTTTCCACTACTTTCCAACTGTTTTGCCGCCCGCTATAAATTGCCCTTTGAATCATAAAGTCGTGTTCTGTTTTATCCAAAGCTTTCTTAGCCAGCTTATCTACAATTTCATTACCATACAGTCCTTTATGTGCAGGAATCCATGCAAACTTTATAATTCTATTACTTAAATAGATATCAGTAATTATATGATTAACTTCTAATAAGAAGTCACTTCTGTTAGATGATTTCCCCAATTCTAAGGCCTTCAACGATGATGATGAGTCTGTCAATATAACAGCTCTATTAGGCTTCACATCGCAGGTTTCACTTCAGTTCTCTCCAACACCTTTCTCTTTGGTGTAGCACAAAGACTCCAAGCCCCTTGAATTTTGGGGGTCCACCCTGTGCAGTTCATTTTGCCAGCCAGAGTCCTTTTCACAGTTAAAAAAAACTAATTTTAGGTCCCCAAGATTGTCTAGTTTTCCATTTGAACAAAAATCCTACTAATTAAAACCTTAAAATGAAAACTATAAGCAGCATTACAATAACATCTCAAACACCCCAGCAGCCCTTCCTTTCCTCACAAAGCCTCATCTTCTGGGTTGTCTCTCCTGTCCTCCTGTTCAGCTCTTATTTATTGCCCTATAGCATTACCTCTTCATGGTGTGGGTGGGATATTTGGTACCAATTAATGGAAAGATGCATTTACTAGAGTAATATCAACCAACCTAACAAACAAAAAAGGCCAAAGGAGAAACCCTAGTAGCATAGAGGCCAGGGGGCCACTTCCCAGTCCTTAACCTTATTCAAAACCTACAGGAACCTGGATGACAAGTGTGAATGACTCTGGCCAATGACCCCATCGCCAGAACCAAACCCTAGCAGAAAAGCCCGGATACAGCTTTGGCTGGTGGCTCCATAGCCAGGCCCAGAACTCAGCTCAAAGGCCACAAGGCCAAAGGGAAGGCTGGAGAACCAACAGAGTGATCACTCCAAGAACACTATCCACTATCTCTACTCAGATATGGCCCACATAAGGACAGCATACAAGACCAAGGGAGAAGCCCCTGGAGCTTAGAGGCAAAGAAGCTACTTTTCACAACCTAACCCTAACTCAGAGCCCACAGGGCCAGGGGAGCCTGGACGATGAAGATCAAGTATCATGTCCCCTGGGCATAACTCAACGCCAAAGCCCACAAGGACACAGGGGAGGCTGGAGAAAGACAGCAAACACGTTGTTAACTCTAAGGATGTTATCCACCATCTGTAACCAGATATGGCCCATACAACACCTGTTGGGATAAGGGACGACAGCTGCAAGTTTGGAAGGACAGTGCCTTCTCCCTTCATAAGGGATCTCCTTTGCATTCCAAAGGGATTTTGGGAACTGAGTCTTGTCTTAGAAAAACCAAAACTTACTTCATCTAGGAGAAATCAAGAATTAACCCATCAATTAAATGAAAATACCACTTACAGAAAAAAAGCATGTAATACATCAATTAACTCAGTGTATCGAAGAAAAAAAAAAAAAAAATAAAGTAAATAAAACAAAAGTGAGTAATCATACAAAAGTGAACAATTCAAACAATAAACAAATGTGACTCATTCTCGACTTAACACAAATTTCAAAAGTTATTCAAACTGGCGACACACACACATACACATACACATGACTACAGATGCAGTCTCACTACAACATAATGTCTCTCGATTGATAGTCAACAGTTTTTAACTTTAGGTTTAGGTTTAGGTTTAAGTAGACTTCATTATCCAAGAGGAAAATGTGTTTGCAGCGATAAAGTACAAAAACAGAAGACATTCTTACAGAGATCCAATAGATATAGGAAAGACACAACATTCGACAACCAATGTTATTGCATAATATTTTATGATATAGTCTAACATTTCATTTCCTGTTTTTGTTTTGTTTCCTGTACATTGCTGAGATGATGAAAACATTTTGTTAGTACAATCCCCTAAATCCTTTTCAGAGGTTGCTTCCAGTATGACAGTGTCTCCCATCTTGTATTTATAATTGACGCTATAGAAAAATGTATTCTTGAAATTGGTAATCTCTAAATATTCGAAACTAGCAGAATACCCGCGCTTCGCAGCAGAGAAGTAGTGTATAAAAGAAGTTATGAAAAAGAAAAGGAAAAATTTTAAAAATAACGTAACATGATTGTTAATGTAATTGTTTTGTCATTGACATGAGTGTTGTTGTCATATTTATATATATCTATATATATAGCAAAATACCCATGCTTGGCAGCGGAGAAGTAAAAAGAAAAGGAAACATTTTAATAATAACGTAACATGATTGACAACGTAATTGTTTTGTCATTGTCATGAGTGCTGCTGGCATATATATATATATATATATATATATATATACATACATGTGTACATATATACACACACACATATACTATGGGGTGCGAAACAGGCAAATACATTGATTTTCTGAATATATAAAGTCGGCGTCAGGATATATAAAGTCAAAACTTGAATATATAAAGTCATTCCCGAATATATAAAGTCACTGTCGGAATATATAAAGTCAAAACTTGAATACATAAAGTCAGCATCGGTATATATAAAGTCAAAACTTTTTTCTAAATATATAAAGTCAAAACTTGAATAAATAAAGTCACCGCTGGAATATATAAAGTCAAAACTTGAATATATAAAGTCATCGCTGGAATATATAAATTCAAAACTTGAATATATAAAGTCAGCGTCAGAATATATAAAGTCAGCGCTGGAATATATAAAGTGAAAACCTGAATATATAAAGTCAGCGTCGGAATTTATAAAGTCATTCCTGATTATATATAGTCAACATCGGAGTATATAAACTCATTCCTGAATATATAAACTCAAAGTCAAAATATATTGATTGAAACGACTCTGAACTGAAGTAAGTTAACAAAAACATATTCAGAAAAATAAATTAAAAAAACACTGTTCGGTTAATGTTTTGAAAATGATGCATTTGCCCTGCCCAGGATTGGTTCCTGCCTTGCACCCAGTGTTGGCTGGTATTGGCTCCAGCAGACCCCCGTGACCCTGTGGTCGGATTCAACGGGTTGGGAAATGGATGGATATTGCAGCACTGACTTTGTATATTCTGACGATGACTTTATATATTGAAGTTTTGACTTTATATATTCCAGCGCTTACTTTATATTGTGAGCTGGAGGGCTTCACTATTACGTGTGGGGACGAAACTTCACTTTGGTAACTGATCATGCTCCACTTCAATGGTCATACCGACAGAAAGATACAAACTCTCGCCTCATGAGATGGTTTCTGGGCTTACAACTTTTACCGCTTCACAGTAAAACATCGACCAGGTTCTGAACACGTCAACGCAGACGTATTATCAAGACTAAATGAACCTGGTACAGAGAGTCGCTTGATTCACGGAAATGTGAATAAAGCTGAGGGGGAGGGTGTGAGCTGGAGGGCTGATCGCACCCCAAGAAGATACAGACGCCTCTGGGAAAACCACAACCCCTGAAACACAGACTACCCTCACATTGCTCCTTACTTTCTCACTTGCGCTATAACGCGTAATGCAAACCTCACGCGATACTCCGCTAACTTAAAAGCCTTGTGCAGCGCCTGTCAGTTGAAAATTGATTGTTTGCTTGCTTTTATCGCTCTCTCTCTCTGCTCCTAGCGGAACTGTCATCTCTGACTTGTCATGGAGCACGTTTAAGCTCATGTGTTTGCAGTGTTTGAATAAAAATCCTTCTTGTTTCTACGACCTCCTGTGTCTCTGTGCAAATCTGTGACCCAAGTGTGACAATATATTCCGACGCTGACTTTATATATTCAAGATTTAACTTTATATATTCCAGCGCTGAGTTTATATATTCCGACGCTGACTTTATATATTTAAGTTTTGACTTTAGGTGGCAGTGTGACGAAGTTGCTTCGGAAGACGGCGTTAGCCGCGGAGCTCAGCTCAGAGCGAAATGAGGTAAATGGGAGGGGATATGATGACGTGACTCCTCCACCCGCCTTAACTGTCAATCCCCCACAAACACAGTCTCTCGGAATTTGCATAAGCACACCCCTTCACCTGCAATTTTAACTTAGTTACAAAGTGATCAAAACTCTCGTTTATATCCTGCGTCCTCTCATTAAACTTGTATCCCGCATTACCCGTGGGCATGAAAAACGCCAGCAGCAGCCTGTCTATTAACTTAATTTAAAGTTTAGGTTTATACCTTGCTTTGTTTCCGAAGTAGCTGCACTGATGAATATGGTAGTATATGTCACTCGCTCGCTTCTAATTGTTTCGCTGCCTTCTCAATTATATAATGCATGTTTTCTTCAGCGCATTTTGGAGCTCTTCCTGGTTTTCTACATAGTGCGTTGACAGTCAGTTCACGTGATTACGTGGGCGGCGTGATGATGTCACACGAAACTCCGCCCCCACGGCTTTTAAGCTCAACTCCATTACAGTAAATGGAGAAAAATACCTTCCAGTTATGACCATTACACGTAGAATTTCGAAATGAAACCTGCCCAACTTTTGTAAGGAAGCTGTAAGGAATGAGCCTGCCAAATTTCAGCCTTCTACCTACACGGGAACTTGGAGAATTAGTGATGAGTCAGTCAGTCAGTCAGTGAGGGCTTTGCCTTTTATTAGTATAGATGTATTATAAGCACATGAGAAAAGTAATACTATATTTTACTAAGCATTAAGATGTAAGAGTAAGGATTAAAAAGACTTATGCCTACATATTTTTTATTATTCTGTATGAGCTAGAAACCACCAATAGTTCATTAAGCCAAAAGTTAGACATGCAGGAGAGCTGGAAAGGGTGGGCCCCTCGCTTAGAAAGTGAATGTGAACGCTTTGTTAATAAATAATGGCAGCAAGCGAAGAGCTAGTAGGGTGTAAGGATAAGCCTTGTCAGACAGATATGATGGACAAAGAGGGGTTTTGATATCCCCTCAGTTAAGAAATATTGGAAGAATTAATTAGAGGCAAGATTAGAGCAGTGAAATGAGGAGTCAGATGAGGATGAATAATGAATGACTTGTATGATAAGAAGTGTAATAAATGTAAGAGATGCAGATGGTTCATTGCTCATTGTATTTGTAGTGGGTCTGTATGTTTGCCATACAATAGATCCAAATTCTGCTGCCTGTCCTGAGACTCTGAGTGCCTTTACTGGGGATAAGGGGCCTGTGCCTTCTGTCTTTTGTTCACCTGTAGAACTTTGCAATTTCCTGTGCTTAACTGCTGTTTCCAGGTGTTCACCCAGTTATGAAGTATGTTCTGGTCTTTCGGTTGCCTCTATAGTGTCTGCCATTCCTCCAACTTGATTGTCATTTCAGAGGTTTACTAACTACAACACAATCGTAGTCATTAATATAAATCAGAACAAATAACAGTCTAAAGACAGACCCCTAAGGGACTCCAGGATTATCTCATTCCATGTGGACCATTCTCCTCTTACCTGTGCTCTTTGTCTCCTGTTGGTTAGTCACCCAGGGTAGTTTCCTGCGTTGTGATTAGGTGCCACCAGGATTGGTATGTTCTGGAATGTTCAGATTTGAGACTGTACATGCATATGTAAGTTTCTGTATTTCTTTCTCTTTCTTCTCCCAGACTCCTGTCATCTAACATTGAACCCCAACACTGCCAACAAATACTTGCATCTGTCTGAAGAGAACAAGAAGGTAGTATGGAAGAGGGAGAAGAATTTATTTTCAGATCACCCGGACAGATTTGACTCATATGAACAAGTTCTCTGCAGAGAGGGCCTATCCGGGGGCCGCTTCTACTGGGAAGTGATATGGAAAGGAAGAGAAGCAGAGATTGGAGTCACGTATAAAGGAATAAGCAGGAAAGGAGATGGTGACAAGTGTCTTCTCGGGTACAACGACAAGTCCTGGTGTTTGTTCTGTTACAATTACACCTACTGTGTGCAACACAAGGACGAAAGAATTAAAATTACATCCCCCCGTTGTTCCAGGATAGGCATCTATCTCGACTATCCCGCTGGCTTGCTCTCATTTTATAGCATCTCGGACACACTCACCCTCCTGCACAGCTTTCAAACAACCTTCACCGAGCCACTCTACCCAGGGTTCGGTCTTTATTTTGTCGATTCTAGCGTGACCATCTGCTCACTCACCCCACAGAAGACCCATGATGTGAAAAATAAAAAACGGAAATGTAGTGAAAGCATACATTTTGATATGTAAATACAGATTTATTAAAACATTAGAATAATTTTGGCAAAAACAGGCTAGTCATCCAAGTAAGGTCACAGATCCTATTCACCTAGATGGTCCAAGCAGCAGCAAGTGAAGACATGATTTTAAAAGTGGATAGAAGAGAAGTGAAAAGAGAAACGAAAGGGAACTGTACACCCATCTGTCTTATACATTTTTATAAACAAATTATTCCATTTGAAATCAAATCGGTTCAGGAAACTGGCTCACTGTTTAGTGCTACTGCCTTACAGTGGCCTGCCTGGTTCCTGTCTTTGAGGAGTTTGCACATTCTCTCTGGGTTTGTGCAGATGTTTCTCCGGGTGCTCCAGTTTTCCACCCATTTGTCAAAAGTTATTTAATAGTCGATTGTAAACTTGTCCCTGTGTGTGGACTGGACTGGCTGCCCACCTAAGAGAAACTGCTAGGTACACTCCAGTAGCTTATGACCCAGCAAGAGGACAGACCCTGAACCGGATGAATGGATGAAATCACATTGAAACTCCAATCATCTTGTATGGGCCATTGGTCTTCTGCAACTGATGTAAACTTACATATCCCAAAATTAATATCTCCTTGAGTTCTACTGACAGCAAAGACTGAATACATACAGAAACATAAGTGCAGGCGATTGGCTGTCAATGAATGAAGAAGTAAATCGTTGAGTTCTATTCACATTCTCGGAGGACACTTTTGCATCCTTTGTGATTTTAATCACAGAAACAGGACACAAGAAGTAAACACTTTTGGTTCTCTTTTAATTAAGTTACATGTTTTTTTATTCTGCTAGTAAAAAATAAATCACTTGTTTAGATTTTGTTTTGTCACCCTTGACTTTGAAGTAGCAGCATTTACAAGTGTTTAATCAGAAAAATCAGTTAGATTATAGAGTCACCATTGGGGGCCAATTAAATGGTAGCTGTGTTCTTGACAGGCAATGGCTGAGGATGAAGCCGCCACACTTCAGTAAAACTAGAGAAGGGTCTGAATACTTTTAACATGGCACTATGTATGTAAAAATATCTATATATATATATATATTTTTTTTTTTTGTTGGAAATGGTGAAGGTTGGAAGGAGTAGTAATTGGGCATTAAAAAGTTGGTACAACTCTGGGAAAATTGTGTCGCAAACAAAAGGGGCCTATATAGAAAAGTTGTGTAATTTTTTTGAAATTCTTAAAAGGAAGTGTGGAAACTTTTTGAACATCTCTTGTGTATATGTACAGTATATATATATATATATATATATATATATATATATATGTATATGTATATGTATATATATTGTGGTCCATGGCCGGCTTTGTATTCCGGCCAATACCCCCAGGCCGCCAGAGGGAGCCCTCACAGTGGCATGGAAGGTCTCCGAATTCCAGCGGAGCCTCATGGACATTGTAGTTTTTATAGACAGCCCTGCTGGATACCATGGGGGCCACCAGAAGCCGCTGTAGGGAGGCTTGGGAAGTGTTATTTGCCCTATGCCCCGGAAGTACTTCCAAGTCATATGACCGGAAGGAATAATGCACTTCCAGGGTGAGAAAAAAGGACTTTTATCTGACCCGGAAGTGATAAGGAATTATGGACCAAAGGATGAGAACACTTACAGGTCGGGTACTATAAAAGGACTATGGGAACTCCCAGACAATGAGCTGAGCTGGGTGGTAGGAGGGCAATGCGTCTGGGAGTCGGAGGATTGGTATTGTGATTATTATTATTGTATTGTGGTTAATGAATAGTGTGGAGTGGAGGGTGCTAGGTGCACGTAATTATTATAATAAAAAGAATAATTGTAGCACTTTTACCTGGTGTTTGGCGTGGTACCTGAGGGTTCAAGGGAGCGATAGTGCCCCTAACTGCTTCACTGGCGTAGTCGGCAGGATTCTCTGGCCGTCGATTTGGCAGAGGACCTGTTTTATAAAATTTGTGTGGGCAGACAACCCTAAGAAGGTTGCGTCCAAGCATCCGCTGGTAGAAACGCTACCCTCTACAGAGAGCGCTGCAACAAGAGGCCTCCTTCAACATCGGTACGTGATGGGGAAAAAATCTGGGAAGAAGAATGAGGATCGCCCAAGGTAACAGGCCCTAGATGATGCCACGAGTACGTGGACCTACCTGACGGAAAGCAAGGAAGACCGGGCAATGATTGAAGCAGAAAGGGCCCGTGCGTTACGGCAGCAGGATGACTGCCGGACATCGGACACGCCGGACTTCCTAAATGGACTGGGAAAATGTCCTTTTAATACAGAGGTATGCGCCGGAAACACACCCGAAGCGCCGGGAATTTATTATTCCTATTTTTCAGAGGCCTCTCTTTTCGTTTCTGATGACGAGTTGGAGAAATACTTCCCACCTAGGCCGGATGGCCGCGATAACGAAGAGGCTAGCCCATCTAGGAATCGAAAATGGGGGATCCTATTCGACGAAAAGAGTCAGGTGAACTATCCCGGAGTAGGCTGGGAACACCTAAAGGACTATAGTTGATCATATGACCATGAGGGTCGCCTTTCATTCACCAAAAGTGAGCACGTGATTTCCCCAGACAGATTATGGGAAGGTGAAGGTCGACAACAGTCCGTAGATGAAGTCAGCGTTTCCTCGATAGAATCGAGCTCCCTGAAGGGGAAGGGGGAGGCAGGCGAAGCAGCGCCAGCTATAATTAAAAGTAAAGAGGGACGGGACGTGACCGAACGGTCCGCTGATAAAGTAGAAAAGGCGGATCGCAGTCGGCCAGTGGCACCACCCTGGCCCTCTAAAATAAGAGACTCCAAATCCCAAGAGCCTTTGCACGACCCAACAGAACTCGTGCCCGGAGAGGACGTACTTATTGGCTCCTGGCCGGCAGGTAAGGAGAAGGCGGAAGCAAAATTACCTCCGGCCGAATTAAATAACTGTGTGAACATGCGGGATCTCGAGAAGTACCTCGAGCCTGTATACAGTTTCTTTCAGGGCTTAAAGGAACTGAAGGATCGAGTGGAAGAGCTGGGAGCAACGGCCGAGGCGCCGCTGAATGATCTAATGAAATATCTACGGCGACTGGGTCGAGAAGCTCCAGTGATGATCGATGCGGGAATACAGGTGAGTCCGGCCCGTATCGTACAGTATAAAGGGACACAGCGTGAACCGGCACCGCGGTTAATAAGTAGCGGGTGTCAAAGCACAGTGTGCCTGACAGTAGAGCGGGGAACGATAACCAAGTGGTTGGGGGAGTAAACGAACGAGCCGGGGCAAGCGTATGACGCGACCTCCCGGAGCAAGTTGAACCTCAAGACCCCGACCTATATTATGAGTGATGTAACGTTTGTAACTGGAGGGGCGGGGGAAGCGCCGATCAAACCGGTACAGCTGAAAAGTGCTGTTACCCGGAGCGATGCGGTGCTGATGACGCCGCCTCCTAAGAAATATAGATCAACGGGCGTGCAAATAGCAAAGGGACTCTTTTTTCCCAATAGAGAGACTCAAGCTGTGCACCGGCCCCAGAGAAAGCAGGAGATCCCCAAAATACACCGTGGGTCTCCTGACAAGGTGGAAAAAAGGGCGGAGTATACAGAGACGGCCAGTAAACCTCCTTTGGCAGAGGAAAGGGTGGAGCTGACGGAGTTCCCGTGGTGTTTTCAGTCTCGTGGAGGAAGACTACCAGAAGGGCAATGTCGGTGCTACAATTGTCGTTGGCAGGGCCACGTATGGTGAGATTGTCCCCGGGAGACAGGGGAGCGGAGGAATATCCGTTACAACTTTCCCCCGAGGTTCTCTGGGGAAGCTAGACAACACAGCCAAGGCTCAACTGACGGGACCTCCTGGAGGAAGACGCCCCTCGCGGGGCTGGACGCTCCGCCCTATTGGACTTCACTAAAGGGAGGAAACTGTGGTCCATGGCCGGCTTTGTATTCCGGCCAATACCCCCAGGCCGCCAGAGGGAGCCCTCACAGCGGCATGGAAGGTCTCCGAATTCCAGCGGAGCCTCATGGACATTGTAGTTTTTATGCACAGCCGTGCTGGAT
The DNA here is from genome assembly GCA_026402145.1 of Polypterus bichir lapradei. Taxonomy (NCBI): domain Eukaryota; kingdom Metazoa; phylum Chordata; class Cladistia; order Polypteriformes; family Polypteridae; genus Polypterus; species Polypterus bichir. Next base: position 28,354,533 of record JANRMT010049829.1, on the reverse strand, counting down.
ACCATGGTGGCCACCAGGAGCCACTGTAGGGAGGCTTGGGGAGTGTTATTTGCCCTATGCCCCAGAAGTACTTCCAAGTCATATGACTGGAAGGAATAATGTACTTCCGGGGTAAGAAAAAAGGACTTTTATCTGAACCGGAAGTGATAAGGAACTATGGACTAAAGGATGAGAACACTTCCGGGTCGGGTACTATAAAAGGACTATGGGAACTCCCAGACAATGAGCTGAGCTGGGTGGTGGGAGAGCAACGTGTCTGGGAGTCGGAGGATTGGTATTGTGATTATTATTATTGTATTGTGGTTAATGAATAGTGTGGAGTGGAGGGTGCTTGGTGCATGTAATTATTATAATAAAAAGAATAATTGTAGCAATTTTACCTGGTGTTTGGTGTGGTACCTGAGGGTTCAAGGGAACGATAGTGCCCCTAACTGCTACAATATATATGTGTGTGTATAAATATATATTAGGTGGCACACGGGATGGACAGGCATTCCGACAAGGAGTTGAGAAGATACCTTACCTGGAGGCCTAGAGAGGACAGTAAGGCATTCTGGCCAAAAGAGGGAAGGATGTCACACCCAGGCAAGGCTTCCCTAATTGATGGACAGACATCTTGGCCAGAAGAAAAGATGATTCCTTACCTGAGTGGGAAGCCCCAGACAAATGGACAGGCATGTGTGTATCACCTTCCCTGGCCAGGATTAAAGAGGACGACTTTGAATGACTGCCTCTAGGAGTGTTTATTCCCACTAGTCACTTGATGCCAGTGGCCCTCTATATCAGCACCCATTTGGGAGCCAGCAGGGAATGCTGGGAGTTGTAGTCCAGCAGCTCAGCCCTGCTGGGGTCTGTGGGTGCCGCAAGAGAGTGCTGTAGGGAGATGTACTCCCTGTTATGTGGGACTTCCATGTGACCCGGAAGTACTTTCAACGGGCAACAGTCCTGGCACCAGAAGTGCTCCCGGGTCGCCTTGTCCAGGTGAGTCAGAGCTGGGAGGAGGATAAGCAACACTCAGCTGGAGAAGAGCAGTGCAATGGAGAGAGGAGAGGTGATCGGAGGAGAGAGAACTTGTGCTTTGGTGCTTTTTCTGAGAAATTTGTGCAATTAATAACCCTTTATTTGAACCCAGGGTTGTCTGTGTATATTTGTTTTTTGGGCTCTCTGGCAGCCCTGAGCTTTCACTATATGTATATGTATAGCTTTACATTATTCTCTCTGGCTTGCATATTGTTGACTTGCCTTTATTACAGGTGGAAATATAAATAATGCTGTAAAATGTTAAGTTGTGTTAACCATAACTTTATTAAAGCAAAACTGATTAACACATTTAAACTGAATATCCACATTCTGTTCTTTTGCTCTGTTTTCATTTGTCATCTTCAATACCATTTTGTATGTGATTACCTAAACTTAACCTCAATGTACTCATAATTTCCTAAACATTTGTTCAAAGGCACATTTAAATAATAGCATAGATGTCTGGAGGGAGAAAGGACAGCCAGCTAAGGCAGCAAGGAGAAGGCTTTTGTTGACATGCTATTGCTATTAATAAGTACAGGAATATTTAACTTTCAGTTACTTATTAATTGACAGAATAAAAAAGTACATCTCTGCATTATGGTACACTTTATATGCAAAATAAACATGTCAGATGTTATATTTACATTTATTTTATTTGTATTTATTTAAGTTATGTTTTATTTTTTATTTATTTTTGCATTTATTTTAGTCAGTCAGTCAGAAGCGAGGTGGGTGCCATGGGGGTAGGTTGTGGTTTCAGTTTTCCCTAAGTTTTTCCCGATTTTTATTTATTTTACTTTGTGTTAATAATTTATAATCGATTCAATTTATAATTTAATAGGCAGAGGGGAGAAGACGTTTATGTGATGTCCTGTCTATTTTTATCCTTTAGTTTTGAAAAGGTATCCATCCATCCATTCTCCAACCCGCTATATCCTAACTACAGGGTCACGGGGGTCTGCTGGAGCCAATCCCAGCCAACACAAGGTGCAAGGCAGGAACAAACCCTGGGCAGGGCACCAGACCACCGCAGGGCACACACACATCAAGTACAATTTAGGATCGCCAATGCACCTAACCTGCATATCTTTGGACTGTGGGAGGAAACCAGAGCACCCGGAGGAAACCCACGCAGACACGGGGAGAACATGCAGGGAGGACCCGGGAAGCAAACCCAGGTCTCCTAACTGCAAGGCAGTAGTGCTACCCACTGCGCCACCCTGCATTTATTTTATTTTACATGTATTTATTAAAGCACGTCTCTACATTATGGTACACATCATATACAAAATACACATGCCAGAACTTATATTTATATATACGTTTACATTTATTTGCTTGGCAGAAGCTTTTATCCAAAGTGACTTACAAAAAAAGGTAAACAATGGAGTAACATTAGGCCAGGACCTGTTTGTTCAGGTAATGTAATACAGTAAGAAATAAGTTCAAATAATTCAGAGAAATAAGCTGTCGAGGCCCGGGAGGTAACTACATGGAGTTTGACGGCTCTCTCTGTGGATTTTTCTCCTGCAGCCAAAAGACTTGCAGTTTAGTTTGTTTGGCTGCTGACACCGGGCTGAGTATTCATGAGGGAGGATGTGTGTCAATGTGTTCCTTCCAAAACCCTAAAACTTCCAAATTGACAAGAACAGGCCATTTAGCTCAACAGGCGCAGCCACTTAACTCCTCTAAAATAACATCAAGTTGAGTTTTGCAGGTCCCTAGGGCCCAGCTCTGTGAACACTGAACACTAGAACACTACACTAAACTATTCCAGCTTTTGAAGTTGGTGGGAATAGTTAGAAACACATTACTAATAGTTTAACTTAAGCATAGCTGCATTTGTTCAGAAATACCAAAGTCCTGCAGCTTTTAGCTCACTTCACAGGACAATTCTGTCAATAGTATGACCCATTTTCAAATTATTGCACTGACAAAATATCTTCATTTTGATCACTCTATTTAAGTTCTACGCATAATATAACAGTGTGATCAAACTTAAAGAGGAACGAAACAAGATAAATAACCTTTAAACAGAACTTTCTTTACACAAGAACTTTCCTTTTCTTTGCAATTTCCATTTTTTCTCTGAACTGTTTGCTTTGAATTTTACTAAAACTTTTAAAACAAAGATATTTGGATTGGGGAATTATTTGAAAATGTGCCCAACTATTGCTGGAACTGTCCTATGAAGCAAACTAAAAGCGTTAGAACTTTGGTAATTTTGGTCAAATGCATTTACTCTTACGTTAAACTGTTAGTAGTGTGTTTCTAACTATTCCTAGTAACTTCAAAAACTCAAATAATTTAGTGTTGCATCCAGGTATGCAAAGTTTATAGAAACTAACTCTGTTATATACTGTAATGCATCTATCTATCTATCTATCTATCTATCTATCTATCTATCTATCTATCTATC
>JANRMT010049829.1:28319055-28342884 GCA_026402145.1 Polypterus bichir lapradei | reverse complement strand
AGATAGATAGATAGATAGATAGATAGATAGATAGATAGATAGATAGATAGATAGATAGATAGATAGATAGAACTTTATTTGTCCTCAGGGGGAAATTTAACTTTTTACAGAAGCTCTTTAAATAAGTAAATACCCATGGTATAAATCACCCTATGGTCTAGATACACACAAGAATAACTAAAAAGGAAGTAAATTAAAAATGCAGATGTATTGCTGTTAGTATAATGGAGCCCCAGTATTTTCTTGACACACTTTTGCTGAATAATTAATTGGCTGAAAGTCTCCAGCATAATAGTAACTTGAGGATGCTGCTACTGCCAGCACAATAACACCGCAAATTCACAATTAGCATGTTCCTTAATTATATAAACTACTAATCAAGTCTGATAGCAGCCAAATGATTAGTCTTTGTTTCATGACACACAGTGCTCACAAAGATGTCAGAATGGTATAATGCTGGCTGTGACAACATAAAGCCTGTTATGCCTGGCACTCATTCTGAAGGACCACCAAAGCAGAAAGACTAATGAAATGTACCATGGTCCATTGTGGTGTTTTTTTTTTGTTTTTTTTAGTCAATGCTTTCTTTCATTTGTATTAATGTGGTTCCTTTCATGACGGATCTGCATGGATAATGCAACTGACTACAAACTGTCAGCTCATGACTGGACAATCCTAGCATCTACTGCAATGTCTGCCATTGACCACATTTCTGCACCTCTGTTGGGCATGAAGTTCCTGAGCTGCTATTTGCTATCATCAGGTCTTATATTTAGTGATGGTCCTGTTTCTGTCTTAACATTGGTGATCATTCAATATGCAGGAGTAACTAAAATTAAAAGGGATATGTGCAAAAAATGATTGCATATTGTGACAGATAGGGGGCGCTATCGCTCCCTTGAACCCTTGACCAAGACGTCAAACACGAGGTAAAAGCCCAAATATTGACTTTATTAATAATGCACACTGCACAAAGCACCCTCCTCTCCACAATATTCATTAAATTAAACAATACACTAATCAATAAACTCTACACCACTCCCAGACGCGTTGCCACCCTTCCACCCAGCTCAGCTCGACGTCTGAGAGTTCCCACAGTTCTGTTATAGTCCCTGACCCGGAAATGTTTCCCATCCTTCAGTCCATGATTCCTTATCACTTCCTGGTCAGATAAAACGTCCTTTTCCTTACCCCAGAAGCACGTCATTCTTCTTGTCCATGTGACTCGGATGTATTTCCGGGGCGTAGGGCAAATAATCTTTTCTCCTCCCTGCAGCTCCATCTAGTGGCCCCTGTGGTATCCAGCAGGGCTGAGGATGAAAACTCCACTGTCCATAATTCCCTGCTGGTATTCGGGGCACCTCCATGCTGCAGGGAGGGCTCCACCTGGCGGTATGGGGGTATTGGCCGGGATAACTGGCCGGCCATAGACCACAATATCTATCTATCTATCTATCTATCTATCTATCTATCTATCTACAGTATCTAGTTCCCAGAAACACATAGGTGAGCCTTTTTTAGATGGTAAGTATAATTTTTGATTTACATAATGTCAAATGACTAACAGACTCTGACCCTACTGGTCAAATTTAGGACCAGTACCATTAAGATGGAAGTTGGCAATCTAAGCTGAGATCAACACATTCCTCAGCCAACTGTCATGATTAGAGAGAAAGAGAGCTTTGCAGAATAACATGCTCTGCAAGAAAATTCTTTCAAAGTCTTATCATAGTCTAAAGTGGTAGATATAGATAGGGTTGCCCTACAAGGGATAGTTGGTATATTTCACCACCCTTGCTGAAGTAAAGTCGGCTAAGCCTTGGACTAGGCAGATGCAAATAGAGCCTGGGCCAAGGTCTTGATGTGTACCTGCCAGCCGACCTTACTTGGTCAATTAACTTTACCTCCATAATCAAGAAGGCGCAGCAGTGTCTCCACTTCCTTCAGTGGTTGAAGAAGGCAAGCCCTCCCATTCTCACCACATTCTACAGTTGCACCATTGAGAGCATTCTGACCAGCTGCATCACTGTCTGGCGCTTCAGTGTCTCTGATTGTAAGGTCTTACAACAAATAGTGTACACAGCAGAAAATATCATTTCAACCTCTCTGCCCTCCATTAAAGACATATGTATTAAGCTTATAGTATCATGGAGGACCGCTGCCACCCCTCCAGTAGTTTTTCAATTTACCACATGTTTCTGTAGCATCTGAGTCAGTTCTGCCAGATTCTGCAACAGTTTCTACCCCTTGGTTATCTGGACTTTGTGCTGCTCCCCTGCCCTCAGATCTGCTTCTGCTGTAGTAGTTTATTTGTTTGTAGTACAGTTGTTAAATTTCTTACTTTTGTAGTTTTTATTATTATTTATTTATAGTATAGTATAGTCCCTTATCTGTCTTGCACTTGTGTGTTGATGAATATGTTGCACCACGGAATGTTATTTCATGTCACTGTATGCTGCAATATGGTGTATGGATGGTATAACACTTGACTTGACTTGATGTGAACCCAGGACTCTAGAGGTTAATGGCAGCAGCGCTGCCCACTGCACCACCATGCTGCCTCATCTGAGGAGGGTATATGAAGACCATAATGCTTAGAATTAATTAATCATGCAGGATGTATGGTGAAGAGAAACCTCAAAAATGCTAAACACAGAGGTACACAAGTTGTCAGCAGAAAGAATGGGGCTGGATTCTGGAATGTAAGCACAGGAGAGGAGCACACCCAGGTTCTACTTGGTCTTGCTAAAATGTAAATATGTTGAATAAGCTTGATGTCTTGTAGGCAGAGTGGTGGCTCTGAGCTGAGGGTAGAGATCTGTGCCAGCAGTTGGAAGGTTGCTGGTTTGAATCCCATAAATACCAGAAGTGATTCCCTTGCGTTAGGGCCTTTGAACAAGGCCCTTAACCTGCAATTGCTCTGTCCTGGGTATGACGTTAATCTGTATCAAGTCCCCCAACTTTCAAGGGAAAAGTCAGGAGTTGGTAATGAGACTGAACCTCCAGTCACTGAAAAAAGACCTCACACCATTCCCTTTGAACTAGTATAATGGTGAGGTGTCACCCATTGCTTGGTTGCAGTTTGGTCATAATTTGGGATCCTGAGGTGGTTTGTCATGTGGTGGGTACGGCAACTCGCTGTATCAGTATATGCTCCTAACCTCTATTCATGTCTCCAATTGTTCCTGGAAATAAATTACAGTGAGAAATGCACATTTCCATCAAAATTAATCAACCATGCAATTATTAAAGCGGTTGCACAAATTCTCAGAGAGGTAGAACATGCAGAAGTAAGACATTTCACAACAGAGACAAACAAGTCCATGAGGCTTGTCTTCGGACTTAACCATATGTAAATGTTTCACTTACTCCATCAGAGATCAGCAGATAAGGAGGTGAGAGAAAATGATAAATGTTTCACTGATCTGATCCACTCTGTTGAGGAAGCCTGCAAGAAAGTGACAGAGCAAATCAGAGAACGAGAGAAGAGAGATGTGGAGAAGGCTGAAAGGCTCATAGAGCGACTGGAGAAAGAGATTGAGGAGCTGAAGAAGAGAGACGCTGCACTGGCTGAGCTTTCAGAGACAGATGACCAAATTCTGTTTCTCCAGGTCAGTGGCTCACTTCAGAGGGAATATGAACATGCCAGGGCACGTGGGAGCAGAGGGCACTTAGATGAAGTAATGGGAAGACCTGACAAGGCCTCTTAGGCCCTTAATAACAGAAGAATGTCTCTTAATTTCAGTTCACCTCTCTGAAGTCCTCTCACCTTTTCTTTCCTCATGCAGACTTTTTCATCTCTTTGTGCCACTCCTGAAGATGCAGAGTCTCTCAGCATTGTGGTTATTATGGAATTCTCTTCTGAAAACCTCAGGAAGGAATTATCAGATCTCAAGAAACGCCTGGACAAGATGAACCAGTGGGATTTTGAGAAATACGTTTGGACAGGTGAGTTACCTCAGACTTTCATCACCAGGTGTCATCCATAGGTAGTGATAAGTGACGCAGGCAAGTTTCAGTTTGTGCACAGTGACACTAACTGACCCTAAAGTTTATTTTGCAGGGAATTTCATATTTGCAAAACACGAAACTCATTAAAGAGTTTTTTGGGGGTATTGAAGTATTTTCTTTCCTATTTGTAAAGCACGTAATCTGCACCACACCAATAAAATATATTCTGTTTCCATGGAAGAGTGCTGTGAGTGCTTATGTTCCACACAAAGACACACCAAAACACCCCATTGTGCACATTACAGGAAACTCAGCAACTCCACTACCCCATCCAACAACTGTCTTATTTTTTTTAATTAATTTTATTTCAACAAAGTAGCAAGAACTAGGACATTCAAGCAGATAAAATTTGCAGAACTTATATGACAAATTATTTCAATACCAAACTAGAAAGAGTACTAAAGAGATTTGTCCAAAGTTATATTAATTTTGCTGCAATCCCAAAACATATGGCCTAGTGAGGCTGAGCCTAGATGGCAATGCTCACAAGTTGGATCTTGCCTTTGGTACCTTTTGGACAATTTTAAACGAGTGTGGCCATGTGCAGTAATGACCAGACGGGCAACAGTGAAAAGCTGGAACATCCACCAGGTCATCATGGTTAATACAGAAAGTCCAACTCAAAATGCACCTTAAGGCCTTAACAGAAAATAAGCTCTTTGGCTTCAATATGAGAAAAGGGTCTTTTCTTGGGAGCTCCATCGGGTGGTTCGCTTTCAGGAGAGAATAGCACCTCCTTTCGTGCAGCTGGGCTTCTTAATAGCACGTACGCAGGAAGGAGCGGGGCTAAGTGCCATCAGCTGCGCAGGTTCTTGGAGAATCAGGGAGAGAGGGATTAGAGAATGTTAGGGACAGTTCCTCCTCTCACCCCGGCGGGTTATTACGTATCTCAATTGAGCCTGATGAGCATCCTTGACTCAAGATAAGTGTGATCGATAATAGATTTTAAGCTGAATTATTGAGTGTTTGGCACATTTTCATGGCCAGAAAGACTTGGGGAGCCCAAAATAAAACATTGTGGAGCCAGCTGGGCAACCCCATTTAATGAAAGAAACACAAAAGTATTGTGGATTACCAACAAGAAAAAAAGTTGGTCAATCCAGGATTTATAAAAAACAAACAAAAGAGCTGCTACTTGTGTTTAGAATGCTCAAATGGTAAATCATGTCAGATTCCGGCAGCTCAGGAGTTCAGAGTCCAAATGAGACACCTTTTATTGGGTCTTGACCGGAAGGGATGGGGGTGTCTCCAGGCTCTGACGGCGGTGTCAGTTGCTGAGGCTCTTCTCTGTACTTTGGATGGAATAGAGAGAATGGTGAGTCACAGCGTCTCCTCCTGGTCTTGAGTGGAATCGCTTACCTTTCTTAAGCCCTGAAGGTGATTCACAAGCACACATGCATGGTAGCATACAAAGCTACAGTGTGTTCTATGCATGGCTGTCTTACACTCCTTTTCTGCGATCTTAATTGAAGGATCCCTTCTCCCACTGTACTCTGAAATCATTGAAGGGAAGATTCTTTGAGATGCTTCTTTGAGACAGAGAGAAGTGTGCGGAATTTACACAAGAAAACTCTTCCAGACACGAACTAAACGCCTTCCTTCTTTACATGAATGTCATGAAGTTTGCTGGAACCATAATGCAATTTCTTTTGTGAAGTAAAACACAACAGCTTCGCTGTGAATTCAGTCTTGCATAAATCATTTTACTCTTCTCTATCCATAGGTTAATTAGACATACAGGACATTTTGGAAGAAATGACTGAAAGAACTGAATGGTTGCTCTAATTTGCCAAAGACTAAATCTAATATCTCTACCACTACTACTTACGAGGGTTTAATTCTCCCCAATCAACTTTAAGATAACCTGTTATTCTTTGTTAAATCACTTCTTGTTTGTCTTACCCCATAAAACCACACTGCAATATTAAACAGATGTGATCCGAGGTTGATACATTTATTAGTTGACTTTATAGAAACAATAACAACAACAACAAAGGAAAACATAGATATTAACAAGAGTCAAGCAAGGAGTAACACCCAATCCCAGCAGCTAAATTTTTCCGTCTCGGTACCAGCTGGTATTCATCGCCTTTTACAGAATTTTAAGCTTCACTCAAAAGTGGATCCCAAAAGGCCACAAACATTGTGGCCCACTGGCTACTTCCTACTGTGAAGTATATACCTCCAATCATTCCTCATCTTCTCTCCAAATGAAAGCAATCCTCCATAGGAAATGTCTGATAATGTGCAAATATAACATACTTAGCTACGTGTGGCATTCTGGACAAAAAACCACCTGAACACTCCCTAGCAGTTTTATTGTATTCGTGAAGTTGGAGTGCTATCTTCTAACTCTTAAGAATTACCCAGGGTAGAGGACGTGGACCCACCTATGCCTGCTGCCCCACTGGCTTTCAGAAGAAGACACCAGTGATACCATATCTTAGCCGTATCTCTGGTATATGAGTCGCACACACACACACACACACACACACACACACACACGTTGTTTGTAGTGAGAAGTGAGGTGCATGCAAGAGGCAAAAAATGTCAAAGTGCATGCGTGTGCCATCTAGTGGCTGTGGTTGAACATGAGCAGAGCGGACTGCACCATACACATCAAGGTGTTTTGTTTATATATGTGTAATCCTTTTGGTTTTCAGCTCAGTTTTACTTTCTTTGTTCACTTCGAAAAAGAAAAACAATTACACATACTTATTTACAGGTACAGCTATGGATGCCTCTTAGGAACATTTTTTTAAATGGACTGTTCCTTTCTTTACTGTTTCACATTCCATTCTTTCAACAGTATTGTAGCATCTGCGCCAAATGCCTAAATGGATGGATTCTCTGCTCTTTACATTGAGGTGGCTCACTATCCTTAAAAGGACTGCTCTTCTTCTGCCGCACTAGTTGGAAAAGCATGCGACTTTGCAGACTTGTCGTTTATATATTCTCCCCTGCCACTGGTGATGCAATGCCAGCTCATACTTGTGTGACTCATCCCTTGCTGACGTAACTTGTACCCTCCCACTGAATTCGCTGTCCCTAGCGAGTCCTTCCAAATCCCAGCACTCCAGATTACGAATTTGAGCCTCTAAATTCTCCAGCACTTCCTCTAAAGAGCTAAGCAGGTCTGTTTTTTGGTCTTGAAGCACCTGGCACTCTGCTAAGTCAGACTTTAGGGCTTCTCATCCCACTTCTGATGCCAATATAGTGTTGGTGCTGAGCACTGCAATAAATGTATTCTTTGCCCTTTACATGGTTCTTTTAAGGATTGCAAGCCACCTCAAAGAGCAATATGAAGAGCATATGATTCATCAATTGTTGCGCTCACCACCAACGCTATAGTATTATAAAATAAAGCAAATGTTAACCAACAAGTACATAAATGTATTTCTGTTACAAACTTACGTTCTTATATTTATTATGAGCAGCTTTTAGAACGATAGCAATGTGTACTGTATGTAAACTACACTTGGTCTGAATTACTGTCTATTGGGCTTAGACTTTGAATTTAATTAGCAATTTAGTTATACTCAACAATAATTGGTAAAATTAAAATCACATAAACTCACTTAATCTAATTCAGGGTTGAGGAATAAATGATACTGTAAATTAGCACTTTTCATTTTCATTGTACCAATAATTACATCCAGTAAGTGAAAGAAGTTCATTAATGCTTGACCTTCCAATGAACGCAACGACATTGCGTGCAAATCCATGCAAATGAAGTGCCTGCTATTATTCTGCAAATTACCAGAATTCTTTAAACAGCAGGCGACCATCTTACTGGACCGTCTCACTAATTGGCCTGTTCTTTCAGACAGAATAAAATTTCAATATGTATGGACGGTAAGAGAAATTCTCTAATTGTTAAGGTTTAAAGACTTGAGATTCTTGACAAGAGCGAATTTAATTAATGAAGATGCGGAGAATTCAAGAAGAGCTGTTGCACTGTCCTTCCCAATATTAATTTTACACCTTTCTTTTTTATTAAGTCAGTCAATCGTCAGTATACTTGTCGGAGTCACCGATGGCTGAAAGCAGAGATCATTTCTTGCAGTGTAAGTTTGCATTTATTTATTTATATATTTATTTATTTAACTCTCATTACTCCTAAAAATGTGTTCCACAGTAATAAACATGTTAGAAAATGGCATAACATTCAAGTACATTTAAGGGCTGTGCAGGCAATGCAGTCCACCGTAGACTGCATTCAGTAGAAAGTTTCTTGAAACTTCTCAATCCATTTTGGAGTTATGGGGGCTAAAGGCTATCCCACCAGGATTAGGCAAAAGGCTGACGGGCTTGGGCAGGACTCTTGTCCATCACTGGGCCAACCCTTATTCACATACGCCGACACACACACTCACACCCCATATTCATATATAGTGACAATTTGCAGGTGCCAATTAACATAAGCTACCTTCTGTCCTTTGGAGCTTCAGTATGACAGGCCATGATAATTTTCATGAAATGGGACTTGCAAAGCTATTCATTTATAACAAATGTTAGGGAATAACTTTTATTACAGGAAGTTACCATTATGGATGTCAGGTGAATGTGGCACTCAGATGGTAAATCGTAGGGTGACCAGGTTTTCAAAGTCCCAAACTGGGACACTGGTGTAGTATGTATGCCCAAGCATAAAGCTCATCGTCATTTATTTAATCTCTGCTTTATCATCATCATCATCATCAGAAAGGTTCACGGCACAAGAAAAAAACAAATATACATAGATGATGACATTGGATACTTCACAGTTGTTAATGCGGAGACATATAAATGGAAGTACACTGTTTTAGTCTGCTTCTTATTCCTTCTCACAATGCTGTTCAGATTTAGTAAGTTATTAATTAAGCTTTCCCAGTCAAAGTTTTAACCGCACTACCATATGTATTGTGACCACTAGGGGCGATGTAGCACCTCAAACCTCACAGTCACAAGTCCTGGCTTAAATAAAAGGTTTATTTGCAAAATTACCTTCCCAAAAGACTTCAATAGTGACATAAACACAACACAATTGTTCATCTTTCTCCTTTCACTCCTTTCTAACTCGCCTGGCTGAGGTCGAGTGGCATCTTTTATCTTGGACCTTGGAGTACTTCCGGTGCTACAGCATAGCCTATTGAAAGTTCAGATGGAAGCCACACAAAGTAGGCATTTACTAATCCCAGCAGCTCCCAATGGTGGCCGCCATGGGACTACAGGTCCCAGAATGCCCTGCAGGTATCCGCATGGGGATCCTAGTCCAGGGATGCTGCCCTCTAGCATACTAAGAGAGCATTTCGTCCTGAAAGGTTGCTACCACTGCTGCCCACATGCTGTGTGAAGGCAGCCAGGCAACTGGCCTGCCATGAATTACTGCTGGCCATCGAGCTGCCCCCACGAATAGGTGCTGACAGCAGCCAAAGCACCCAGCAACGGATGATTTATGTTGATTTATGTGTGAAGCCATTGCTTTGTGTGCTTTTCTGTTTTTTGGAAAAAATATTCAGCCCTCAAAGAGTTAAGGAACCTTTACTGGAAGGGATGCCAGCGTACCCTCTTTCTTTTTGGCATGTCGTACTTGTTTCCTGCCTGAGAGAGGATGGTCCTAACCTTCCTTTTCTTTCTTCTGAAGGGCAGGCCTCCTGTCTGAGTAAGGACCCTTACCCCACCATGGCCGGGATGCTATTCTAGATGCGGTATCCATCACGGGTATATTACATCATTAAGGTGGTGGTGGTAGGAGGGGGTCTCCCTTGGTGTTTCGTGCGCATTGACCCAAATATATTATGAGGATGTTTGTTTCTGCAGAGCGATGTTTTATTAGAGGCACAACTTTTTTGTCATTTTGGTGTTTTTCAGTTATTTATCTGGTCACCTTGGTAAATTTTAGTGACAGTGAAATAGCGAATCATTATAATCTGAAGATAGTGGAGCTGTGAGGTTGGATTAGTGTCAGGTTAATGTTGAGTAAATGTTTATTTGCTGTTTGCACAATGGCTTACACAACAATGTACTTGCACCTTCTTTCGCTAACTCTGTGTGTGTGTGTGTGTTATTCAGCTCATACACAGTTTCATTGTCAACAATCCTGGGTTCAAGAAGCCAAGGAACGTGGAGTCAACCCAGACCATCACCCCCTGTCTATAGAAGGTCTTACAGTTGAGCAAAACCCAAGCCATGATATTGTTGGAATTGCCTGTAGAGCTTGGAGAGGGGGTTGTGTTGTGGCACAGGACTGAAGGAGACTAGAAAACAATTCCTGAAGCATTGAAGGCTCCAAAATGCACTGCGGTCTCCACAGTTGTTAAATGGAGGAAGTACGGAACAACCAAGACTCTTCTTAGAGATGGCTACCCAGCTAAACTGAGCCGGATTGCTTTCAGGGCAGTGTACTGTCTTGTGAACAATGCATCCCTGATATTTGTAGCAGTGCTACTATTAGTTAAAACCGCATCTCCCAGCAGTCCTTGCAGAGGCTCTGATTGGTCTTCCGTCTGGGATGCAGGGGCTGTTGGAGTCAAAGGTGGTTAGAATGGCTCTTAAAAGGAGGCCCAGTGTCCAAAGAGGAGGACTGTTTTTTGCTGTATTCTGTGTTTCCGTGTACCTGTCTGTCTGCCTTCTGTTGGTTAACCGTACTTAGTCATTGTGTCCTGGATTGTTTTGTTGTTGGGGTCTGGATTCTCTTCTGTCTTCCTGTGTGCTGAGGACTGATAGTGGATTCATGGCCTTTCAGCAAGAAAAGGCGCGCTCCTGAACCGTCCACCTATCTTCACCATTTTCAAGGACTACCGGTAGGACTGTTTTTTCATTCCCTTTCAACGTACAGATCTCAGGACTTACTATCTTCATCATTTCATTACATCCGGTGCTGTTTTCCATGGACTTTGCTGTGGGGGTTGTTTGTGTTTGTGTTTTTAATGTAATATCGCCGTAGGGGTACAGGGATGGTATATATTTAATTTAATTTCATTATATTCTTTAATTGTTGTTTGATTCAAGTGTGCATTATTTTGTCTTTGTTTGTGAGTGTGTACGGGTCGGGCCAAGGCTGGGAGCATCCCTGGGATCTCCTCCATAAAAATAAATAAATCACCGTCTTCTTGATGGTGTGAATCTTATTGACCTCCTTTATTTTTATTTTTACTTTCTCGTATACATAGCCTAGAGAAAGTACAGGAATCGTGAAAAAATTCGACCTCGAGATTTTGATGAATCTTGATGTTTTAGACCTTCCTAAAAGTCCGAAAAATACCATTTTTGAAATTCTGTTTGTCTGTGTGTAAACACGATAACTCGAAAACACTTTGACCTCGATCAATGAGATTTTGTACACCTGCTTTATATCAAAAATAAGTAATCCTATCAACTTTTGGGCCACTTCCAGCAACAGAAAGTGGTACTTTCACTGAACATAGTTCAGATATTTTCAAGTCAACTATGACTATAAATAAAGATATATGATTAAACTTTTGTGTGAATATTAGAAATGATGAAAAATAAGTAGATGTGAAATTTGACAACAATGGTGCAACCAGAAGTGGTACTTTAACTGAATACTTTAGCAAATTTTCAAGTAAGCTATAGTTATAATTACAGATAGATGATTCAAATTTTGTATAGCTATTTATAATGATAAAAAGCAAACAGATATAAAATTTGAGATAAATTACTCAACCAGAAGTAGTATTTTATTTAAACAACCATCTGAATTTTTCATGGAAATATAAATGTGTACACAATATTAAAAACTGTATTCAATATAACACATATTTCAATATCTATCATTAATTTTATTTGAATTTATACATCATCGGTTTAAAAATAATGTTTAAACATTGAACATCCCATGTAAATATAAAGATGTAATGGGAACAATAAGCTCCCATGTCCACGTCGTGTTCCTGGTAATACATTTAATATTATGATGTTTTTTTATTTCCACCAGCACTATCATAATTAAATGTAGCTAAATGCAGTTTTATTTATATGAATTTAATGCAACAAATATTATATAATGCTAACACTTTTTCTATGTTTTTGGGTGACTATAACTCTTTTCACTTTGCATGTAATCTAGGTAATGCATATGTAATCACGAAAAAATTCCACTACCATTTACGGCATCCCTAAACGCGAAAATATCATTTTAATATAATGTTTGATTATAAATAGAGATCAATGATTGTGTATTGATATTATCAATTAGTTATGATAAGAAACAAGACATATGATATTTGAGAAATATTGCACAACTGGAGTAGTTCTGATGACCTTTTCCTCTATCTCAGTATACGTGAAACTCGAGGGGGGCACACTCCCGATTTTTTAATTATCGTAGCTACTTTAAAGAAAACAAATGCTGCAGGACTTTTTGTACCTATTTGCTCATATGTGCTGCACGACCTCGAACCGGTAAAGCTCGAACTGGAAGTGCAAACCCATAACTAAAAAATTAAAACACTTTGCAGCAGAGTTGCTGCACCAATTGGCCCTGCAGTGTCCTTTAAAGCTTTGGACAGAGATTTTGCTGGCCTCCTCCATTTCAGTGGTCTGTTTCATATTATAGGACCACTGTTAGCTGGATGGCTTTTGAGTGGTAGGTCATTATTTATACACTGACCACATTATCTGCTGCTCTGTTTAATCCAAAGCTGCTTAAATCTTTTTTGAATCTTACAGTCGTTATTTGTGATTCAGTCATCGATTTAATAGTTAATTGTATGCAAAGGTGTACCTAATACTAAGTATATTAAAAAAGATTTACCAAGAATTAGCCATATGTCCACATTTATTATTATTATTATTCTGTGGTTTTCTTTTTCTTTCAGATGCTTGTGATCTCACACTGGACCCCAACACAGCAAATAAAAACCTCTGTTTGTCAGATGGGAACAAGAAGGTGACGGCATGGCAAGACATGCATTTCCATCTTAATCACCCTGACAGATTTGACCTTTATGAACAAGTCCTCTGCAGAGAGAGTCTATCTGGGACTCGTTGCTACTGGGAAGTGGAGTGGAATCGAGGAGCAGATATTGCAGTTGCATATAAAGGGATCGGCAGGAAAGGAGTAGACAAGGAGTGTCTCCTCGGATGCAATGACATATCCTGGAGCTTGTTTTGCTCAGATGTCTGCTTTGCCGTATGGCACAACAGTAGGAAGATTGAAATAAGTGCCCCACACTGTCTAAGAATAGGGGTGTACCTGGACTATCCTGCTGGACTGCTCTCATTTTATAGTGTCTCAGACACAATGACCCTCCTGCACAGATTCCAGACCACTTTCACTGAGCCACTCTGTCCAGGGTTTAGTCTTTATTATCCGGATTCCAGTGTAACAATCTGCACGCTCTCCTCACCTTCCCTATAAGGAATAGTCCACCCAAAACTGATACTCTTACCCCATATAGTTTGTACTGATGGTCGAGAAAAATGTTTAATTTCATGTTTCCATACTGAATGGAGATAACAAAGTTTGTGATAGAATGAGCATTGATAGGAGCAAGTGCTGGACAACAGCAAGCAATATAAAATGGTGCTTATATCACATATTTCAAGTCATCCAGTTGTATGCTTACAACATCCCAAACACATGTATTTTTCTAAAACATATCGTTAAACAAAAGTGGAACATACTCGGACACAAACAAGCATTAAAATACAATAATAATACAATACAGCTTATTTTGGTATAGTGCTCTTCACTGAGTGCAGGCTCAGAGTGTTGTGAACAAATCACAGTTAAAATACAATTCCAGATTATACTAATTACTAAATACAGAACTGGCACACATATAAATGCAGATTTGTTAAAACTGACAAAGGTAGAGACTAATTAAACGTCAATAGGAACCAACAATATCTGGCCATTAACTAACTGATGAACAACGGTAGAAATTAAAATCGTAAAAGAGAAATCCAAAAATAACATCACAGTCCTGCAGACCTCTGCCAACTGGCCACCTACCCACTCCTGGGTTTTCTATAGTGGAGTCTGTGCTGGCCGTCCAATCTGATGAGAGAATCTTTCCATCCAATGATTCCAATGCCCCTTTATCTGAGATGACTTTTCCACATGCAGGAGAGCGGCCCAGCAGCAGAGCGGTGGCACCCAGTGCCACATCCAGATACCCAGAAAAGAAACAGAATAGAGGAGGGTTAGTAACGGTTTACAGATTTATTGATATGACTAACAAACAGAAATGTAGTATGCACAGCTAATGAGCAGCTCTAGCCAGGATATGCCAAACTAAGTTTGTAAGGATATTTAAAGCTGGCACTGAAGGGGCATCTCTTACAGTATATTAGCAGGCGGATCATTCCACAGCTTCAGGGCCCTGTAACTAAAAGCTTGACCTCCCACTGTGATTTTATTAATCCTTAGAATCTTAAATTGGCTGATATCTTGAGCTCTCAATATGCACTTTGGTTTGTAAGTAATGATAAGCTCAGATAAGTAAAGCGGGCCTTGGTCATTTAAGGTTTTATAAGTTAAAATGGGGAGAAGTTTTGAATTTGAAATTGAATTATAGACCCCCACCTGTCATTCCTTTTATATTCATATCCACATCTGGAGTACTTCGGGATTATTTAGTAGCAGTCTTTGAAACTCCTCAGGTGAGGTAACGTTCTGCTTCTTGAAGCATCTCAGATATGCACAAATACAAGTCAATTGAAGACCCACCTCTCCTCCGCCTTCATTGGTCAAGAGTCCTGTCTTCAATTCAAAAGCACAATCCAGTGCAAAAGAACTTCCTGTTTGTGGAAGATACATGTGTTTTGCATGTTGTGAGCATACGACTGTAACGTAAGATTTTTTTGGCGGACATTTTTAATATTCATTGCAGTTGTCGAGCATTGGATCACCGTAGGCTTGAACTCTCTCAGAAACTTTGTTACATCTGTTCTGCACAAAAATCTGAAATTAAAAATTTTCATCTGCCATCACTACAAAGCAAATGGAGTAAATAACAGATGAAAAGTTTTTTGGTAGGAGAATTTCCTTTAAAGGGTGTGAACCACTAGGGGTGTTGCAGCACCCCAAACCTCAGACACAACAGCACAGACACAGTTCCAGATGTCAATAAATAGATTTATTGCCATAAATACCTTAACACACTCTACAGCTCCAACAATATGACTCTTCCTTTCTCCACTCCTCCCAAATGGGCTTCATCAGGTTTAATTCCCGACTGAAACCGTGCTATTGCATTGCTTCCATGAAACACTTTGGGGTCAGGCAGAATCCTCCACTCCAGCAGCATTCCCAAGTGGCACCCGAGGACCCCAACAGGACTGCACACCAACACTACAAATCCCATTCAGCCCTGTGGGTGTACACGGCAGAGGGGGGTTGTCACCCAGTGTACTGAGGAAGCACGCGGCATGGGAAACAGTCTCCCCTTATAATGGCCTCCCGACTAGAAAAGGTACCAGTGCCCAGCCCAGTTGGGATGTTCTTCAACTTACATTGTTCATTTAAAAAAGCATCCCAGCCAGGTAAGGATGTCAGCCAACCAATGTTATCTATTACAAGGGACAATGAAAAATAAGTAATACATTAGGCATCTTTTTAATTTGAACTCGGGGTACTGCACATGGGTTAAAGAATGAAGAAAATGTTGACAATTAAGGGAGCAAACTACACAGAACAAAAGGCAAATGAATAGGAAAACAACAAACGAGAGGTAAGCATTTCAAGCTTTGGCAAAATGCAAACATTTTGAAGTGATTTGTAAATGTAAAAAAATCACACTGCTGTGCTATACTGAATCAATCTAAACATCCTGACAGATTTTCAGATTTTTATGTTCAAATTAGCTTTGCATGTTAATACTGAAATTATTACTCATCAACTAATTTTTTATCAATATTTCTCCAAATGTTATATTGTACAATAATGTAGCTTAAAAAATATTAAAGTTTATTACTGACCTTTGGAGTTTGGAGTTATTTGCACACTCATCGTCACCAAATTATCATCTTAAGGCAGTGATGGAGAACCTATGACACGTGTGTCAAAGGGGACACACAATGACGTTTTGGGTGACACTTTAGTGTTCACCAAGACCCAAGATACCAAATGAGCTGAAAAAATAATAACATAAGAAATCACAAAAAAATGAGACCTTGCACCACCCAGAGCTTAAAAAGGATTCTCATGGACCATATCAGCCAATCATTTGTCATCACGGCAGCCGCAAAGTTCAGTTGACTTCTAACCGCCGCACTGGAAGCTCATTTTCATGGCGCAACTGCAATATCTGCAACTGCAGGCTCCAAAATGAGCTCTTGTGTAAAAACTGCATTTATACTGTATTTGTTACTCGTGTGAAATGCATTGAATTATTTTTTTGCCAGGAGCCAGTTCAACAAGTACGGAATCTCTGAACTGCACAATGAAACAAAATGTATGAGTGTGGACACCAAGGGGTGTACAGCTGCCCAAGCCCCAGACACAACAGACACCAAGCCCAAGTTCAGCACACAAGTCACCTTTAATAAGAGCTGGGAAACGTTTCTCCCTCGTTTCCCCCCTTATACAGCATAGTACGTTAAGCGCAGTCCACAGCACTTTCTATCTCTTCGTTGCCTCCACTACTCTTCCAGCAAGCTTTTTCCACCTCCTCCCGACTCCGGCTCCCTCTGTGAGGTGGCTGGCTCCTTTTTAAGCCACACCTGGGAGCACTCCAGGTGGTTCGTTAGGGAGGTCTGGAATTGCTCCCACGTATGGCTGAAGCCCAAAGTATGGCTCTTCAGCTCCCACAGCTCCCCCTTGTGGCATCCATGGAACCCAACAGGGCTGTGCTGGCAAATAGTAATTCTCATACAGCCCAGTGGGAATCCGAGGCACCATTGCAACCCCAAGGGTTGGCTGCCAAGTAATAGTTTGGGGGAGATAGCACCCTTCAGAAGTCCTCTCCACCTTTCATTTAGGAAGCATCCCGATCAGGTAATGGCACCGGCTGCCATCCTTCACTTGGGTTAACCCTTATCTCGTACGTATCCCATAGATACTACATTCGTGATATTTTCACATACCTACAAGATATGTATGAGATAAGGGTTATCCCATATTTTTTTTTTTCATGGTGCGGTTCAGAGCTTCCCTAAACAAGAAACTGCTGCAGAGGTAAGGAAGTCATTAACCTCAAAGACTATTTCTGTATACTGTATCCATAGAGTCAGTGCTGACACTGTTTTTTCTCCACTTTGGCTAAGGGCAAGTAGTCTCCATTTCTAAGCGTGTGCTGTTTTTACGTTTCTCTCAACTTTCCCTCCTAATCCCTTCTAAAGCTAGCTTATTTTCCACGTTATACTTTTTGAGTCCTTATTCTCGGCATTAAACAATATTAAAATGGACAAAAGAAACTGACTGACAGATGAAGTTAGTACTGCTTGTTTGGGCTTGAAGTGCAGAAAGGGCTTACTTTCAATTTCAGACGTATCTATTAAAACTCAGCAACAAAGAAGCCATTAATTGATGTCAAATCAAATACAATGTATTTCATATATTATTCAGTTCACTTTAAAATTACTATTAAAAGTAGGGTCATTTTTTTAGTGCACTATTTTAAGCCCAATTATCATTGCACATATAATATTTTGTATTGTAAAATGTTTCTTTTACTTTTATAATACATAGCATCACACATGATTGGGCTGTTATTATTTTTTTTAATAAATGAATGTGTAAAGAATTATTTCTCTTTTGTTTAGAGGCAGGCGACACGCCAGCATAGTCAACTTAGGTATTTTCAGAATTTTTGACACGCCAAGCCCAAGAAGTTCACCATCTCTGTCTTAATGTGTTTCTGGTCCCTTTGTTCACAATATGACTTTGTTCTGGTATACCAAATTCCTCCTATTTACACATAGGAAGTAAAAATGTTAGGTTTGAATAAACAATGGGCGGTCTGAAAATCAAGAGTACACCTTATGAGAAGGATTTAGGAGTCGTAGTGGACTCTAAGCTATCGACTTCCCGGCAGTGTTCAGAAGCCATTAAGAAGACTAACAGAATGTCAGGTGTGAGATGTGGCCGGCTTGTCATCCCGGCCAATACCCCCAGGCCACCAGATGGAGCCCTCCCTGCAGTATGGAGGTGCCCCGAAGAACAGCAGGAAGTCATGGGACATGTAGTTTTTATACAAGATCCTGCTGGATACCACAGGGGCCGCAAGAGGGAGCTGCAGGGAGGACCGAAGACTTCTTTGTGCCCTTTAACCCGGAAGTTCGTCAAAGGAAGAGTGACGGGCTTCCGGGGTGAAGAAAAGAACATTTTTACCTGACCCGGAAGTGATACAAGATCACATGGGCAGGGGATTGAGAACACTTCCGGGTCAGGGTATATAAAAGGACTACGGAAGCTCCCAGACGGCGAGCTGAGCTGGGTGGTAGGAGGGCAACTCGTCTGGGAGTGGAGGATTGTGTTTATTGTTATTGTTTATTGTGATTTATGAGTATAGTGGAGGAGAGGGTGCTTTGTGCACTGTGGCATTTGAATAAAGTTGATTATTGGACTTTTACCTGGTATCTGGAGTCGTGGGCAGGGGTTCAAGGGAGCGAGAGCGCCCCCTATCTGTCACACAGGTTATATAGCGCCTAGATGTGTGGAGTACAGGACCAAGGAGGTTCTGCTCAAACTTTATAATGCACTGGTGAGGCCTCATCTTGAGTACTCTGTGCAGTTTTGGTCTCCAGGGTACAAAAAGGACATAATAGCACTAGAAAAGGTCCAGAGAAGAGCGACTAGGCTGATTCCAGGGCTAAACTTTTACAGTTTAAGCAAAAGAAAATTAAGAGGTGACATGATTGACATATTTAAAATTATGAAGAGAATTAGTCTAGTGGATTGAGAGGTCATCAAGAACACGTGGAGGCAGTTGGAAACTTGTGAAGGGTAAATTTCACACAAACATTAAGAAGTTTTTCTTTACACAAAGAATGATAGACACTTGGAATAAGAGATCAAGTAGTGTGGTAGACAGTAGGACTTTAGGGACTTTCAAAACTCGACTTGATGTTTTTTTGGAACAATAAGTGGATAGGACTGGTGAGCTTTGTTGGGCTGAATGGCCTGTTCTCGTCTAGATTGTTCTAATGTTCTAATATCGTTTCGTTCATGTATCAGGCTTCCTCATTGCAAAGCTCTATAAATATTAAGAGAGATGTAATGGTGGTGTGGACTCTGCTTTCCTCTTAGTGATGAAATAGTTGGAATTACACTAAAGCTTTCTTAAGGGCAATATTTTGGGTGGGTTGTTTAGGGTGCTGACGCCCAATTGAGAAACAGCTGGTGTCAAACCATTCATTAACATTGGCTGAACTGTTTTGGTGTAGCACCCCACCTACTCTCTTGCAGCCCTGTTTCTTGCTCCCAGCTGGTTGTGCCAGTAAAACCTCCACAGGAAGGCATCTGGGGAGGCATCAATATCAGATGCCCGAACCACCTCAATTAGCTTCTCTCGATAAGAATTGTCAGTGGGTCTACTCCAAGCGTCTTCCAGATATCTACACTTCTCATCCTTTCTGTAAGTGAGAACCTGGCCACTCTGTGGAGAAGAGGTCATTTTGGCCACTTGTATCTGTGAGCTCATTCGTTCAGTCATTACCCAAAGCTCATGACCATAAGTGAGGGTAGGGACATAGATCGACTGGTAAATCGAGAGCTTTGCCTTCTGACTCAGCTCCTTCTTTACAATTATGGATTGATATAGTGACAGCACCACCCCTATCCTCATCATGTTGTAACAAGCCTACATTGCACTAAAATTGGGTTTGCTCTCTTGACTGCCGTCACAGATGATGATAAAGGAATATCCCTTCAGGCATTATAGGTGACGACTAAGTCAGGGAGGACCCCGTCTGGTAAGAATTCTACCTGCCTAGAGCAGGCTTCATGTTTCTATGACGACTGAAGCAGGAAATGGGACGTTTCAGCGGGAAACTTTATTTTTAAGGGGAACAGCTAACCAAGAGGAAAGGAAAGAGAAGCAGAAGGCAAGGAGCTCGGCTATCTAAGACTAAGAAGACAGCGAGATCAAAGTTCAATCAGGGACGTCTGCTATTTGTGGGTAGCCACCCAATAACAAACAGTGTTGTGAATCCCCGAGAAGAGGCAAGGGTTTGGTTGTATGGCCCAGTGGTTCCCCAGGTGCTCTCGTTGGTGAGTTGGACTCGCTCTTAAATTCTTCAGGATAGCAAGAAAGCTGCCATATCCGCCTACTATCAATGAGAACCAGATTCATCGTCGTTTCACACAAACTGTGCTTAATCATTCTCTTTTTGATTATCTTTTCTTTTTGTGTGTGTATCGTACCAGGGTTTAAGTGTTTGGCCGCTGTTGGGTAGAGAGGTTGGGGAGGGCGTCCAGGGAAAAAGGGATCACAAAACAAGCACCCAGTCACCTTTTATGTAATGTACAAACACTGGATTCTGGAATGCGATACACTTGCATATTTAATCAGTTTAACTATCATCTGGGTTTCTTTCAAGTATTGGTGGGCACAGAGAGGGGGGAAGAGGGGTCGAGGACTGAATATTTTTAATGCTGATATATCTCTCGGGCATTGTCCACTTCCCTCTCGGGTGGTGAAGCGTAGCGATCGCACCCCTGATAAGGCAATTGTTACAATGTCAGTCTCACCATCCCTTTTCCCATCACGTGGGAACAAGACCCCAAAGTACTTAAACTCGTCCATTTGAAGCCATATGGTATCTGACCTCCCACTTGGAGAGGACAGTCCACCTTTTTTCCTACTGAGGGCCATCACCACAGATTTGGAGGTCTGCATCTGCTTCAAACTCGGTCACAAACTGCCCCAATGCCTGCTGGAGTTCACAGCCCGATAAGCCAACAGGATCACGTCGTCTGCAAAAAGCAAAAGTCTATTTTCAGAAGTGATTTATTAACAATATGTGTTGGGGACATTATGAACATAGGGCTTCATGGGACTTGAAGATTTTGTCATTGACTTTTTGAGTTTGTTTGCTGGTCACCAAAACACTCCTGTTAAATAAAAAAAGTTTGTCATATCTGTTCTTCGTGAAAACATGAGATTACATTTTCTTATAGCTGTGGAGTAATTCAGTCAGTCAGTCATTATCCAACCTGCTATATCCTAACACAGGGTCACAGGGGTCTGCTGGAGCTAGCACAGGGCACAAGGCAGGAACAAATCCCCAGACAGGGCGCCAGCCCACCGCAGGGCACACACACCCACACACAAAGCACACACTAGGGACAATTTTAGGATCGCCAATGCACCTAACCTGCATGTCTTTGGACTATGGGAGGAAACTGGAGCACCCGGAAAAAACCCATGCAGACACGGGGAAAACATGCAAACTTATGGAGTAAGCGACATATAAAAATAATATTTCTGGGAGGAGTATTCCTTAAGGAAGTCTAAATATAAAGATTACAAAAGGTCTCACAAGTCCAGCTTCATATAATGTTTTTTTCTGTTTTTTTTTTTTTTTATTATTATTTACCTTTATTTAACCAGGCAAAACAGATTAAGAACATGTTTCTTATTTACAACTGTGGCCTGGAAAGGGCAAAGCCTTAAGAGGGAAATGGGCTGGGGTAAGAAAAAAAAAAATAAAACATATTAAGAAAGATACACATATACAATATAAACAAAATTACGAAAGAAAAAAAATGTCATAAAAATATATAAACAATAAGAACATTGGAGCAACAATGAATAGAGCAGCAGTGAATTGGAGCAGCTAGCCTAAGTAACAGCGACACACATCTTTATAATAAGCTGAAATCCGTGATTGGAAAACTGATTTAGAAATGAAATTATTCAGTTTTAACATTTTCTGCAGGTCATTCCAGTCTCTAGCAGCAGCGTTCTGAAAAGACGACAGGCCAAGTACAGAAGTAGCCTTAGGAACTGTCAGCAGAATCAGATTAGCAGAATGAGTATTATACACAGAAGAAGAAAAGTGTAACAATTCCTGTAAATAAGGAGGGGAAAAACCAAGGAGAGTTTTGTAAATAATCATAAGCCAATGGACTTTACGGCGGGTGTACAATGAAGACCAGTTGAGAGAAGAATACAGGGTACAATGATGGGTTTTGAAAGGAGCATTTGTTATAAACCGGATGGCAGAGTGATAAAGAACGTCGAGCTTCTGAAGCAGGCCTCTGGATGCTGATCTGTAAATAACATCACCATAGTCAAACAAGGGAAGGATTGTCATTTGAACCAAAGTTTTCCTAGCAGATGATGTAAATGCAGAACGCATTCTATAAAGGAACCCAAGTTTCAATTTAATCCTAGACTTCAGATTGTCAATGTGTTTTGAGAAAGACAGAGTATTATCCAGCCAAATTCCCAGATATTTATATTCAGTAATCTGGTCCAGTTAATGGCAGCGCTCCTTGAGTTTCCCCACTGTGTCATGTCAGAGCTATCAAAAGCAGTGTGGCAATTAAGTTCACGGTAGCCATTTTTGTGTTATTAAAAATCCAGAGAAATAACGAGCAATAGAATGGAGAATTGCCGTAGAGCTTCGAAGTAATGTGTGAGCAACATTTATAAAAATGAAAAACGGCAGCCCCATCTGGCAAATAAAGCAACCCTCTAACTCCCTTAAAAACAATCCCTTGTTATTCTCACTTGGACTCCGTCCAAAGATTCATGCCGCGGTTCTTAAGTTTCACTTTTGTTTCTTCTAAACCTGCCGCAGCTTCCACGTCACTTTCTTTTACTCACTTCAAGCAATGGCAGGAGCAAACATTTCAGCATCAGATGACCTGGTGACTTGCCCGGTGTGTTTAGACCATCTGAGAGATCCCGTCTCTCTCCCATGTGGACACAGCTACTGTATGAAGTGCATTTCAGACTTCTGGGATCAGAACAGAGAGTGCCGATGCCCTCAATGCAGGCAGCCCTTCTCTCCGAGGCCAGAGCTGCGCAGAAATACCGTGTTGGCTGAGGTCGTGCAAAAATTAAAGAAGGCTGAACACTCAACTTCTGATATGTCCTCTCTGCCTCCAAGTCATTTTGAATCTCAAGTTGTGGAGTGTGATGCCTGCACTGGGATAAAGCTTAGTGCGCAGAAGTCCTGTCTCACTTGTTTGGCCTCCTTCTGCGAGACTCACATTCAGCCGCATTATGAAATTCCTGCCTGGAGAAATCACAAGCTAGTAAATCCTATTGGGAGCATGCAGGATAAAATCTGTTCAAAGCATCATAAAGCCTTGGACATTTTTTGCAGAACCGATGACATGTGCATCTGCTATTTGTGTGTAGCCACCGGACACAAGAGTCACGAGACAGTGGAGCCGCAATATGAAAGAACTCTGAAAGAGGTGAGTAGATTGAGCTTTTTAAGGGGGATTTTCCCAGCAAAAATGATAATTTAGTGGCACTTATCTATAGTACCTTACAGAAATTTGCTTTAAACATTCAGAATCGATCTACTGCTTCACGGCTCCAGAGAGGCAGGTCCAACATCCAAACAGCTCACTATGTTGATGAAGTCTGCATATTCGCTCTGAGTCCCTAATGGTTTTCTTCAGGTACTCAGGATTTCATTTGCACCTCAAAAATCTGCATATCTGACTAACAGGCGAAGGAAGGGTGATCCGCAGTGGAATGGTAGCCTATTTAGGGTGGGCTGGTGGTCTGCACACTGCGCTTTTAGCTTGGACTCTGGGATTGACTCGCATCTCAGCCAAGTCCGCAGACTGACTGAGTGCTGTGTTAGACTGGCACTCCATCTACTACTGTAGTGGGTTTCACACTCTCTATCTATCTATCTATCTATCTATCTATCTATCTATCTATCTATCTATCTATCTAT
>JANRMT010049829.1:28288320-28319045 GCA_026402145.1 Polypterus bichir lapradei | reverse complement strand
TATCTATCTATCTATCTATCTATCTATCTATCTATCTATCTATCTATTACATAGTGTCTTTCCTATCTATCTATCTATTGTGGAACGAGCCCCGGACACAGACAGGTAGACATGTTTAAGCACCACCACAAGTTTATTTACAACTAGTATTTACAGTACTAAGTGCACACACAAAACCCCCAAGACTCCCCAAAGTCCAGGCCTCACACTCAATGCCTTTAGTCTTCAGGCCGCCTCCACTCCTCTCCACCAAGCTCTGTCCTTCTCCTCACCTGACTCCAGCCTTTGTATGAAGGGAGGCGGCCCCTTTTATAATCCCCATGTGTTTCCGGGCAATCTTCCACCGACACGCCCCAGTGTGGCGGAAGTGCCGGCTGCATCCCCAGAAGCACTCGGGGTGTCCCTGCTCCTATTCCCCCCAGCACTTCCGGGTGTGGCGGAAGTGCTGAGGTCCAGGTCTCTCCAGGCATTGGGGCGGCCCCTGGTGGTCTGATTTTATGATCGATTTCTCGGGTTTCAAGACCCGACTTATACGCAAGTATATACAGTAGTTGAAGCAGAAACCCTGATAACTTTTGAGTAATATCTGGATGAGATACTGAGACAGCTTAACTATTATCTATTGTGTTGGGCGATCGAAGAATGAAGGCGAAGATTAAAGGTGAGGTTTACAGTGAGGACGACAGTAGTAAGACCAGTAATGATGTGTGGAGCTGAGACATGGACAGTAAAGGGAGCGCAAGAGAAGTTAGATGTGTCGGAAATGAAAATGTTGAGATGTGTGGAGTTACAAAAAATGACAGAATAAGACAACAAAAGTGGAAAAGATAGCTAAGAAAGTACAGGATGAAGTGGTAAGGACAAGTGATGAGGAGATACAATGAATATGTGCGACAAAACGTGATGGGAATGGAAGTACAGGAGAAGAGGAAATAAAGGAAGCAAAAGTGGCGGTGAATGGGTAAAGTAAAAGAAGACCTAGAGGAAAAGGGGAGGCTTGACTGGCGAGGAGGTGCAGGACTTTGCTGTACGGGGAAGTTGGAAAAGATGAAGAGGAAGAAGAAGAAATGGTGCCAGGGAGACTGAAAATTTTTACTCCAGTTTTGATCTTGTTAAGCTGGTTTACCCAGACCCAAATTAAGAAAATAAGTTCAAGTTTTAATTTGCTGCCATAAGTACAAAGTGCACAGCACACATAGTACAGTGAAATATTTACTTTCTGGGAAAAGTTACTAACAAAGATACGCAAACGGGGGTCAAGATAACCTGAGGGTCTGTACCATTAATGTTGTTTAGTTATCTTCTATTCCTTGTGTGACCTTAAAGGGGTGTACCTACACTCCAAACACCCAGATACAACCAAACACATAGTCACGGGTTCAAGGAAAGGAGGCATATTGAAAAAAAATACCATACATGTTTTTATCATCTGATAGATCAGCCACAGTTTCTCTCCTTTCCTTTACTTATATCCCCCTCTCCCTGACTCTGACTGCTTGAGGAGGTGAAGCGGTTGCTCTTCATCAAGAACCCTGATTGAAGCATTTTCGGGTCTGGTGGAACCTTCTTTGTAACAGGGGAGCCAGTTCCCACAAGATCCCTCCAGCAGCCCAGGAGAACCCAAGAAGGGCGGCCCAGCAAAACTCCATCTCCCATACAGCTCTGTGGCTGTGCAAGAAAAGAGGGACACTGCCACCCAGCATACTGGGGGAAGGCTAAGTCTGGGGAGGCAGTGGCTTTCTATCCTTCCCCTCATAATGGCCCCCTGACCGGGAAAGGTACCACTAAGCACACCAGTCGGGATGCCCGTCCATCCATGTCTTTCCTTTACCATGGCTTCCTGGCCCGGTACGGAAACATTGTTATGGCAGAAACACGCTGCTCAAAGAAGGCACTCAGAGACCTCAGGATGTGCAGGCGGAATGAAGCTTTATTACGTGATGTACACACGGTCCCAGTTCAAATGAAATGAGTGCCCAGCAATGGAACCATCTTACTTTTATTTATAGTTCTTATCAAAAGCTGACCTTACTCAACTCAGACATCTGACTCCAAGCTTCTTGTTGCCATGCTCCAGCCTCTAATTAGTTCCACCAATATTTCCCAGCCTAATAAACATAGCACCCTATCACATCCATCATGGCCACCTGGCAGGCCCTCTCCACCATTATCTCTAGTCTTCGGCTCACGTTCACCACCTGGAAAGAAGTTGGGGGATTCTTCCTTTCAGCCTCTCTCTACATACCTGACCTTGGCTGCTGAAGTATTGGTGGCTTCGAGCTTACAAAGAAAAATAAAAATACACAAGTGCAGGCCTTTTTGTGATTTAACCCTTGCTGTACTAATGTGCGCTTAGATATGATGCTCATTTTCATATATGATAATGATTTTCTTTGAATATATGCAAATCATCAACTTTAAGAATATACTTTTCTATACCATCTACTGTGACCAGGGTGCCAGTCAACGCATGTCTTCTATGGCACTTATAATTATAACATTTTGCATAGTGTGTTGTGCTGATGCTCATTATGGAATATATGATTATAACAAGGTAAGTTAATGTAAAAATAATTTTCCACACATTGGATTTTCACTTCACTGTAAAACGGTAGGGTGATGCAAATGGCTCAAAACAAAACTCCAACCTCCTTTGTTTCCCCGCACAGACCCTGCTGAGGGAGACGCTGATACAAATCCGAGAGAAAATCCACGTGAGGGAGAGGAAGCTGGCAGACACCAAGCAGTGTGTGGGCAAGATTAAGGTAATTCATTAAGGTGACTGCCGAAATGAAACAGATGAACAAGAAAGCTTTCTAAATGTTGGCAGATGTAAGTGCTGTGGCAGGACGCCCCTGCAGCATATGTTCCAGGGAAGCAAGGATGGGAGACCCAATACCTCCTCTTGGACACTAGATGGCAGCCTCCCTGGGTTGCAGCGGTGACTCCCACAGGGCTTCATGGGGGTTGGAATTTGGTGCAGCACTGTTGGGTTTCGCAGGCGCCTCCAGACATGGTGGTTTTGTGGACATCTGGCATTCCATCCATCAATGAAGGGACGGCATGGTGCACTGATCAGGTGGTGGTGGCGCAGATCACCACCACAGAAAACCAGAAAAATAACAGCAGAGAAAGTAGGGGTTAGTACGGATTACAAAGATATGATAAAAATGATAATTCAATGCATATACAGAATATCAGGGTTACACTAAAATGAAGCTATGAGAAAGCCATATTAAAATAATAAGTTTTTAGCAGCTTTTTAAAGTACTCCACCATATTAGCCTTTAGGCGAATTTCTATTGGTAAGCTATTCCAGATTTTAGGTGCCTAACAGCAGAAGGCCGCCTCATTGCTTCTTTTAAGTTTAGCTCTTGGAATTCTATGCAGACACTTATTTGAAGACCTAAGGTTATGAATTGGAGTGTAAGGTGAGAGGCATTCTGAAATATAGGATGGAGCGAGATTATTTAAGGGTTTGTAAACTATAATCATTAATTTAAAGTCAATTCTAAATGGCACAGGTAACCAATGTAACAACAAGGTGTAATGTACATACAATACATGATACAATGTAATTACAAAACAGAAAGAAATGAAACAAAAGAAATAGAGACAAGGCAGATTAAGGTAAGGCAGTTTGATAATGCATATTTACACCAAAATGGTTACAGGATACATATCAAACCTTAATCATCCCATCCATCCATTATCCAATCCGCTATACCCTAACTACAGGGTCACAGGGGTCTGCTAGAGCCAATCCCAGCCAACACAGGGCGCAAGGCAGGAAACAAACCCCAGGCAGGGCGCCAGCCCACCACAGAGCCTTAATCATTTTCTCCGATATTCCTTATTAAAAAGTCATATGGCAATAGGAAGAAAGGAATTTCTGGAACGATTTGTTTCTGTTTTCAAGGGGCCTGTCCTTCCTGATTTACTGAAGTTAAGTTTGCTGTTGTGGTAGATAGGGGGCGCTCTCGCTCCCTTGAACCCCTGTTCATGACTCCAAACACCAGGTAAAAGTCCAATACTTGACTTTATTAAATCGGCAAAGTGCACAAAGCACCCTCTCCTCCACAATACTCATACAATAACAATAATCATTAATAAACCAATCCTCCACTCCCGGACGCGTTGCCACCCTTCCACCCAGCTCAGCTCGCCGTCTGGGAGCTCCCACAGTCCTTTTATATCTCCTGACCCGGAAGTGTTCCCAATCCCCAGTCCATGTGATCCTGTATCAATTCCGGGTCAGGTAAAAGTCCTTTTCTTCACCCCGGAAGCCTGTCGCTCTTCCCTTGACGAACTTCCGGGTCATAGGGCACAAATAAGTCTTTGGTCCTCCCTGCAGCTCCCTCTTGCGGCCCCTGTGGTATCCAGCAGGGCTGAGGATAAAAACTACATAGTCCATGACTCCCTGCTGGTCTTCGGGGCACCTCCATACTGCAGGGAGGGCTCCATCTGGCGGCCTGGGGGTATTGGCCGGGATGACAAGCCGGCCACATTTCACACTGTGTAATGGATGTCTGTCTTAAAATGAGATTATTTCTTGTCAGGGACGTGCAGTCAGGGGTGGCAGAACCTCTCCTGTCATCACGAAAAGTAAAAAAATGAATAATGATAACATAAAATAAATTTGTCCACTGGTCTGCGCTATAAATTTGTTTTCTGTATGATTCCAATAACTTTAATAATTTTTATTGTCAAAATCGCTGCATCTGCACATTTCCTGTTCAGATACAAAGGGAGAAATGTGAGGTGCAGTACCGACGAGCCTCACCTCACCTCGGACTGCGCTCTCCCTCACATACGGGGGTGATGCATGCAATCGGCGCGTGCCTGTCACCGTCTCTCTGTATAACGCCAATATAATGTTTGCAGACACGTTTAATATACACACAATTTGGCTAATGTCTTTAATGAATGTGTGTGACATATTTAGTCTTGCTGATCGGACATAAAACCCCAGTGAAAAGGCACAAGGTGAGGCAGACAGTACCCTGTTGCCCTGAAGGGGGTGCATGTGAGCCGAACAGGTGCTCGTTGCTGCTGTTCTTCTACGCAGAGGCGTCAATAAGTTAGTGATATCAGAAAGTCAAGTGCACTGCAGCGGTCCGTTTATTTTATAGTTTTTATTCCGACTGACTGCCAAAATAGAAGATTAAGACTTTTAAAACTAAAGGAAAATAAGGAGGACTTATACAAGAAGGTGACAGAGATTTTCGTGGAGAAGGATAGGTGCATGGACTTCATTTACAAACAAACGTAAGACAATAAATGGTTTTCAGTTTTATAAAAAAATGGGATCAGACTAAGAAAAAAAACAATCCAATATTTAAAAACTAAATTTGTCCTTAAATAATTTATTCTTTTGTTTTTCTTGTTATCCTTTTGTTGAACGGTCTGTATTAAAATTGCTTAAAGCATCAGAATAAAAAACTTAAAAAAAACCCAAAAAACTATTTCAATTAAGGTCAAATTGAAATCCGATTTTTTTTTTGTATATCACTCAATAATTTAATTTGTATTGAATGAGTTTGAATTGTGGAATCGCAATAGCAAATTTACAACACATGGAGGGTGCAGAGCAAATGCGCTCTCCCTGCTCTCTCGCGCATCGCTATAAATGTAACGTTCTTTCTTAGCCAGATATGTACCTTACCAATGTGTGTGTGTAAAGAATGTTGATGAGATATGAAACATAACTAGTAGTCGTTGTGCATGCTGCCAATTGAATATAGAATAAGCTAAACTTTTGGGTTCATATATTTGTAAATCTGACTCTGAAGGAGTCCATGCCTCACCAGCCATGAACCTCACCGCACGTCACTGTTTCTAGTTCCTTTAGCATTGTCCTGTGACACACACACTTGCCTCCAGATCATCTACATCAGTCCTAATAACTTTAGCTGCATGCTTAGTAATCTGGAGATCTTTTTAAATTTTCATTTGTTAGACCACTAAACCAGGCAATGAAACTGAAAGTGATCACAGACTGGATCATACTGCGATAAAAGGACAGCATGAGGTCCTTGTCTACTTTAAAAAGATTGAGTTTACGGAGGAGAAAATTTTGTATTTGCATTCCATTTAAGATTCTTATCTAAGTTAGTTAATCAGTATTTATATTCATTCAGTGTTTTTATCTCTTTCCCCAAAACAACAATGGGTGAACATCCAGCTTTCTGTCTCTTAAAATCAAATATCCTTTCTTTGGTCCTTTTTACATTCAGAGTGAGAAAGTTTAAATTACACCAGTTTACCTTGCAGTCCACTTGATTTAGATGGGGGCTTCCATCCTCCCCAGATATGTGTCCTAAGGCCAGGGTGTCATCTGCATACTTGATAATGGAGCAGTGCTCATTGTTCTGTCTCAGGTCACTGGTGTACAGAGTCAATAGTAATGGTGACAAGACACACACCGCTGCTGCGCACTTCCTGTGTTTGAATGAATTAAATGGGGTAGAGGGGAAAATAAAGGCCGGGAAGTCCTGCAAGAAAACTGCAGCTTTGGAGAAGACTTGTTTTCCAGCACAACTTCAAGCATAAAGCCAAAGCTTAAGAACAACAATGTTAATGTTCTGGAGTGGCCAAGTAAGAGTCCAAATCAGAATCAAATTAGAGAATTTGTGGCTGGACTTGGGGAAAAAAAGTTGTTCACTCCTGATGTCCATGCAGGCTGACAGAGCTTGAGCGGTTTTGCAAACTCAATTGGGGAAAACTGGGAAGTGACAATATGTACAAAGCTGATAAGGAGGCACACAGAAACGAGGCTGTCATGGCTGACAGAAATGCATCTATTAAAAGAAGGAGATGAATACTTATGAGATCACATATTTTGTGTTGTATATTTGTAACTCAAGTATGGAAAGGTGGCACAGTGGCTTGGTTGTTAGGAGACCATGCTTCACATCCTAGGTGCTCCCTGCATGGAGTCTACATGTTCTCCTTGTGTCTGTGTGGATTTTCTCCGGGTGCCCAAAGACATGCAGATTAGGTGGATTGGCGATGGTGAATTGCATGTGTGGGTGGACCTGCCCCCCTGTCCAAGTTCGTTCCTGCCTTGTTCCCTATGCTTGCTGGGATAGCACCAAGTCCACCACGACTCTGTTAAGTATTAAGTGGGCTTAGATAATGGTAGTTGTAATTAATTTAAATCACTTTAAAAAGATTTGTTTTCCCTTTATCACTAGTATCAAAAAAGCCAAATTCTATCCACTGTGATTCAATAAAATGTGAAAACTTCTAAGGAAGTGAATACTTTTTATAGGCACCATTTTGGTACAAGAGGAAGATAATAGCATGTCGAGCTGGACCCCAGCATTCAGGTCCATTACGGGTTGCAGTGAGATATTTTACAGTATATTAGCTTTTTATTACTTGTGCTGCACTTTCTTGCACTTCAAGGGCTTCCCTGACTTCAGCTTGTCACACCAAAACCTCAAAGGTGAAGAACAAGAAGCTGTTCATATTTACAGAAAAACATATTTGGGATCCTGGGTTCGCTTCCCGGGTCCTCCATGCGTGGAGTTTGCATGTTCTCCCCGTGTCTGCGTTTGTTTCCTCCGGGTGCTCCGGTTTCCTCCCACAATCCAAAGACATGCAGGTTCGTTCCTAAATTGTGCTGGGCGTATGTGTGTGCCCTGCGGTGGGCTGGCACCCTGCCCGGGGTTTGTTCCTGCCTTGCGCCCTGTGTTGGCTCCAGCAGACCCCCATGACCCTGTGTTAGGATATAGCAGATTGGACAATGACAACTGACTGACATATTTGGGATTTCAGGCTGATTCACCTAATGATTGTATGCAAGGAGTATATCATTTTTTTCCTTCAAATAAAACAAAACAAGAATTTGCATTGTTTAATGGGGCCAATTCAGCATCTTAAAACAAATATTTTGATCACGTTATCCTAAGTAATCACCTTCTCCTTCCAATCAGGTCTCTGTAGACAGGGAGGTGCAGATGAATAACCAGAGCTTGGCTCATTTCATCTCCACTCTGGAGCAAAAGTGTGCCACAATGACACAGCAGATCAGAGAGCAGGAGAAGAAAGAAACCGAAATGAGTAAAGAGCTTATGGAGCGCCTGAAGAAGGAAATCGAAACGCTGAAGAGGAGAGATGGCGAGCTGATTGAGCTTTCGATGACAGATGACCACATCTACTTTCTACAGGTAATCATTAGTCATCTATCCGCCCATCTTTTAATATTCTTGATATGATTAGATTAGATAAACATTATTAATCCCAAAAGGGAAATTCAGGTGCAAATAGCAAGAGAAACATAAAAAAAACAAGGATATACAGTTGTGCTTGAAAGTTTGTGAACCTTTTAGAATTTTCTATATTTCTGCATAAATATGACCTAAAACATCATCAGATTTTCACTCAAGTCCTAAAAGTAGATAAAGAGAAACCAGTTAAACAAATGAGACAAAAATATTATACTTGGTCATTTTTTTATTAAGGAAAATGATTGAATATTACATATTTGTGAGTGGCAAAAGTATGTGAACCTTTTCTTTCAGTATCTGGTGTGAGGCGGGGCGCCCGCCCCGCAGCAATAACTGCAATTAAACGTTTACGGTAACTTTTGATCATTCCTGCACACCAGCTTGGAGGAATTTTCCATACAGAACAACTTCAATTCTGGGATGCTGGTGGGTTTCCTCACATTAACTGCTCGCTTCACGTCCTTCCACAACATTTCGATTGGATTAAGGTCAGGAGTTTGACTTGGCCATTCCTAAACATTAACTTTATTCTTCTTTAACCATTCTTTGGTAAAACGACTTATGTGCTTAGGGTCGTTGTCTTGCTGCATGACCCACCTTCTCTTGAGATTCAGTCCATGGACAGATGTCCTGACATTTTCCTTTACGATTCTCTGATATAATTCAGAATTCATTGTTCAATCAATGAAGGCAAGCCATCGTAGCCCAGATGCAGCAAAACAGGCCCAAACCATGATACTACCACCACCATGTTTCACAGATGGGATAAGGTTCTTATGCTGGAATGCAGTGTTTTCCTTTCTCCAAACATAACGCTTTTCATTTAAACCAAAAAGTTCTATTCTGGTCTCATCCGTCCACAAAACATTCTTCCAATAGGCTTCTGGTTTGTCCACGTGATCTTTAGCAAACTGCAGACGAGCAGCAATTTTTTTTTGGAGAGCAGTGGCTTTCTCCTTGCAACCCTGTCATGCACACCATTGTTGTTCAGTGTTCTCCTGATGGTGGACTCATGAACATGAACATTAGCCAATGTGAGACGGCCTTCAGTTGCTTATAAGTTACCCTGGGGTCCTTTGTGACCTCGCCGACTATTACACGCCTTGCCCTTGGAGTGATCCTTGTTGGTCGACCACTCCTTGGGAGGGTAACAATGGTCTTGAATTTCCTCCATTTGTACACAATCTGTCTGACTGTGGATTGGTGGAGTCCAAACTCTTTAGAGATGGTTTTGTAACCTTTTCCAGCAGGTTCCACAGTTCAAGTACTTGCGATCACTGGTCAGGAGAAGAAAGCAGCGTCGGCAGCCGAAGTTCACAGCCGGATCGGCTGCATTCGCTTCACTCAAGTGGTGCATATGGAAGCGGGCGAATATTACGATCAAAACCAAAATACGCCTATATATAACACTGATCCTTCCAATTCTTCTTTATGGATCGGAAACATGGACATTGCTCAAGCCGGACCTCAATAAGCTCGAGGCCTTCCAAATGCGATGCTTGAGACAGATTCTCCTTGTCTCACTCTGCGACCACCTCCGAAATGAGACAATCAAAGAAAGGTGCGATTAACAGGCACCGATCGCGGAGGAAATTCAAAAACGTCGGTTAAGATGGTTCGGCCACGTCTGTAGGATGGATGAAAATACAAACTCCTATGGAGAAAACGCCCTCCTAATTGGAGGATACAACAACAAGCACCGAAGATGACACGTAGAGAACGACCTAAAGAACCAGCGACTGACAATAATCGAAGCAAGAACCGTCGCAACCGATCGACTACAATGGAAAAGTGTGGTGAATAGAGCACGGAATCCAGCGGCACCAACAGCAGCGTACTGGCTAAGAGGTCGACCCCCTTTCCAAACGCCAGCTATGGAATAAAGAAGAAGATGAGCATCAAGAACTCTTTTTCTGAGGTCCTCAGGAATCTCCTTTGTTCGTGCCATGATACACTTCCACAAACAAGTGTTATGAAGAGCAGACTTTGATAGATCCCTGTTCTTTAAATAACACAGGGTGCCCACTCACGCCTGATTGTCATCCCATTGATTGAAAACACCTGACTCGAATTTCACCTTCAAACTAACTGCTAATCCTAGAGGTTCACATACTTTTGCCACTCACAAATATGTAATATTCAATCATTTTCCTCAATTAATAAATGACCAAGTAGAATATTTTTGTGTCATTCGTTTAACTGGTTTCTCTTTATCTACTTTTAGGACTTGAGTGAAAATCTGATGATGTTTTAGGTCATTTTTATGCAGAAATATAGAAAATTCTAAAGGGTTCACAAACTTTCAAGCACAACTGTAGTCACAAATAACACAGCAAATCAATCAAATGCATACGGCACGGATATTTCAAAATTAACTTAACAAGTACAGAAAGAATTGAATTGCTTGATAGCAGAGTGTAGAAAAGACCCCGAAATGTGCTTCATGGCACTCTGTAGTGTAATGAGCCTGTGGGTAAAAGTCCTCCAAAAAGGAGGGGATTCGGATTTTGGAATCTGATTCTGCCACCATCCTCTTTTCTACAACAGCTTCCAGTGTGTCCAAGGTCGCCCTATGATGGAGCGGCCATTCCTCATAAGTTTCTTCAGGCCTTGTGCTTCTTTTAAGCTCAAGTTGCTTTCCTAGGAGACCACAATGTAGAGCATCACACTGGCTACTATGGACTGGTAGAACATTTCCAGCAGCTTGCTGCAAACATCAACTCAGTCTCCTTAGCAAGTCCAGGCTGCTCTGGCCCTTCTTGTACCGCACCACCATGGTGTCAGGCCAGTCCAGTCTGCTGTTTATGTGGACCCCCAGGGAGCTGTATCTCTACACCACTTCCTCATCTGCTGTCCCTATCTTCTGATTCATCTCACAATCCCAGGTGAGCTCACTCAGGACTTTAATTCATCCATTTATTTATTGTGACACAGAAGCCGGATGGCTAATCCGTCAAGTTTAGACTCTTGAGAGATAACAAACAATCATTTGATTTTTCCTCTGTTTTAAGAAACTGAAAAGTTTCGTAAAGATCAAAGAACGCAGGAGCAACCCTGCAAAAGCCTGCTGGCCTTCATATCTTAATGTTATTTCCAGGAGAAAGTAGGGTGAAATGACACCTTTTATTGGCTAACTAAATAGATTGCACTGCGGTGGGCTGGTGTCCCACTTGGGATTTGTTTCCTGCCTTGTGCCCTGTGTTGGCTGGGAATTGTCTCCAGCAGACCCCCGTGACCCTGTAGTTAGGGTATAGC
Source organism: Polypterus bichir lapradei (assembly GCA_026402145.1). Lineage (NCBI taxonomy): Eukaryota > Metazoa > Chordata > Cladistia > Polypteriformes > Polypteridae > Polypterus > Polypterus bichir. The sequence continues at coordinate 28,307,556 of JANRMT010049829.1, read as the reverse complement.
GGGTTGGATAATGGATGGATGGATGGATAAATACATTGCATTTGTAATCTATTTAGTTAGTCAATAAAAGGTGTAATTTCACCCTGCTGTCTCCTGTATCAGTCCATGGCTAACACAGTACAACACTCTACTGCTATGTTATATCCAAGGCTGCTACACACAATTAATTTTTAGATGACTGATCTGTCTACTGTTTAATTGGTAAACCGATTAATCTAATGACTGTTTTATTTTTATTTTAAGAGATTGTTTTATTTTCTGTAAATACAACACAGGCTGCAGTGGGCTGGTGTCCTGCCCGGGGTTTGTTTCCTGCCTTGCGCCCTGTGTTAGCTGGGATTGGCTCCAGCAGACCCCCATGACTCTGAAGTTAGGATATAGCGGGTTGGATAATGGATGGACGGAAATACAACACAGGAGTCTTTTGCATTACAAAGCCGTATATTTTGTTTTGAATTTTGTTTGAACATTTAAGTGGCTCAACTGGAACATCCACGGATTAAAGCCACAGCTAAAGATGATCAAGGTATCTATCTCTTCAGTTCAATCTCTCTGAAACAAGTTTCTCCATCCATGATCTGAACAAAACCAACAAAAAAAACAACTACATTTTAGAGTGGTCCCGCCTCACCTTCTTAACCTGCCTTTGACTCCTGGCCAGTCTCAGTTTGTTTTGTAAGAAGCTTGCATGTTGTGACTGTGTGGCCCTTCTCGTCTCACAGCACATCTAATGACTGATTTTGTCCAAACAATTCAATTTCTTCTCTCCTGATACAGAAGTTTTCGTCTCTCTGCTCGATTCCTGGCGATGATAATTCCCTCGCCATAACCTTAACTGCAGAATTCTCCACTGATCTTCTCAGGAAGGAGCTGTCCCATTTAAAAGATGAACAGGAAAAATGTAAAGAGTGGAAACTTGTGAAATTTGCTCCTACAGGTACTGTACACTTAAGGCAAGTTGTTAAAACATGTTAACAGTGGCTATTTAAGGACACGGCCATTTCAAACTTTTCTAAATACTCTTAGCTATTTGTTATCATTTGATTTTTTTTAGAATTACACAAACTACATCAGGTGGTTTACTCTTTTTTAATAATGTTGTTTTATCGTGTTATCAGATCACTTGTGACCTACACCTAACAGGATTCACTATGTACTAACCCCGTAGGTTTTTAGTCTTAATGGTAGTGTCAAAGCAAAGCAAACTTTATTGTCATCTCAACCATATACAACTATACAGACAGACCAAATTGCAAAACTCAGGGTCCACAGTGTAACAACATGAAGTCCAAATAAAAATTAAAATTAAAGGACAAACAAACTGTGATTGCATTCACTACACTTTTGGCACGCAGACTTATTTTGCTAAACTGGAAGAATCCTAACTCTCCTCTTTTAAGTCAGTGGGAAACCGATGTGTTATACTATTTCAAATTGGAAAAAATCAAATACTCAGTTAGAGGATCTGTACAGATTTTTTTCAAACCCTGGCAGGATCTAATCAGTAATATTTTAGAATAAGCACTTAAAGCACCGAGGAAGCAATTATCTCCGCATTTCTTTTTCTTCTCCATTCATCTCTATTAGCCTATCAAACTCATCAATTTAGGTATGTTCACAAGCCTTAAGTACTACCCCGTTGGCCATGCTCTCTCTCTCAGGGGTGGGGGTCGACTTGTTGTCAATCCTATTCTTTGTAAAAATTGATTGATTTGTATGGAATGATTACAATAAAATTAATAAAAAAAAATATTAAATTTTAATTAAAACACAAACAAGACAAGACATTGTGCAAAGAAAAGACAAAGAAGTAGCAGCAACATTGATGTGTAGTTAGCAATATGAACATTGATGCAATGTATGGTATTGTGCAATCTAGATACATAAATATAGTCAATAGATATGTAATATAATAAATACATAATAGAGATAGATAATACAGCACAGTATAAGGTAGTACAGAAATGGCAGCATGACTCAGTGTATGATAATAGTTGTTTAAGACGTGCAAACAATGACAGGTCAGAATGTTTCACAGCAGAAGGATGTCAAAGAATGTCAAAGTGCAGTGTGCAAAATTCTTAAAGGTCAGTATGAGATTTTCAGTTCTTTTCTACATGCACACTCGTCTTTGCAGGAAAGTTTCTTGCATGTATAAATGTTCTTCTTTTAGAGGTGGTTGAGGCCGTGTGGAAGATCCCAGGTGGCAGCATGGTGTTAAGGAGTCTGACAGCTTGGGGGTAAAAACTATCCTGCAGCCTGGCAGATCTGGCTCTGATGCTGCAGTATCTTCTCTTGGATGGCAGAAGTGTGAAAGGGTGTAAGGGGTCCTGCACAATGCTGCAGGCCTTGCGGACACTGCACTTGTAAAATGTGTCCTGTAGTGAAGGGAGAGGCACCCCAGTCATGTTCTCTGCTATCTTCAGTATCCTTTGCAGGCACAGGTGTGGCAGACGGCCAGGGCCCTTACCTGGCTGGGACACCCCGACAATAGGACCGGGGGAGAAAGCCTTTTCAGGACATTTTCTCCCCCGGACCTATATGGCTTGCACCGGGGCCACAGGTTTGGATCATGGAAGCGCAACACTGTTTTGGCATGTGGCCACCACTGGGGGGTGCCTGGACATTTGCTGGGCTGATAGTCTGGTTGATCAAGATGATCAAGGCAATCAAAGTGAGATTGATGTCCGTTTTATTTCTTATGTGCATTTCCGGAGTAAATATTATAAAATTTTGTATTTTACTGTTCCAGTGTCATACTTCTAAATCTCTGAGCTTGAACTCAGCAAACAGTGCCACATAAGAAGAAACAGAATTACAGTGGAACCTTGGATTGCGAGTAACTTGGTTTGCAAGTGTTTTGCAAGATGAAATAAAATTTGTAATAAACTTTAACTTGATAAACGAGTGAGGTCTTACAATACGAGTAGTACATGTATGCTTGTCCGCTGAGCGTCACTTGGGGATTATGGGTAATCGTCTCCCATGCTCGTTCTCAGTCGGCATGCCTCACTCATATAGTCAACATCCATATGAGCGTATACTGTTTGCTATAGCATGGTGACCACGTGTGTGTGTGCTGTAACGTGCGAGTCCCTGTCATGCACCCCTAAACACGAGGCTGAGTCTCAGTACTTAGCAAAACCAGCTTTATTCAGCATGAAACAGGAACAGCGCGGTTATTTATTGTAGCGGGATCTACCACTCTCCTATATACAGAGACACAGCAATTGGGCAGGGTCGTGACCAGGTTAGTGGCTAAGTAATACTGTGCTCTTGCATTTATAATGCTCCTTGCATCACCCATCAACAGCAGGCGCTTATAGCTTGACTGCGATCTTTTCTGATTCTCTTTTACGGCAAACTACTACAGCGCTGGGAGCCTGCATTTGCTTGCCTCAGGATGCTCACATGCTGTCCCGTTTGGGGGGGTGGGGGGTTTCTAAAAAGATTTTAGAAACCTTACAGTGCGTAAAGCATTTTTTTTTATTTTGTGTCCAAGTGTAGTGACTCTTCAGGCAAAAGCAACTGTCATTGGATAGGTTTTCTTGTTAAAGTCGCAAAAAAAGAAAAAGATTCTAGTGAGCCAACAGATAGCAGTGATTCCTTTAGTTAGAGTAAAGATTTTGTATTAATCATTTTTACATAAATATTTGGGGGTTGTGGAACGAATTATCTGAGTTTCCATTATTTCTCAAGGGGAAATTTGCTTTGATATACGAGTGCTTTGGATTACAAGCATGTTTCCAGAACGAATTATGCTCACAAACCGAGGTTCCACTGTATTTTAACTTTTTCCCTTCTCTTTTCTTTTTATTTAGCGGCTGAAGCTCCAGTGTACATTTGGCTGCCATTACCACCTCAGAGCAGGGAAGAATTTTTACATTGTAAGTTTATTTATTTGTTTTATTTATTTATTTTGCATTGTGATTAATGGCCTTCATTTGAAATTGTATCTTATGTTTTTTGGAACTACTGTTGGAATTATTGACCATTGATATTAAGACTTTACAGATATGTGATAGTGTATAAGAATAAAGAAGACAAAGCACCTCCCGGATAGGATAGAGGGGATTTTCCATGATGGCATCCAGGTTTGGAACCATCTTTTCAACCAGTGTGTCCAGGGTTAGGCCTGTGATGGAGCAGGCTTTCCTGATAAGTTTGTTCAGGCATTATTCATCTTTTGAGCTCAAGTTGCTTCCCTAGCAGTACACCACACTGGCCACTATGGACTGGTTGAACATTTCCAGCAGCTTGGTGCACACATCAAAAGACCTTAGCAAATCTAGAGTCATCTGGTCCATCTTGTCCAGCGCCACTGTGTTGTCAGACCAGTCCAGTTGGTTGTTTATGTGAAACCCCAGGTACTTTTACCTTTGCACCACTTTCACGTCCTCCCCCTGAGCGGTGACTGGTCTCAGAAGCTCCTTGGCAAGCCAGAAGTCCACCACCAGCTCTTTTGTCTTACTGATGTTGAGTTGCAGGTGGTTCTCCCAGCACCACAAGACAAAGTCTTCCAGAACCTTCCTGTACTCTGACTTGCCTCCGTGATTACCGCAGCCTATGATGGACGAGTCATCTGAAAAGTTCTTTTACGTGTCTGCTGGAAATGTTTTGTGTAGAGGGGTAAATGGGAAGGGAGACAGGACAGTTCTATGAGATGCTCCAGTGTTACATACCACCATTTCTGCTGCTGTCTGGTGGTCAGGTAGTCTGATCCAGGAGATTGTGGGGGCATCAAGATTCAAAGCGTGGAGCTTTTTCCCCAGTTGATGAGGCTGAATGGTGGTGAAGGCACTGAACAGATCAAAAAACATTATCCAAACTGTGATCCCAGCATTGTCTAAGTGGGAGTAGGCTTTCTGGAGCATGTAGATGAGAGCGTCAGTAATGTGACTATTCATCTGTGCAATATGGCTAATAAAATATGTTCACTTTGAAACAGTCAGAGGTGGCTTAAGTGAGAAATATTTTTATTGATATTGCATACTTCAATATAAGACTTCAGAATCCTTCATATCTCTGTATTATAATAAATAAAATCCTGGGACGAGACGAGGCTTTTTAGTCTGGGACGAGACGTGACTTTTTCAGAGAGATACTTTCACGTCCCGCGAGACGAAACTTTGTGCCAAGAGAGTTGGGGCCGGAAATAAAAGACAAAGAGTAGATGACAAAGCAAGAACGTTGCAAAGAATTCAAAAATGTTGCCGCGATACACAAGCAGAGCAGGTTAGAGATAATGAAAGGACTAAAATTTGAAAGTCTCAAAAAGATGATAGTAAAGATCATATTAGCGCTAACAAGAGGAAATTATTACTCAGTGAAATAACGGAACAGCAAAAAGAGATTGAATATATTGTTTGGATTTAAACTTTAAGTCGGAGACTTGTAGATCATCTAATTCATGTTGCCATCATGGAAAAGTAGTGTTTCTTCCCAATGAAGAGGCGTATCCTCAAGAATTAAAAGATTTGTTGTTTGGTGAAAGTGAAATCCACATACGAGAGTGGCAGAAACGCAAAGTGCTGGTGCGTACCACAGGCCGGGGGGGCTGGCGAGTGAAGCCCCCTAGTTCATTATTAATTCTACCAGCACATCTTATATATCATTGCACAGAAATGAAGAACCTATCTACTGATGCTTTATAAGCATAACTGAGAGCATACAGTATCTCACAAAAGTGAGTACACCTCTCACATTTTTGTAAATATTTTATTATATCTTTTCATGGGACAACACTGAAGATATGACACTTTGATACAATGTAAAGTAGTCCGTGTACAGCTTGTAGAACAGTGTATATTTGCTGTCCCCTCAAAATAACTCAACACACAGCCATTAATGTCTAAACCGCTGGCAACAAAAGTGAATACACCCCTAAATGAAAAATGTCCAAATTGTGCCCAAAGTGTCAATATTTTGTGTGGCCACCATCACACAAGCTTCACAGGTTGCCACTGGAATCCTCTTCCACTCCTCCATGACGACATCACGGAGCTGGTGGATGTTAGAGACCTTGTGCTCCTCCACTTTCCGTTTGAGGATGCCCCACAGATGCTCAATCGAGTTTAGGTCTGGATACATGCTTGACCAGTCCAGCACCTTTACCCTCAGTTTCTTTAGCAAGGCAGTGGTCGTATTGGAGGTGTGTTTGGGGTCGTTATCAAGTTGGAACACTGCCCTTCGGCCCAGTTTCTGAAGGGAGGAGATCATGCTCTGCTTCAGTATGTCACAGTACATGTTGGCATTCATGGTTCCCTCAATGGACTGTAGCTCCCCAGTGCCGGCAGCACTCATGCAGCCCAAACCATGACACTCTCACCACCATGCTTGACTGTAGGCAAGACACACTTGTCTTTGTACTCCTCACCTGGTTGCTACCACACAACGCTTGACACCATCTGAACCAAATAAGTTTATCTTGGTCTCATCAGACCACAGGACATGGTTCCAGTAATCCATGTCCTCAGTCTGCTTGTCTTCAGCAAACTGTTTGCAGGCTTTCTTGTGCATCATCTTTAGAAGAGGTTTCCTTCTGGGACGACAGCCATGCTGATCAATTTGATGCAGTGTGCGGCGTATGGTCTGAGCACTGACAGGCTGACCTCTGCAGCAAAGCTGGCAGCACTCATACGTCTATTTTCTAAAGACAACCTCTGGATATGACGCTGAGCATGTGCACTCAACATCTTTGGTCGACTATGACGAGGCCTGTTCTAAGTGGAACCTGTCCTGTTAAACCGCTGTATGGCCTTGGCCACCATGCTGCGGCTCAGTTTCAGGGTGTTGGCAATCTTCTTATAGCCTTATGTAGAGCAACAATTCTTTTTTTTTTCAGATCCTCAGAGAGTTCTTTGCCATGAGGTGCCATGTTGAACTTCCAGTGACCAGTACACACCTCCTCCCCTTTCACACCTGAGACCTTGTAGCACTAATGAGTCACATGACACCGGGGAGGGAAAATGGCTAATTGGGCACTTAGGAGTGCACTCACTTTTGTTGCCAGTGGTTTAGACATTAATGGCTGTGTCTTGAGTTATTTTGAGGGGACAGCAAATTTACACTGATCTACAAGCTGTACACTGACTGCTTTACATTGTATCAAAGTGTCATATCTTCAGTGTTGTCCCATTAAAAGATATAATAAAATATTTACAAAAATGTAAGGGGTGCATTCACTTTTGTGAGATACTGTAAGAAGTCTCTGCTAAGGCGTTTGTAAATGTATTAGTATTTGTGTATTAGATGCAGTCTAGAGTATTAGAGCCAGTTATTTTCTCTTTTACACGTCTGGTAGCCTACAGGCTGATCCTCAGTAGTCAGTACAAGCTGTTGAAATGGCAGCAGAGTCACTGCATATGAAGGCGACTTTAGCCTGAATGTTGCTGCCTACACAAGCAGCAGTGCAGCAGTCTGTACAAACCTTGTTCACCCATCTCACACACACACACACACATCCCATTACACAATGTTCAGTTAGCCAAAATGTGGTGTCTGTCTCTTTAATGAGGTAAATGAAAAATTAAAATAAAACCAACCTTCAAAATAGTTAACACTATAAATATTTTCTAACTTGTTTAAAATATACTAAAGTGCTTATTTTTCTGCAGTTATAATAATAAGATAAACCAGGATAAAAACAAAATCATTATGTGATTTAAATATCGTTAACAATAATTGTGTGCTTTTTTTCTGATTTCTAATTTTAAAAAGCATTAAATAAGTGTGATATTGTTACTTTATATTACAAACAATTCCTGAAATGTAACTTGGGACATGTAAATATGTAACAGTTATTTTTCAGTGGTTCATCTGACCCCCTCCTTATCCTAAATGTCTAATTCCACCTATATATCCAGCAGACATACCACCAGTGCTCCATCGGAAGCTAAGTACGTTCAGGCCTGGCCAGTACTTGCATGGGAGACCAACTGGGAAAAAGCTTGGGTTGCTGCTGGAAGAGATGTTGGTGAGGCCAGCAGGGGGCACTCAGCCTGTGGCCTGAATGCGGTTCTCAATGCTCCAGTGAAGTAATGGGGACGCTGTGCTGGGAAAATGGTGGATGAGACATAAAACGAAGGTTCTGACTCTCTGTGGTCATAAAAGATTCTTGAACATCCCGATTCCCAATGTCCTGGCTAAATCGCTCTCCATGGCCTTGTCAATTTGGCCTGTCTCTAACTGTCTCTCTCTCTCTCTCACCACTAGACCACCTAATAGCTAGTGTGTGATGAGCGTACTGGCACCAAAATGGCTGCCCTCACATCATCCAGGTGGATACTGCACATTAATTGTGGTGGAAGTGGCACCCCACTAACTACGTAAAGTGCTTTGAGTAGTGAGAAAAATGCTATATAAATGTAAGGAATTATTCTTATTATATCATTCAGTAAATATTTCCCTTTAAGTCACAGCACAGTGTGTCACTGATGTCCATTTCTTTCTCTTTAGACTCCTGTCAGCTCAAATTGGATTCCAAATCAGCACACAAACACCTCCATCTTTCTGAAGAAAACACCTTGGTAACATGGAGCGGAAAGAATCCATCATTCGTCGACCACCCTGACAAATTCGACTATTATGAACAAGTTCTTTGTGAAGAGGGTCTAACTGGGATCCGCTGTTACTGGGAGGTGGTGTGGAATAGAGGGGCTGTAATCGGAGTTACTTATAAAGGAATTAGCAGGAAGGGAAAGGGTACCGAGTGTGGCTTGGGGTATAATGACAAATCTTGGGTTTTGATGTGTTCCGACTATGGTTTCTCAGTTTGGCACAATAACAAAGAAAGTAAAATTATTTCTCCCTGTTGTCCAAAAATAGGGATTTATCTCGACCGTGAAGCAGGCTTGCTTTCATTCTATGCTATCTCCGAAAAAATGACCCTTTTGTATAGTTTCCAAACTACCTTCACTGAACCCCTCTATCCGGCATTTAGACTTTGTTATTCTTATATTTATTCTAATTTTTATTTGAGAATTTGCAAACTACGTTGACTTACTAGCTGAACGATTCAGTTTTCTAACGACTATTAAAATGAGGGAATAAACATATTTTAAGTAGCATTGAGAGTTTGTTTTCCCTCCCACCACACTATCTACTGCACCCACAGAGTTTATAATGAGCACTATTATGGGGAACATTAAAAACAGCATGAATAAATATCATGATTATATATTGGTTTTGTTAATTGGGTCATTTTTTTTTTTTGGTGGTAGCCATCTTGATTGTGGGGTGATCTGCCATTTTGAATCATATGACCCCAGTGTTGTGATCCATGAAGTCTTGAATGCAGACATAGAAAGAGAAAGTAGTTGGGATAATTACAAATACGGTGACTTTTGTGCTCCATTCACTTTGCTTTCAAATTTGTATTCTTTTACCTTTTGCTTTGTTCCTTTTATAGACGGGTCAGTTTTGGTTTATTTATTTTATTGCCTTTGAACAGCTTTTTTCAATTTTATTGTTTATACTGAAACTTTCTTGTTAGTGCTTCATTTCCAGATATTATCGTTCGATTATTTTTTCCAGATTAAAGTAAGTAACATTTACAAAAGTGCCTATCACAGACAAAAATCACAAAGTGCTGAACAATAAAACTTAGAATAAAATTAAATATTAAAACAAAAAAAAACCCATAGATGACAATGCTAGCCAAATGCTAGTCCGAACAAATGCACCCCTGAACAATTCAACAGATTCTGCTGATCTCAAAGACTGTTTCATAACCTTGGAATATGCAGGCTCCACAGATCGCAAGGAACAACAAGGCAATGATCCGATGTGCACTCGGCCAAAACACATCTACCCCAGAAAACAAAGCTTTCATAGGGAAAATAGTATGAATCCTTTTTTACATGTTACATGTCATTTCCTGAGAGTTGTTATTATTATGATATCACGTCAGGTCAGGTTGGGGAGCATGCACTGGTACTGCACTTTGCCGCAACCATCACACGACAACACAGCTCCGGTTCCCAGCTGGTAACCAAAACCCCCAGGCAGTCAAACGGTCCAGTCACACCCATGACCATTCATCTGCTGTAGCCAGCTGTTATATGGGTGTCCCCTTGCTCTGGTCCAGCAGCACAGGTCCTCAACAAGGAGGACTTACTGTTTACTTACTTAATGACTATTTATTTATTTTTTCCTGTTGTGGTTTGATTAATTATTTTTCTGGATCTTATTACAGTTTAAAATACACAAATATTGGTTTTCTCAATGGCTTTCTTACTTGAAGCTTATTTAGACTACTGTATATACTTGCATTTAAATTCTCCCACGTATAAGTGATTGCTTTATTTTACCGTATAATATCTGGTATTTTATAATGTCAGTCGTATAAGTCGAATGTGGAAAATTCACGCTATTAGTCCAAAAGATTATGATAAGCTAACACCCACCTGAGAGAGTAACCACGGAGCACACTGCCATTTTTTTTTCTATGCATTGTGTCTACGTGACCACACGGTAATACCCGAACTATTCCGAAGTGACGTTTGCACTGTTTTATGTTTTTCGTATCTCACACCCTCATACACCTTTATCGTAAGAGCATCCTTTATCTACGATGGAGCGTTCGATCAGAAGGAAATATGAAGCTGGTTTTAAATTAAAAGTCGTTGAAGTGGTGAAAGAAATTGGTAACTGCGCTGCTGCAACAAAATTCGATGCGTCTGAGAAACTGATGCGAGATTGGAGGAGGCAAGAAGATGATCTTTGAACGGGTGTATAAGTCGGAGTTTGTTCATAAAGATCGATTTTTTGGGTTTCAAGACTTGACTTATACGTGAGTATATACGGTAGCTGGAATATATTAGTCACAATTATATTTATATGAGAGTACCACCATTTTGTGAAAAATTGTTTACTGTGCTGCTAGGTAATCAAATCTGCAAATGCATCACTAGTGACCTCATTGCCATGAAGGTATAAAGGTCATGACGTGCATTTCCTACTCATTCGAATTTACAGAGAAATTCTAACAAATTAGTGCATTAGTTTTCCTTTCAAATGTCTTTTGTGCAACTGATGTTTCACAACTCTTATGGCTGAGCCAAATGAGTAAAATTAAAGATGTTTTGAGACCAGGAAATGAAAACAGGTTGAAGATTAAAGCAAAAGTCATTACTGGGTGGAGGGAAGAAACTGAAAATAAACTGAAAATCTGTAGGACGAAAATTTCACACTATTGATGTCAAATGTCACATTGTACAAAAAAACACACCCTCGCCAACTACCCATAGGATATATATATATATATTTATATATATATATATATATATATATATATATATATATATATATATAAAAGATTTTTAAGTGACACGATTTTATTCAAAAATGCACTAAAAAGTAAAAAATAAACTTTTCCTTGCACTAAGGTTTTGTTGGTCATATGTGACTAAAAATAAAACTGTTGGGCGCCCATAAAAGGATCAATTTAATTCAATTAAAATGCATATATTTGTTAAAGTGAAATTCCTAACCATCTTAAATATGGAAAGAAAATGACACATCATATAAAAGTTGATTAAAGCATGTAAGATAATGGTTATAACTGGAGAAATTTTCAGATTGTAAGAGTTATTTGTTTCATTTAAGGAAGAAGAAGTTAAAGAGATAAAAAGAAGAACTCACTATTTATTTACATTCTATTTATATTCTGTATTGTTTGGAAGGTATTCGGAAGAATAAAATCTGTTATTTGAACCAGTGTCTGTCTGTGTCAGTTGTGTCCGGGGTTTAGGGCTCGATAGTGCCCCCTGTTTTTCACACAAGGCATGAGTGCTATTTTTTATTGTCATATTGTTTAATATTAGGGCTATCAACATTTAATCATACAATTAAGGTTCAAAAGTGTAACTTCATTATTTTATTACTTTTATCTCATTTAATGCAAGTCCCCCCAAGTGGGTTTTAAAGGGACATTTGGTCAAGCAGCATCCAAATGTGTGTTTCCAATTTCCTCCACTCAGTCTCACATTGCTACAGCTGTAAGACTCCACTCCTATCTTTCTCACCTGTGTTCCCCACTTCAGTCTTTTGATATTCATACTGGTTGTGATAGAATGTCTCTGTCTCGCTTCCACCCCTCTTTGAGACAATCTGTGTCAGGATGATGACTGCCTGGGGACCACCTGCCAAGACTGATGGACTTCTGTGAAAGAGAGCATCTCAGGTGAGCGCTGCCTTTCTCATCCCTTCCACCCAAGCTCTCTCTCAGTCAGGTCTGGTCCTCCAACCTTACAAAATGTTTAGTTTTGGTGAACTAGAACAGATTTAGAAATACACCTCATTTCATTTTACATACAATTGTGCTCAGGGTGGCCCCCTGGTGGTCACACCATGAATAAAACAAAGTCTATTGCATTAACACAGGGGTGGGCAAAGTCATTCCTGGATGGCCGCAGTGGCTGCGGGTATTTGTTCCAACCCAGTTGCTTAATTAGAAAACAATCCTTGCCAATAATTACATATCATGGCTTGTTAGTGTTTTAACTCTGCTATGTCAAGTCATTCTCATATCCTAGATTTTTTTTCCATTCTAAGTATATCATCCAAATACTTTGAAGTGTAAAATGGATGGGTAATTCTCAGTCCTTCACTTTTTTCTCTTCTCTTTCCTTCCAAGTATTTAATTAAACCAAATAGTGCACGATAAATACACACAGGTGTAAAGGGGAACAAACAAAATGGATAACTGCTGGTTTCTTTTGTCATTTGCATCTTATTGCTAATAAGGAGCAATTAAAAACCATAAAATGCAGTTGTTTAATACTTAAATAAGCAATAAGGGTTCAAAATCTTAATGAGGGAGACAACTAGAATGAAGCAGAAGTGTTTCTAGAGCAATAAGTGCTTCTTATTAAGCAATTGGGTTGGAACAAAAACCTGCAGCCACTGCGGCCCTCCAGGAATGACTTTGCCCACCCCTGCATTAACAGAACCTCTGCGTTTTTCCCAGTTGATTCTGGGGTTTGCCAGAGGTGTGTTTTTGCTCCTACTTTATTCAATGCTGGCATGGACTGGGAGATGGACAGGGTTGTGGGATTCAGCGGTTGTGGGGCATCTGTTAGTAAAGTAATATTCATTGATCTTGACTTTACTGATGATGCTGTGATTTTCTTGGAGTCAATGGAGGCTCTCTCGAGAGACTGAGCGAGGAGTCTGAGTGTCTGGGCTTGCAAGTGTCCTGATAAAAACCAAGAACCAGGCCTTTAATGATCTCTTAGGCACAGCCATCAGCAGTGTGTCTGTTTGTGAAGAGAGTGTCGACCTCGTCAAGAGGTTTACTTACCTCGGCAGTGACATTCATGTCTCTGGTGACTCTTCCTGTGAAGTCAGCAGACGGATTGGGAGAGCATGGGGGGGTCATGAGGTCGCTGGAAAGGGGTGTGTGGCGCTCCCGATATCTATGCAAAAGGACGAAGGTTCAAGTCTTTAGAGTCCTGGTGCTTCCTGTCTTGCTATATGGTTGAGAGTCATGGATGCTATCCAGTGACCTGAGATGAAGACTGGACTCCCTTGGTACTGTGTCTACAGAGAATCTTTGGGTATCAGTGCTTTGACTTTGTGTTGAATGGACAGTTGCTCATGGAGTCCCGAATGAGGTACATTACCTGCATTGTGAGGGAGTGTCAGTTATGGCACTACAGCCATGTGGTGCGATACCCTGAGAGTGATCTGGCTTGCGGGATCCTCATTGTTGTGGACCCAAGTGGCTGGACCAGGCCAGGAGGATGCCCACATTAACACCTGGCTATGGCAGATCGATGGCCATTTTCAGATGGTGGGACTGGACCATGTGTCTTCCTGGGAGGTTGCCAACCAGGATCCTGAGCTGTTATGTCATGTGGTGAGTGGGGCAACACACTGTATCAGTGCCTGCTCCCCAACCTGACCTGACCTGACCTACTGTATTAACTACCAGTTTGTAATTATCAAACTTCAGACATCTAATTTTTGCTGGTGGGCTGAGACACATCATTTAGTGAGGTCTGACAGTTCTGTTGGGTCTGTGGCATATGCATTTTAAATTAATCACATTTTTGGGTGGATAGGTAGTGTGGTGGAGCGGAGTGTGGATGTGGGAATGGGAATGTGTACATGTGGGATTGATCTGTTTCCTCATTTGTGCTAGAGTCACGATTGCTGCACCTGCATCTCACAGTAGCATAGAGAGAGCAGGGAGGTACGATAAAAATAGAAAAATAGAAGAGACTGAGGATTAAAGGAAAAATGAAACTAAAAGCAAGAAAGTGCAGGAATGCAGACGAGTCATTGTTGTAAGTGTGAAGGCAGGCAGTTGGAAGTGGCCCCCAAAGTTATCGTTTTGGCCAGCACTTGAGTGGTTGATGTTCACTCCAAAGCACCCGCTTTCCTTCTGTCTTCATCATGCTGTGTGTGTTATACAGTACGTCCGAGTGCGCGCTCATTCATTACCATCTCTATCTCACACTTAAGAGACCATCTCTATGATTTAACACAAATACAAACCTATTTAGTTCTTTCAGGGCGAGTCGCAGACTGGAGGATTTGATTCTCTTCTGTCTGTGTGGTCCACAACTCTGCATCCCTTATCATTTGTTGCTGCATTCTATGTATTATACCTCTGGGTTGTCCATGATTGTCCGCCCCCGCAAAAATGAAGAGCCCATCCTTATGATATAAGATTTTGCCACGTCAAGTTGCAGGCCATTCTGAGTAAGTCAACCTACACGACTGTCACCAACCTGCTAAAATAATTTGAATGAAGTCTACAACTGAAAATTAATAGAAAAGTTGTGTAAGACAAAGGGGGCTTCATTCACTTATATCAACAACAATATTTATTTCTATAGCCCATTTTCATACAATAGTGTAACTCAAAGTGCTTTACACGATGACAAGATAAAAGTTACAAGAAGAATAGTATTAAGAAGGTTAAAGAATAAGTAACAACCAAACAAGGTAAGGTCAGATAACTGGGAGAACGGGAAAAACAAAAAATCTCCAGTTAGGCTGGAAAAAAAAAAACAAAATCTGCAGGGGTTCCAAGGCCAAAAGACCACTCAGCTCCCATTGGGCATTCTACCTAACATAAATGTTCCTAAATCAGTCCTCTTTTTTTCAGGCTTCTCATGCTGAAAGTGGTCTCAGCTTCATTCCTTCATTTCAAGGGGCTTCATTGTGCCTTGATCAGATGGTGGGTGTGCAGCCAACACAGAAGAACCAGAAAAAGACAGCAGAGAATGGTGGGGATTAGTACAGATGTAGATCCCTGAAGAGTATGATAAGTCTATACCCATACAGTCTATCAGGAATCATCACATGATTTGACACGTTTAATATTTAGTTGAACAACAACTACACCTCTTGACCAATGTCTGCAAACTTTATATACACTCATTGAGCAAACAGCAGAGCAGCCACAATTTTTCATGTCTCGGACCCACAAGACGCTGGAAATATTTCATTGAGATTCTGGGCTCCATGAGAGATGGAGTTCTTCACAACCCAGTGGGGATCTGTGCTGGCAACCAGGGGGTGCTGCATGGATCCCAGAGCCTTTGTGGACACCTCTACAGCCCCACCCGGAAGTGCAATTAGCAACAGGTGATCAAGCACCTGGAGCACTTCCAGGTGGGTTATAAAAAGGGCCAGCATCCACCACTCGCAGCCAGAATCGGGAGGAAAAGGACGAGGTTGCCTGGGAGAAGTGGTGGTGCCAGAGGAAAAGTGTTTGTTGGTCAGTGTTTAGTGCTTGGGACTGTGTTATGGCTGGAGGGATTACGGGGAAGACGTGCCCTCCAGCTGACGAAAAATAAAGCCTGTGTCTTTTTAACACGTGCCTCAGTGTGAATCTGTGCCGGGTCGGGCACTATATAGCGTCTAATTCACACAATATAGATTATTTAAATGAAGTTAAAGTTTTATCTGTATAATATAATAAACATATTTTGCTGCATTCATCTTAAAAATGATATCGTCATCATATGTAAATATGTGCTTTCTAAAATGCCTCAGGTTGTGCAGTATTATAACTGTATCACAAGTTTACAGTGAGGTGATTGAACTAATAAGTAGAAACAGTTCTACAAGGAGCACTTGATGGACTGATTGATTGCGTTTATAGTTCTTGGGATGAAACTATTTCTGAACCGCAAGGTCCCTACAGGAAAGACTCTGAAGCATTTGTCGTATGAGAGCAGTTCAATAGACAGCATGGCTGAGGCAGCGTGTGCTTGATTCTATAGACAGATAATTCTCTTTCCGATCAGCTGCTGTATTGCTGTGATTCCACACTCAGATACAGTGATATAAAGACTCTGAGTGGTGCATTGAGTAGAACAATGCTAAAGCAGCTATGGTATTTGGAATAGTTTGGCCATTCCGTGGACCATTATATTATCACAGGTTAATTACAATCAGATGCCTTAAACTAATAAACAATATGCGGTTAATTTCAGTGTATTTATAAAGCCGTGTCAGGGATGTGGATCTAAAAAAGAAAGGGAAACCACACTGGAACAGTAGTACTGCTTTGATGCTGGGTGCCGCCAGTTTGCAAAACTGAGCGGAGAACTTGCGTACGCCAGGGATTGAGCTACCGTGGAAATGTGCGTGGCTTTACGCCAAGTTTAGGTTTCATACAACGCGATTTGAGTGTGGAAACTGGCTTACGCAACATTTTTGTGCGTACACATTGTTTATACATGAGGCCCCTGGTCACTGGAAAGGCCAATGAAGAACACTGAACTCATTGTTATGTTCGTGGAACCAGTTTGAGATGACTTGTGCCTTATGACATGGTGCATTATCATGGAGGAGATGGGTAAATGGTGGCCAGGCAAGGAAACACATGGTCAACAACAGTACTGAAAAAGGCTGAAATGGGCCCAAAGTGTTTTTTTGTACAAATACCACTTTATTACTATTTTCATGCAAATTTAAATCCAAAAGGTACTACTAAGCATTTCTTTCGTTCCTCCTACCATCTCTATGACTTTTCGTAGAATGGAATATAGATAAATCACGATTGTTCTAAAATCAACTCATATAAACAAAAACACAACCAAAAACTAAGAAAGTAAAAGGAAGGTTCACTGTCTTACTTTTGGGTTGTTTGACTTTGGTTTTTGTTTACTTGATTGTTTTTTTCTGCCATCTGAAAGATACATTTAATAGGGTGTTACACACGTGCGAGTAGAAGTCAACTAAAGGGCTTGAATAATGTCAATTCCATATCCGACCAGGGGGCGGCGGGGTGCACTCACTGTCTTTCTCGATCCTTTGCAGACCATTCTTGGGAAATTTTACAGGGTTCTGGTGCCTTTGATGACATCACTTCCGCTCTCAGGTGTCGTTGATGACGTCACGTCAGGGTCTGCTGTAGATGACATCACTTCCGGTCCCCGACTCTGATGACGTCACTTCCGGCCCCGCCTCTGATGTTGTCATTTCTGATCTTGTCTCTTATGACGTCACTTCCTATATTGACGTTTAAAGCTGCCATCTTGAATCAATATTGCAATTCTGTTTTGGACTCGGTCGAGTGAACAACTCACAACCTTTAAAAATACCTTTTTGCAGCCAAGGCACATTATACGGGTGGCTTCCCCAAGCCTTTATGATGTCTAAGTGTCATTCTTGTGACAAGGAATACTTTGATCTTTGGTTATTAAAATGTATCTAGCATTCCATAATGCCTGCTTTACTCCATTTATTTGCCCCCAGCATTCCTTAGTTCTGTCTTTTGGCATATTCTTGGGAAAGAGACCAAAAACCACCTGTTTTGACAGGGGCAGACCTGGTGAATGTTGCCTAAACCTCATCCATACCTGTTGCGCATTGAAGCAGCCCCCCTATAACGTGCTCTGATGTTTCCTGTTCTGTATAGTTGTCTCTGGGACAATTTTTTACTTTCCACTTTTTTAATTTTGTACATCCTAATGTTTGTTTGGAGTATGCCGTGTGCACTTCTCCATGCTAACTCCTTTTGCTTGTTTGTTAGGATTTCGTTTGTTACCATTTTCTAGGCTTCCCCAACTTTTTTTTTCGGATTCTTATGATTTGTATTGTTTGTTTTGTTTCCTTAATAGTTTTGCGCAGCTGCTTCTAGTTATTCCATACAGCCATTTCTTCTTCCTTAAAGTTGTGGGATTTTATGTATTTAATCATGTCCCTATAGTACAAGGTGGCACACGATAAACCAAGCCATCTCCGACTCCAACGTCATTGTACGTTTCTTAGCCCATACACGAAACGAAAGATATGCAATACAAAAATCTGTACTTACTGGTTAGAGGAGGTGCTGGAAATGATTTCCTTGTGCGTCAATACACTTTTCTGCACGCCGCACCATATTGTCATAGACGCGACGCAGCTCAGCCACTTCAATTTTCCCAATTTCGCTCTGAATATTGTCCTTCAATTCCTCTAAAGTCTTTGGATTATTGACATACACTTTTCCCTTCAGATTGCCCCACAGGAAAAGGTCGCAAGTGGATAGGTCCGGTGATCTTGGTGGCCACAAACCTTTGCTGACAGTTCGTTCCTCTGTGAAGACGTTGTGAATTTGAGAAAGTGACTAGCAAGAAGTGTGACATGTCGCTCCATCCATGTTGCGACAGCACCCACCTGTATAACAGCTCGGCCAGCCGTTCGGAGATGGTTCGGTTTTTGGTTTTATAAATTTTTACTTTTCTTAGACCTGTTCCTACCATGTATCTTATCAAGCAGGCAGCTTTCCCCTTATTCCTTTTCGCCAGGTGTACCAGAAAAACATTCCCCACACCATTACAATACCACAATCAGCCGAGGCTTTGGACACAAGGCAGGTTTGTTGGATGGCTTCATGTTGTTGGTGTCTAATTTTGACCCTGCTATCTGTACACCTAGGCAGAAAGAGATTCATCCAACTTTTATTAGAGACTAGCAAAATACCCGCGCTTCGCAGCGGAGAAGTAGTGTGTTAAAGAAGCAATGAAAAAGAAAAGGAAACATTTTGAAAATAACGTAACATGATTGTCAATGTAATTGTTTTGTCACTGTTGTGAGTGATGAGTGTTGCTGTCATATATATATATATATATATATATATATATATATATATATATATATATATTTACACACACACACATAAACATATATATATACATATCTATACATATACACATATATATACACACACACATATATACATACATATATATATATCTACATATATACACATACATATACATACACACA
>JANRMT010049829.1:28255601-28286585 GCA_026402145.1 Polypterus bichir lapradei | reverse complement strand
ATTCGTTTCTTACTGCATCAATAAACAGCTCGTCTTCTTCTTTATCTGAGACCTGACACACTGCATGCACGGGTTTTTTTTTAACACTGTCTTCCTTTAGCGGGACATTCACTTTTTCCACCGTGTGCTTTGTTTCTGCAGTAGCTGTACTTATTACATACTTATCTTGTATTTATCAGACGCTTCATATTTTTTTGCTGCCTTTTCAATTGTGTAATTCGGTTTTTGTTCAGCGCTCTTTGGAACTGTTGCTTTTTGTCTGTGCACTGCGTCAGTTCACGTGAGCCGCTCGGTGTACATGCATCGAAGTTTCCCAGCTGTGCTGTTGCCATGTCGTGCTATGTCCATGGCTGTATCTAATGTTACCTAAGTCCCGGTACTTAAAACTTTCTCTCGCAGTTTCGCTGAGTTTGTGCCAAACACCACCCTGACTATGTCATCTTCCTCTGCATAAGCACAGTCCATCACCCGTGAATATTTACCCGTGGCAGTTTGCTATTGGATTGCCGCTGACGGACGGCCTTATATGGGCAGGCACTAAATTACAAACGCCAGCGGCAGCCTGTCTATGAACTTAATTTAAAGTGTAGGTTTACACTGTGCTTTGTTTCCGAAGTAGCAGAACTCATGAATATGGTTGTATATATCACTCGCTCGCTTCTTATTGTTTCGCTGCCTTCTCAATTATATAATGCATGTTTTCTTCAGCGCTTTTTGGGGCTCTTCCTGGTTTTCTACGTACTGCGTGATTACGTGGGAGGCGTGATGATGTCAAACTCCGCCCCCACGGGTTTCAAGCTCATCTCCATTACAGTAAATGGAGAAAAACAGCTTCCAGTTATGACCATTACGCGTAGAATTTCGAAATGAAACCTGCCCAACTTTTGTAAGGAAGCTGTAAGGAATAAGCCTGCCAAATTTCAGCCTTCTACCTACACGGGAAGTTGGAGAATTAGTGATGAGTGAGTGAGTGAGTGAGTGAGTGAGTGAGTGAGTGAGTGAGTGAGTGAGTGAGTGAGGGCTTTGCCTTTTATTAGTATAGATGGAAAGTAATCACTGAATCTTAGTGGAAAGGTGCTTCATAGAGAAAGATCCATTCTCAGTCAGTACCAGAAGAAATCTGCTTTTGCTTCTCATTGAAAGAGACCTTTCCAAATCCTGCTCACTGTCACTGCACTTGTACAGTGTCAAAGGCAGGGCTTCTGGGTCCCCACTTCCTCTTGTGACCTAGCACCACACTTAAATGTTGGTCTGCAGCAGCCACCTTCATTCCACTCCTCAGGTCTGAAGTCTTCTTTGCCTCCTACACTCCTGCTTATCAGTGGTGTTACTGTGAAAAGGGTGGAGATATTTACATTTCTTGGCACGACCGTCACACACAGTCTTAAGTGGGATGAAAAGATAACTTCTTTAATCAAAGAACATCAACAGCGCATGTTTTTTGCTTTGCCCCTTCCCCACCATAATCTATCGTCTATGGGGAAGAAGCAAAAGCTTTAAATTGATCAAAAATTTTGATCTCCAGTTTTCAATGGATCTCAATGTTTCAGGGTCCTCTGATGCCAAAAACATTGATATCTCGATGATGGGTGTGCCTGTGTCTGTGTGTCACAGTTTCTTGAGGAAAGTCTAGAGCTGAAACAGCTGAACAGAAAAATATCAAATTCGAAACTTAAGCCTGTCATGAGATGATGATTTGCTGATTAGTTTTTGAGTCAAATCGTGCAAGAGCAAGAGACACTCTGGTGGAAAACTCAAATACCATAATGCTGCAATTAATTTTTGAAATCTTCTTGTCAACTGCTATCATAACAACCTATTTTATGGTCAGAAAGATCAACATCAGAGCGGAAAATACTTGCTGAAATGTTATAGAATAGTTCAGGCAACTTGGTTCCTAGGGTGCAAAGCCTACTGATGCTCACGTCCAAATTTTTCTCCAACAAATTAAAAAGGCTTTGCATGGCTTCAAGCTGTTGGTGTCTAATTCTGACCCTACTATCTACGCACCTCAATAGAAATTAAGATTTATCAGCCCAGGTTACGTTTTTCCAGTCTTCAACTGCCTTGTTTTGGTGAGCCTGTGCCCACTGCAACCTCATCTTTCTGTTTTTGGCTGACAGGAGTGGAACCCAGTGTTGTCTTCTACTATTGTAGGCTCAATGTTTTTCTGAATTCTGCTCACAACAGTTGTACAAAGTGGTTATCGGAGTTACCATAGCCTTTCTGTCAGCTTGAACCAGTCTGGCCATTCTCCTTTGACCCCTCTCAACAATGAGGTGTTTCTGTCTGTAGAACAGCCGCTCACTGGATGTTTTTTTGTTTTTCACACCATTCTGAACAAACTCTCGAGACTGTTGTGTGTGCAAATCCCAGTAGATCAACAATTTACATGCCTGGCTCCAACAATCATGCCACAGTTGAAATCACTGAGACCTCATGTTTTTTCCTCCCAATTCTGGTGTTTGTTGTGAACATAAAATTAAGTTCCTGTGCTGCAGCCTTGTGATTGGCTGTTTAGATAATTGCAATAATACCCAGGGGTCCAAATGTTCCTAATAAATAAATGAAGTCTGCAGCTCAAAATCTTTGGAAGGTGCTGGTGTTAAGTCGATTAGATCCTATGATTTGGCTGAACTGAACAACAACTAAACTTTATGAGCAATGTCTGCAGGCAGTGAAGAGATTGAGCTGTCTGGAGAAGCAGGTTATTTGTGTTCAAAGCAACTATGCCTAAAAGTTTTCACTGAGTGTAAAGTAATCATACATTCATTGTCTTTGTGAAAATCGGGAGTGGTCTCCCCTAGACTTTCTCGTATACTCAGATATGGGGGTGGATATATGAGGAGTAAACCTCAAGACAGTGATTGTATTTTTATATTATATATATTAAGGAACCATTAACAACAAGTCAAATCAAATTAATAATATATTGAACAATTATTATAAAAGTAAAGTTGAATAATTTTAACTCTGCAGCTGCATGAATAAAAGGTTAAGTACCACTTCCAACCATGCAAAATTTGGTTGACCGAAGTGAAAGCGTACTGAAGTTATCATGTTTACACACACACGCACACGCACACACACACACACACACACACACACCCACCCACGGACAGACATGATTCCAAAAATGGTATTTCCAAACTCAGGGAGGTCTAAAATGTTGAGATTCATCAAAATATCAAAATGGAATTTTTGGAGGATTACAATACTTTCCCTATTCTTCGTATACAAGAACGTGTGGCGCAGTGGGTCCACAGCTCAGCTCAAAAGGCCAGTTTTAAATAGATAATCGCCGCACTCACTGCTTAAAGAGGGGGCGTGGTAGTTCCAGCAGTTCCCAGGAGTTTCGTGATGCGGGCGGGCCTTAATTAAGCGGACAGGTAAGGAGTCGTCCGCATCCGTAATTGATTCCGGGAGCTGCTAATCAACACACCTGATCCACGTCCCCATAATATATAGTAGAAGCGTGAGGCAGAAAAGAGGAGGAAAGTGAAAGAGGCAAAATGAACGTAGGTTAAGGAAGAAGGCAGCTGGAAGCGATGGAGCCGGTGTGTGAAAAAGAGAAAGTGAGCGAGCGGGTGGGTGTGTGAAAGAGAGAAAGCGAGCAAGCGTGCGCAGACTCGTGGATGTTTGCAGGCAGCTGGGAGAGGCAAGCCCTAGCGGGGTGTTTGGCCGACACTGGGGGGCCGACGGTAGTGGTTGATCCTGCTGAGCGCTTGTATGGTGCAGGAGTGATGGGGAGAAGGTTGGCTCGCCACAGCAAAGGCAGCGGGAGCTGGAGATTTGGAGTGGATCCCCAGCATGAGCGTTCTGACCGTTGGGGGAAGCCAAGTCTCTGTCTGGCAGGGGCTGAACGAAGCCAGAGATTGGGAGCCACCACACCAGCCTAACACACGTGTCTTTGGGACTTAAGCGGAAACCAGTATACTTGAGATGGGTCTAACTGCAGCCTGCAATATGAGTGACGTAGGTCAGGTAATGCCCACAATGTCAGTCACTAAACACCCTTTGAGGCAGATAACTCTCCAACAACCCTAATCTTAACCATAGTCTAACAGGGCATGCGATGGGCTTATCATGACTAACGTTGAGGGCGTTTTGTGGTGATGGAGCGTTACATGACTGACCTCATAGATATTGCGGTCTGCAATTACACTCTGTTGGAATACTTGGAGAACAACCATGAGAGAAACACTGAGAAAATTTAAAGTCAACACAATTGTCCACACTGGAAACTAAACTGGGAACTCTGGTGGAAACTCTGTGACCTGCCTTGCCTTGCCACCTTCTGAAAAAGACACAATGCACAACAACTTAATTAATAACAAGGGTGTGTGAGTGAGTCAACTGTTTTCTATTTAAAATTTCTTTCCCAACTTGTTCCTTTACTCTCTCTTATTACGGGCCCAATAAATGGATGGATGATTCTAAAATAAGATCAGCTGTGCTTGATGTTACAATGCTACATGCTGGGACTCTCAGTTTCCTGCCACACGTCACGCTCCTCCTTTTTCAAATAAAAGAGAGTTTCACTTTCATTTCTCCTAAAGCTTTCTTTATCTCAGAGTCTCTGAGTAAGTCTCCACTCTCTGAAAGCATAATGGAGTCCACGCTGCAGGATGAGTTTATCTGCTCTGTGTGCCTGGAGCTGCTTAAAGACCCTGTCTCTATTCCTTGTGGACACAATTTCTGTATGCAGTGCATTTCAGATTGCTGGAATCGGATGGGAAACTGCAACTGTCCGCACTGTAGAGAGACCTTTAACCCGAGGCCTGCACTGCGCAAAAATACTCTGCTGGCTGAAGTGGTGGGGAAAATAAGGAAGTGCAGTGTGGATTATAAAATATCTCAAGGTGACTTGGGACTGGACGATGTGGAGTGCAATTTCTGTAGTGGGAAGAAGATCAGGGCTGTGAAGTCATGCCTGACCTGTCTCGCTTCATTCTGTGAGATACATGTTCAGCCTCACTATGAGTTTGCTACCTGGAAGAATCACAGACTCACTGATCCAAGTCGACATCTGCAGGAGAAGGTCTGTCAACAGCATCAGAAAGCTTTTGAACTCTTTTGCAGAACTGATGAGACATGCATCTGCTGTTTGTGTGCAGTAACAGGACACAGGGGCCATGAGACCGTGGAGCCAGAGACACAAAGGGCTAGAAAGCAGGTGAGGCCTTGGGAATTCCATTATCTGAAAAAGCAGAACTTCATTAAATTACATTATTTACAGAGTAATTATTTCAAAGTCAAGTGGGAAATATCTGTGTTAAGATATATGGTGACAGTTTGATTCCTCATTTGTGTGCAGTCCTCACATTTTAAGTCCATTTTGGATTCTGGTTTCATGTTACAGTCAAAACAACTTGCATTTTGGGGTGTTAGCTACTCTAAGGGAGTGTGAGTGTCCTGTGATGAACTTGTGTCTTCTTCACATTTAGACCCTGTATCCATTATTGATGCCCCTGGGGACAGTTGGATGTCCCACTCAGGATGGAGGTGGAATTCTTACCTGGCTGGAATGCCATAATGGAAGGATGGTCTTAATGGGGGCAATAAAAGGCTGGGACTCCTTATGATTCCCGTTCTGAGTGGGATGCCCAAAGATTATTAGAACCGGAAAGATAAGACAGCTGGGAGCAGTTCATCTTCCACTTTAATAGATGGCAGTGTCACTCATATAGAGTCCCAGTTTGGACACCCGCAAGGCTGCATGGGAGTTGGAGTATATAGATGGAGCCATGTTGGGGTCCCTGGTAGGTGATAGAGGGCCTTGCTGGAGGAGAACCTTCCTGACTTTCTCATAACCTGGATGTGCTTCCAACTTTCTCAAAGCGGTGCACACCTAAATTTGGAGATTTTATTCCATACTTTCTGGCAGATCCTCTCAGATTTCATTAGATTGGATTTGAAGTGTTGGTGAGCAGCCATCTTCAGGTTTGTCCACAGATATTTAATGGAGTTTAAGGGCTCGTTTATACTTCATCCTCAGAACGTGTAGGCGCACGCATCATGGCTGCCACGCGTTCCCAGCTTTCATTTGACATGTCCTCGTAGCAGGTCTTCAGAAATTAACGCAACATGTGCGCGAGTTGCATTACCAGCAAAAAGTCGGGGGTGGGCGCAGTGTGATGAAAGTTGGAATGTGATGTTAGAGTCTCTGTTTACTATCTACTTGTGACAGAAAGCCGCTACGTGGATCCTACAGGATCAATGTGCGCACTTTGATGTTTAGTGAATGGTTCGATGTGGTGAAGCAAAATGCTGACATACAGATGCATACGTGGTGCTTTTATATTCAAGGGTCACAAATTCCCGATTGTAATGACATGATACATTTTAAAAGTCTTACATACCATCTTTTGTGCTGTCTTTTTTTTCTGGGAATTCCTCCTGACCTGACAGCAGCGGCAAACAGCAATAGATCACCACACAGAACACATTAAATGTATGATATTCCAACACTCTGCACATTTAGAATCCTATGATTTATACTTGTTATCACTTTCATGATGAAATGCATTAAAGTACGTATGTTACATTTTTCAGATAAATTGTTAATTTCATTTAAATAATTAATACTGTTAATAATTACACATATGGGGGCAGCAAGGTGGCAGAGCAGTAGCACTGCTGTCTCGCAGGGAGTCACGTCGCTGGTATTCCCTGCCTGGAGTTTGCATGTTTTCCTGGTTGGTTTCCTCAGTGTGCTCCGGTTTCCTTCCAAAGATATGCAGATTTGGTGACACTAAAATGACACAAGTGTATGTGAGTGCTTGTATTCACCTTGCAATGAGCTGATGCCGCATTTAGGGATTGTTTCTGCCTTGTGCCCAATGCTAGCTGGAATGGGCACATCCCTGGATTGATGGATTTAATCATTAAACATTCTTTTCTGAGATATTGCGGTAAGGTGCCTTCAGAATTTAATGGGTGGTTCAGGCAATTCACAACACAGCGAAGCCGAACCTGTTCTCACTGTGATATTATCTTGCACTGCCACCTGGTGGATTCCTCCAGATTTACGTAAAGTACGCGCGCAAGTATAAACAGTAAAATGCTTGCATAGCAGGAGCGTCCGCTGCAGCATGTGTCACGTGAAGTATAAACCCGGCCTAAGTTTACAAGGTGAGACGCAAAAATAACTGGATTGGTAAAAAAATATTGATGAATGACATAATTCTAAGCCTTGTCACCTTCTATATACTCCCCCTCCCGATCTCTACCCCGCTCCATACGTATCTTCTATTGATTGAAACTGTGCTGGAAGTCTTCTTGCTTGAGGCTCCTCAACAGGCTTGCGTTTTTTGTCTTCACTCCTTCCACTGAAGAAAAAAGTTTTACCTTCATGTCACTTTTGATTTTCGGGAACAAGTAAAAATCAAAGGGAGCAAAATCAGATGAATAGGGAGGATGATCGAGGACAAGAATGTTTTTGTCAGTCAAAAACTGCTTTACGGAAAAAGAGAAAATTTGCAAGAAATTTGATGTTGATTCGCTGTTCAATTTTTTTCACCCAACAACTCATGTAGCGATTGTTGTGCAAATACTGACTGGGCTATTCATAGGATATACCTAGCCGGTCGGCAGTTTGAGAGGGCGCGCATGTAGGAGGGGATATAGTTCTATGATTCACGTCTGGCCGACCTTCAGACGGTTTTCACCTCATATGATTTGGTCTATGCTGCACTGACTTGTCCTGAAGCAACTTCAGCATTGTCTTGGCTGTATACTTCGGGTCATTGTGGTGCTGAAAGGTGTACCACCACCCCAGTGCACTCAGGAGCAGATTTAATGGTGAGAACTGTTTAACTGTAAGGACACCAATTTTACTAGCTGATTAGGAAAGATTAGGAATGTGAGAATGTGAGGAATGTGAAAGGTGATTAGGTGACGGTCACCTCCAGGCCAGGTGGCAAGTACAACCTTCGAATCGATATGATTGTTATGAAAAGATTTAAGATTATTAGGGGAAAGTCTACAAGGCAAGGTAATTGTTGTGAAGAAAGGTACAGAACAAGGTCACTGTTACAAGATAATATGTAAAGTGGATGATGATCAAAATATACAAAGCATGTTTTGTGATTAGAAATGAAATAAATATGAGCCATGCCCGGACTGCTGGGCTCACTTTACTGAACTGAGAGCTTTTATAGGCTTTGCAATAAAGTCTATTCTGTCTGCTTACCCAGAAACTCAGTGTTTTTTGTGAAGAGGTTTTCTCCACGACACTTTCAAGTTTGACGCCTTTCCTTTTAAGCACAACCTGAAAAGATTAACATTACGAAGTATTTTAACATCACAGCCTTCAATCTGTACTGATTTACCACAGTCTCATTATTAGAAAGGGCTTATTCTTTTAATTTATTCACAATATCTCATTACTCAGAGTGTCCCTTTAAAATCTGCCGTAATTACCAAATATGTTATATTATAGCTCAAATCTGCAGTATAGGGTCAGATTTAGGTGGCATCTTTGCAACTCAGTGTAACATGAATTCAAAATGTAGCATTCAGAAAGCTACTCTGACATAATCTGTTGGTAATTCAGTTACTTTCTTACTTCCACATAGACTCAGCTGAGAGGAATGCTGATCAGAATTCAGAAGGGAATCCAGGAGAGGCAGAAAAATTTGGAGAAGATCAAGCATAAGGCTGCTGCAATTAAAGTAAGCTCTTGGAATATTTAATTAACAATGAGAGCCCAACAAATCAAAAAAGGGTAAAAAAAAACTTGCATGTATTTTGAAAGTATAGTGCATAAAGTTATTTGAATAACGTAAGGCATCTTTGCTTTTGTCTGTTATTAAATCTGCTTAATCCAGTTCATGATTGTAAGCAGACTTACAAAAAACTACAATATTAAATATTAGACACTTCCCAAAAATGTGAAAAATAATAAATAGTTGGTAAAATGTACAATAAATATCTTTAAAAAAATGAATAAATGTGAAAATTGCACACACTCAAATCTTCCTTTCTGGGCACTTCACATACAAGCACACTCAGTCCCAAGACTCTTTCTCCTAATTAAGCCTTTAGTTTTGTTTTGCCATCCTTCTTACTGAAACTCAGAGGGTCACTGAGCTTTCTGTTTCAACAGAATCTCATACAGCAAAGCAAGTTTACCTCCATAAGCAACCACCTGAATGAACTCAGATTCTCTTGTCTTCAACTGACCCTTGCTAACTTCTCACCCGGCTTTTATCAGCTTGTCCCGCTATCAGCTCACAAGGGATCTACACCTTGCATAGAATTCACACTAAAACATGGCGTATGGACAAAACTAGAAATGTGTGTACACAAAAATAAATTCAGATGTATAAAACTGCATGTATGCAAAATCCCATGCACTTTCCCTTTATAAATCCCAATCAATGTGAATGTTAATGCATATGCATGCAACTAGAGCCCCACCCAACTCCTCCCAAAGTTTTGCCTATATGAATATGCAAATGAATATAAATAGCCCCTTCTGTTCAATGTTTTGTTAAAAGGCAATGGCAAAATCACGTGTAAAAAGAAACATTTCAGTGAATGCGGAATGGAGACCTTGCTCAATGAAGTAGAGGCAAGAAAAAACATACTATTTGGTGGCTTAAGCAGTGGTGTAAGCAACAAAAGGAAATTGATAGAGTGGTGCTACAGCATGAAGAAGGGATTCAAAAGTTCAAGTTCAGAAAGTTGCACGGTGCCCGAAATAAAAGGGAAGTGTCAGATGTCAAAGTGTCTGAGTAGCAAAATGTCGACTTTAATCTCGAAATTTCCACCTTAATCTTGTTATTTATTTTGAAATTAAAGCAGTAAACCTTATCTCAAAATTGAGGTTTAATTTACTAGAGTTTATCAAACCCCATCGTAACTAGAGTAGCACATTAAAAGCGTTGTATTCTAAGCGTTCCCGACCCAGATCACTACATGCTTCTTAAACAGGCTTTCTCTTATGCTGATGGGAGCGTGCAGGCAATAATCTCCACACAGAATGCATTACATTCATGATACTACCGCTCTCTGAACATTTTAGAATGCTAAGATGTATACTTGACATCATTTACATGATAAAATGAATTAAAGCATGTATTAAGCATGTGGGGGCACGGTGGCATAGCAATAGAGCTGCTGCTTTGCATTAAGGGGGTCACGTCCTGAGTGCTCCCTGCCTGCAGTTTGTGTGTTTTCCAGGTGTGTTTCCTCTGCATGCTTTAGTTCCTTTCAAAGTCACGTAGGCTAGGGAATTTGGTGATGCTAAATTGACACTACTAGTGTATGTGTGTGCTCATATTCGCCTAGCGATGAGCTGCCACCCTGTCTAGGTATTGTTCCTGCCTCACACACGATGCTTTCTAGGACATACCATTTCTCTGATCCCTATTTCAAATGCTGAAGCCTAACAGAGCAGAGTTAATAGCATACAGCAGGGAACCACCACAGAGAGAAACTATACTATCCTGAAGGAAGCTGGTGAGGGTACATATTAAAGTAAACTATTGTGAAGGGAGATGCGTCCTCACAGACTAGATTACTGTCATTAGAGATGTGCTGGAAATGTTACCTGAAACAAAGAAGCAACCCAGATAGCAACTGAGTAATGGTCCTGTGCTGGCCCATGATCACCACTTTCATTTGGCCCACAAGCCACCATAGAATGAAGGTGAGAACACAGGTTCAAATCATCCCTTATTAAGTCATATCTCAGGCATGGTATGGGCCAGAACTGGGCCACAACATGGTCACAATTGAGCCTTTTTAAGACAATATGTGAAGCACAACTGGACCAGAGCACAGCTATAGCTCAACCATAATATATTGTAATGGCACTGCAAAGTTACATCAGCCAGAGAATAGTATGCGCTGGCATTACATCACTATTGGCAGGATCGCCCATATAAACAGAAAGTCTGCAAAGTCACATGCTTTTCTAACTAGTATGGCAAAGAGCAAGCAGTCTTTTAAAGGATAAAGAGCCACCTCAAAGTGCCATATAAATGTGATGTTCGGCGCCGATGCTACAATATGAAGCAAGATTTGGGCCCGAGCACAGACACACCCCAACAACTGAACACAAACACCCCCAAGAGAACTGAGGCTGCATGGTGACAGCAAATATTGATTGAATGTAGTTTTTTTTTTTATTGTTCTTCCTAGAAAGTTTAATAATCAATAAAAAAAACAATTCCTGTCATTATTTTTGGGAGCATCCTCGCTGAACAGCACAGCAAAAAGTGCCTAACACTTCCCCACAGTTCTGTTAGACATTAACATTAAAGTTATTGTCCATGCCAAATAGGCCTTCACGGATACACATGGATAATTACAGCAAAGTCATTGTTGGCTCATAATGGAAATGACACACACACTTCACTTTATGGGCCATAGTTGGCCCAGATCAGTAATGCCACAAAAACATTTGAATGCTTCTGGTTACCGCCAGCCATTATTTGGCCCAAAACTATAATGCCAGGTATATTGGGCTTGTGATTAATTACATCTGGGCAGTTTCTGGTCCAGAATCTAAATGCCATGCAACCCTTATGTATGGCTGAATATAAATGGGCCACTTTTAGTCCACAATTAAATAATATTACATGCCCTTGGGTGCATATTTGTTACATTTGGCCCAGTATACAAATGTCATGAACACTCCTAAATGTGTCTGGTTCCAGCTGGGCCATAATTGATCCAAAACTGTAATGCCACACATATTTTAAATGTGTTCGGCCCAGCATTTTTATACTGTGAAAATTGTTAAACGTGGCTGGTTTATATCTGGGCCAAAAAATATTTGCCGTTGCCTTAACTGAACCTTAAGTGCCTAAATTCAACCAAAATTTGTTGCAGAATGGACTGCTATCTGAGAAGCGGAATACTTCATGATTTGTAGTCCTGAGCTACATACTGTAATATCTTGGCAGCAGATGAAAGAAGCTTAATCTTTGATACAGTTTGAACTTTAGCCACAGCACAACGAGCAGCATTGTAAACCAACTTCCCCAGGGTGGGTTGTCTGAAGGCTTTTATGTGGACATTTTTGGGTGCTAATATTAGATTACATTATTCACTTCCTTTTGCCACATCCTTTGTGGAAAACTTCATTGTACAACTATTTTGATATGTGAGTGCGAAAGCATTTAGATTCAGTTCTGCAGAGCTCACTTTCACCCGACCTTTATGACCAAAACCACTGTGTAAATATTTTGATCTATTTGATAAACACTTATTAATTTACTAGCTGTGTAAGCCCGTGCTGTAAAAAGCCGGGGGTCCTAGAAACTATTGAACATCATTAGAAAAAACACTGAAATGTAAAGATGTCGGGTATTTGAAAGGAATTACTCTCTCTTGTAGGAGGATTCATTTTGCCGATGTGCTCGAATCGCTTGTGCATTAGCGGCGGGAGGAAAAGTAAAAGGGATACCGTTTTGCTGATGTTAGCGGCAAAGTGACTTTGTCTTTCTTCTGAGTTTTCGTTTTGCTGACATGCTGGCCTCGCTTGTGTTATTAGTGGCTAAGCGAGTTGTCTGTTCCCTTATTCCAACTCCACCTCTCACTTCCGGGCCGGACAGACACACACACTTCCACACGTAGACGTTTATATATAAGATTTTATATACAGATTGTGCCAAATTAATTGAAGAACCATTAGAATTAATCGAACAACAAGATGGCGCATCACCACACTACCACCTAGACATGAGAGCTTACATGGATGAGAATTTGCCAGGGCAATGGACAATGGATAGGACAAAGAAGTACAGATGAGTTTCCTCCACACTCTCCTGATTTAACGCTGCTGGACTTTTATCTGTGGCAGACTCTAAAGAATGTTGGGTATCATAGAAAGCCAGCTATACTGGCCGCGCTTCGAGAAGAAATTAAAACAACATTCTCATCCGTCTCACTGCATGGACACTTTAGCCAGCCAGTTTTTCAAGCAGTAGTTCATCGTAATCAGAAGTGTCTGGACGCTCATGGTAACCATTCTGAGCACCTATTGTAAATGTCAAAAGTCAAAGCCAAAAGTGACTTAAATTTATCCCTTGATATCTGTATAAATGTAATATCATATCTTTAATACAGGTTTCTCGCATGTTGAAGTGTGTATACATTTTTTGGCACCCCTCTGTATACTTGTCTTTTTTTTTTTTGTTTTTCTTTCTTTTTCTGAAACTTTTTCCAAGATACTAAACTGTTTTATTTTTTAGTACTTGTTCATCACAGTTTATTATTATTATTTTTTTTTTTGCAAAAATGGTTAAAATATGTAAAAACAGATTGGAAACCTGTTCAGCGAGCTGTTTAGCTTGACTTATCTATAACTAAAGAGCTCAATGAAGTAACCTTCTCAATTCAGTTGTCAGCAGATAAGGTGGTGCAGAAAAGCGAGAGAAGCTTCACGGACATGATCGAATGTGTTAAAGCAACCTGCAGACGAGTGACAGAGCAGATCAGAGAACATGAAAAGAATGAACTAAGTAAGGCTGACGGAGCCAAGGCAGAACTGGAGAAGGAGATTGAAGAGTTAAAGAAGAGCGAGGTCGATCTAACTGGACTTTCTGAGACAGACGATCACATCTATTTCCTTCAGGTAATATTGATAATTCAGATTATATCTTCTCAAGACAAAGGGTTTGTGATCTGAAAAACTCTGAATGTAAGCACCTTAGAAGTTTTGGGATTACATCAGGTGTCACAGGGTTTGCCATGTGATATTTCTCACAATATTGTTCTGTTTCATTTCCCCTTATTTACTGATGCAGACTTTTTCATCTTTCTGTGTTCCCCATGGAGCTGGAGATCCAGTAAGCATCACTGCCACTGCCACTGTAGACTTCTTTTATGAGGAACTCAGGAAGAAGGTGTCCCATCTGAAAGAGTGCGTGGAGAAGGTCAGCATATGGGCAACTGAAAGCTTGTCTCAGACAGGTATTATATTTGAAAACTTTGTGTAAACTGATACAGTGACTGAGGTGAATAAGAATACCACAACAGAAATTGAGACGAGTTTGTTTCTAATTTTATATTGTGTTCATTTTTTATGCAGTTACTAAAGCTCCAATTTACACCAAACCATCTTTAGCTCTCCGGGACAGGGAGGACTTCTTGCAATGTGAGTTTGTTTTTTATTAAGTCTCATAGTTTTTATATGAATGCTGTTCTTTTATTTAATACTAGCCATGTAAGCCCATGCTGTAAAAAGCCCAGGGTCCTAGAAACTATTGAAATCATTATAAAAAATATTGAAATGTGGAGATGTCAGCTATCTGAAAAGAACTACTCTGGGCGTCTCTCTCCTAGGAGGATTTGTTTTGCCGACTTGCTCGCATTGCTTGTGCATTAGCGGCAGGAGGAAAAGTAAAAGAGATTCTGCTTTTCCAATGTTAGCGGCTAAGTGACTTTGTCTTTCTTCTGAGGTTTCGTTTTGCAGACATGCTCGCCTCGCTTGTGTTAGTAGCGGCTAAGCGAGTTTTCTGTTTTCTCGTTAGTGGAGCCCTGACCCTGATTCCATCGTTCACTTTCAGGCTGGACAGACACACACGCTAACATGTGTAGACATTTATATATAAGATTTCAATTTCTGGGTGAGGATATGGTTTTGAATTGAATGTTTCTGGCATGGAAGGTCTGGTATGCTAAAAATGCTCTGGTCCTATAACTCAACGTGTTATGAATTCACCTTGAATCAGGCCAAATTAGTAAATGCTAAAAATTCAGTCCTGGTGAATTCTGTCACATTGGCCAGTGTCTTGACAGACAGTGGTGGGCCCAAGGCTGGAACCTACCCTTAGTTGGTATGCTAGTATATACTGGAGCACATACACACACACACACACAGATGCTGTCACAAAGTCGGACAAGGCAAATTTAGAGTGACAACTTAACCTAACACTTGTGCCATTTGACCATGGCAGAAAACCAAGGGTAACTGGGGAGAAATACCTATGGGGAAACACACATATAAGCCCTATTGCAGGGTTTAAGGTTCTGCAGGACACTTGAGGTGATGTGATGTAGCATCTCACAAAGCTACTGGGGTGGACAACTAATCTGTTCCCCTCCAGTACACCTCTGCAGTGAGGCTAACTTACAAGAATCTCGGTTGCCACTAGAGGAAGTTCAACCAATGTGACGACACCTGATATTGATGATGTCAGCTGGGTCCCTGGAAGTACTTACAGCAGGGTACCTGGACGGTGGTTGGGACTCAATGTAAAAGGGCCTTGCTTCTTTTGATCTGGGGAGCTTAGAATTGTGAGACAACTGGGGAATGGAGAGCCAAAGTATTGGAAGTTGACCATTGAGAACAGGAGTTATTACTGTTTTAGCTGAGGTGCAACAAAAGGCAGATAATAAACACTTTGCTATTAAAGACTGTTTAGACTTCTGTGTTGGTGTTACATATACATACATATATAAATATACATACCTATACACACATATACATATATGCATATATTTATATATACATACACATATACAGTATATATATTTTTTACATAAACTAGCTGTATAAGCCTGTGCTGTAAAACGCCCGGGCTCCTAGAAACCATGGATTCTGGCACTTCAATCAACCGATCGCATTGGATGTGCATTAGTGGCTAAGCGAGGTTCTCTTTCCATAGTGGTTTCATTTTGCCGATGTGCTCGCCTCGCTTGTGTATTAGCAGCTAAGTGAGTTTCTCTTTCATCGGCAGTTTTGTTTTGCTGACATGCTTGCCTCCATTGTCTATCAGCAGCTAAGCGCGTTTCTTTGTCCTCGGAGGTTTCGTTTTGCCAGTGTGCTTGCCTCTCTTGTGTATTAGTGGCTAAGCAAGTTTCTCTTTCATTAAAATTTCGTTTTGCTGACATGCTCGCCTCTGTTGTCTAACAGCAGCTTAGCGTGTTTCTTTGACCTCGGAGGTTTCGTTTTGCCGATGTGCTCGCCTCACTTGTGTATTAGCGGCTAAGCGAGTTTCTCTTTTGTTGGCGGTTTCACTTTGGCGACAGAGTTGATTTCTTTGATCTTCATGCTGTCGCACTTCCAGGCCAGACATAGATAAAAGTCCAGTGGTGTTAAATTGGAGAACAAGAGCATCACCACACTACCACCATGACATGAGAGCTTACCTTGAAGAGAGTTTGCCAGGACAATGGAGAATGGATAGGACAAAGAGGTGCAGCTGAGTTCCACACTCTCCTGATTTAACATTATTGGACTTTTATCTATGGGGGGACCCTAAAGGATGTTGTGTATCATAGAAAAACCAGCTATACTGGCTGCTATTTGAGAAGGATTTGAAACGGCGTACACATCAATCTCAATGGACACTTTGGCCAGCGTTGTAAGAGAAAGCTCTGGCTTCCACAGAACAAAGTTTAATGTGTGGCACAGAAAGTCAAGATGCTGATGAAGATCTGAGAGTGCAGGAGGAAGTATAAGTCTGTAAATAGATCACTAAGATAGGGAGGAGCGAGACCGAGCTTTAAAAGTTAAGAGCAGTATTTTGTATTAGTATATTATTTCAAATAGTAGACAGGGAGCCAATTAAGTTGGAAAAGAATCTGTGTAATATGTTCAGTGGATTCAGAACAAGTGATTAAGAAGAATTTGATATAACTTGCAATGTTAGGGATGCCAGACAAAATGGCATTACATTAGTCTACATGTGAGGTAACCAAGGCACAAGCGAAAACGTCAGTACTATGTTTAGTCAAAACTAGACGATGTCTAGAAATATTTCGGAGATGGAAAAAAAAAAAGCAATCCTGGAAACATTATTTATATGAGATGAAAAAGAAAGGGAACTATCCAGAATGACATCCAGACTCTCGACCTGGGAGGAGGTATTTGTAAAGGTATTGTTTATCACAATTGGAGAGATGTTAGCCTTAGCAAGAACAGATTTAGTATCAACAAGGAGTACTTCTGTTTTATTACTGTTTACTGAAGAAAATTATGAGTCATCTATAACTTTATGTTCTCTCGACAAGCAGTAAGTACATTAGGAGGAAGAATGGTGGTAGATTCAGTGGATAAATTAAACTGTGTAACATCAGCATAACAGTGGAACTGAATACCATGATGATTACCTATAGGATAAAGGTAAATAAGGAAAAGAAGTGACCCCAGCACGAGCCCCGTGGACCTTCCTTCACCTGAACAAACCATCTTCTATCTGTAAGATAAGAGGAAAACCCTTAATACTCAAGGCGACACATTCCAAAACTAGCTAAACATTCCCCAAGTGTCTGATGGGTTATGGTATCAAATGCAGAACTGAGATACAGAAGTACAAGAATTGTAAAAAGTCCCACGTCTGCTGCCTGGAGAAGATCGTTTGTAATTTTGACAAACGTCAAAGAGTGGGTTTGTATTTGTACAAGCATTTGTATGACCAGTTCGGGTCAGGTGTGTGGTCATCAGTGTTGGTTCCTACATTATAGTATGCACATCATTGGGATGTGAGAAGAGATGAGAGCATGAAGGCAAAATGCACAAGAACATGACAGATGATACCAACGCAATACTGGACAGCAGATTTCACTGCCAAGTCAAATCCACTGATCTTTTACAAATATGAATATTATTGTGTTATGCTAGACATTTCCTTTTTTGTTACATTATAAAGTAATGATTGTTTCTGATTTCCCTTTTTTCTCAATTTCAGATTTTTGTCACCTCACACTGGACCCAAATACTGCAAATCGAGACCTCTTTTTGTCTGATGACAACAGAAAAGTGACAGGGATGCGAAATCCTCAGACACCTCCTGATCACCCTGACAGATTTGATAGGCTGACCCAAGTGCTCTGCAAAGAGGCTTTATCTGGAGCTCGTTTCTACTGGGAGGTGGAATGGAGAGGCAGAGAAGCAGAGTTGGGAGTCACCTATAAGGGAATCGGCAGGAAAGGACGTGGTGCCGAGTGTCTCCTGGGGTACAATGACAATTCGTGGAGTTTGTGCTGCAGCGACTCCTATTACTGTGTGCAGCACAATAAGATAGTGACTAGAATAACTGCTCCCTGCTCCTGCATAATAGGTGTGTACCTGGACTGGCCATCAGGTTCCCTCTCATTTTATGGTGTCTCAGAGAAAATGACCCTTCTGCATAGGTTCCATGCCACATTTTCTGAGCCACTCTATCCCGTGTTTAGTCTCAGTTACGCGGATTGTAGTGTGACAATCTGCACTCATACCTCATCACCTCAGTGATCAGAATTTTCCTCCAGTTTTACTCTGAGTTATAGATGTGACATTGGGGTTCAAAAATACACATGCGAAACACACACACACCCCATAATTACAGTATGTCATGGATCTAACTGCTGAGACCTCTGTCATGATCTACACTAATAGGCTGAAATAAAATGTTTGTGTGGTAAAACAAAAGGGTAGTGGGATATGATGCTGAAGAAAAGCTCATGTTAATTTTGCCTTTTATTTATATACCTTTACTTTGAGAGTACCTGATGTCCCTTAATAGACCTGGCTATGAATGATGAAACCAGGGGGCACCACTTGGGCCTTGGCCTGGGCTACTTTTTGCCATTCTGTGTTGTTATATTTTATGTAACCTATGGAACAAGACTGGCGGTATAGGGGAGTGATGTGTGTTGAATGTTGTTCAGCAGGCAAAAAAGAATTTCTCTGCGATTGTTTGATGTGACAATAA
Organism: Polypterus bichir lapradei; assembly: GCA_026402145.1. Classification (NCBI taxonomy): domain Eukaryota; kingdom Metazoa; phylum Chordata; class Cladistia; order Polypteriformes; family Polypteridae; genus Polypterus; species Polypterus bichir. The sequence goes on along the minus strand of JANRMT010049829.1, from coordinate 28,267,929 downwards.
ATTTGAACTTAACTGATTACTCTACTTTGCCATACCTTTTTGTCAAATCAAAACCTGCTATTTTTGGAATAGCCAGCGAGATTGGCCTCCAGCAAGTGGTTACAAAATTTGCAATAATAGTCAACACTCTGTGTTGTATACTTTCAGTTTGAAATCCCAATCACATCAAAGGAAATGAGGAAGGAATTTGGTGTGGGATCCTACATGGAGTCCTAATCACATCGAACCAGTATCCCCGGTGAAGTTCTGATCAAGTTGAAGTGATTGAAGTCCCAAACATGACGAACCAGTGTCCTCTGTTAAGTTCTGATCACGATGAAGCGATAAGGGAGGCAGTCACCCATGAAGTCCTAAATGTGTTCTTTCATTTTGTGACTACTAGGAAATGGACGTTTTGCACAACTGCAATAGCGAGTGTCGAGTGGATTAAGAGAAAGTTTAATGTTTACTTCTGGTAGCGAAAATCTGGAAATGCTGATACTGTATCATTTAAAAATGTGGCTTTTTCAGTACTTTTTCATTAACAGTTTACTGCACAACCCTAATGTGTATAGTGTTACTCTTCACATTATATATTTTGTTATGCTACATTTTGCTTATTTCACTTCCATTATTAAAGTAAAAATACAGCAAATTAAACTTTTTTCCATTGGAAAAACCACAGCTCATGACAGGCTTATATAACATAATTGGAATTATGTTTACTATTTACCGTATATACTTGCAGATAAGTTATTCTGTGGATAAGTTGGGACTTGATTTCATTGTATAATTTCTGGTATTTTATAATGTCGGTCATATAAACCAAATCAGGAAAAATCACACTATTGATCCAACAACTTATGATATGCTGAGAGAGTAACCACGGAGCACACTGCCTTTTTTTTCTATGTATTGTGCCTACGTGACCACACGGTAATACCCAAACTATTCTGAAGCGATGTTTGCACTGTTTTTTGTAACACCCTCACACCTTCCTACACCTTTAATGTAAGAACATCCCTCCTCTACGATGGAGCATTTGATTAGAAGAAAATATGAAGCTGGTTTTAAATTAAAAGTCGTTGAAGTAGCGAAAGAAATTGGTAACTGTGCTGCTGCAACAAAATTCGATATGTCTAAGAAACTGATACGAGATTGGAGGAAGCAAGAAGATGTAAAAAAAATAAATGATTTAAGTGTCGCATTTTTGAACGGGTGTATAAGTCGGTGTCTGATTTTATGATCGATTTTTCGGATTTCAAGACCTGACTTATACGCAAGTATATACAGTATGTAGGGTTGTGGAGTCATCGAAAAAAGTTTCAAAGTCCAGAAAGATTAAAACGTATAACTCAGACTCACAGTTTAGTATATTCAGAATTGCAAACTGTGGTTTTTTACAGGGGATGTTACTGATTTGATTGTTAGGTAATTATTAATTTACAGCAGTGTAAATCATGATTCACACCCTTGTGTCATCTCTCTATATATATATATAAAATCCAACATCTGTCTGTCTGCTTTTCACGGGAGAACTACTTAATGGATTTAGATTGGGTTTTTTTCTATAATTTGCTTTAACAATCTGGTTGATTTTGTGACCTCTGTCATTGCGCTAAGAATCATAGTTTGCTTGCATTTGCACAAATCTGAGAGAGACACAGCAGGGCAGGGCCCTCCTCACTCATGCACCAGCCTTGGGGTGTATCTTACATCCGCTTAGCTAGCGAACGAGAGAACTAATTAATGGATTTAGAATCATAGTTCACTTACAGGAGAGATATATTTGCACTAATCCGAGACAGAGACTGCGAGCCAAGGGGAAGGGGAAGTGTGGCATGAGGAGTAGAGAGCTGGCCTACCTCTGTGTTTTGGAAGGTAACTTGCCTCTGCTTAGCTAGCGCTACCTTTTTGTCCATTGATTTTTATAGTTTGCCCTATTTCACTACTACGCAGGCAGAGCCACAGGGAATGGCTGGTATAGTATAGGGCAAATGAGGGTACCCGCGAAAGAAAATGTATGTTCGAAGTGTGCATTGGCAATGAGATACCACAAGCACAACCAAAAATTTGTGTTAACTCAACTTTTTCACACTCATGTATGTAAAGAGAAAATGCTAATTGCATGCAGGGAGGTCTCAAGACCTGAACGCTGGTCTCCTTAGTTGCAAGAGAGCAGTGCTACAACTGCAGCATGATGCCACCTATTATAAAAGGTTGTTTACAAATTTAAAAATCATAAGGCTGCAGTATTTATGCCAATAGTTCCAAGAATCAGGTTTTCGTAGTATATTAAGAAAATGGAGCTGGCAGGTGTGCAAAGGCAAACAAATCCAGCCAGTAAAACAGGCATTTGAAGGCGGCTTTCTCTGGATTTAGATTCCAAAGGAAAGGAGCTGAACTGCCTGATCTACCCATAATGTTCCTCAACCAAGAAAAACTGTGCTTCAGAGCGAGCATCAAGCAAGACGTAATGGTATTGAACCCCTTCCAAAATGATACTGTTGTGCTAGGACATGATAAGTGTTTAATAGAATCTTCCGTTAAAGTGCACAACATTAATACTGTAATAACCAATCTCAATGCACGTAGAAAATCTAGGCAATACGGCATAAACACCAACAATCTAATTAAAATTACTATTTTAGAGGAACAATGTATTAAAACTATAAAAACAGATTACAGATTAAACAAAAAATACACACAGAGCGGCGATACTAAAAATAACCAAATATCAATAACGCATATAGTATTCATCTCTGCCCCTCCGAAACATTAAATATGGCACTATTAAATGTTAGAGCTTTAACTAATAAGACGTTTTTTATCAACGACCTTATTAGTGATAAAAAAAATAGATTTTATTGCACTAAGTGAAACGTGGCTTAACTCAGAAGGGGCAGCTGTTTTAATCGAATCTGTGCCTCCGGATTACAGTTTTACTCGTGCAGATCGCCAAGAAAAAAGAGGCGGGGGCTTGGCAAACGTCTACTCGAGCCGGTTAAAATGAAAAGATGTCAGTTTTGGTAAGTTCAAGTCCTTTGAGTATCTCGCCGTTGTTATCCATGGAGATTCTCAAGTTCTAGTATTATCCGTGTATAGACCTCCAAAATTCAACGCGTCTTTTTTTGAGGAATTCTCTGACTTATTGTCAATTTTAATTACGAACTATGACACACTCCTAATAGTTGGTGACTTTAATTTTCATATAGATAATCAGTGTGGAGTAAAAGAATTTATGAACCTCCTGGACTCTTTTGATTTGAGACAGCTCGTTAATCAGCCTACACATAAAGCAGGTCATACGTTAGACTTAGTGATTGCTAAAGGACTAAAAGTTGATATAAAGCAGGTCATTGATATTGGTCTATCAGACCATTTTCTTCTACTTTTTAATATAGAAATAATGATAGAAAACACCCATGAGAAACATATTGTTAAAAAACGCTTCTTTGACTCATCAGCAGCCTTAAAACTTACAAACATTCTAAGCAATCAGTCCGCTTATAGTGCCAACTATAATAGCGAAGATAATGTAAATAGTAAGGTGGAAAGATTTAATACTAAAGTGAGAGCTGCTGTTCACATAGTTGCACCTGAAAAGACAGTTAAAAAATCTTCTAGCATTGTTATACCATGGAAGACCCAAAGAGCGTCGGATTTAAAGAGAACATGCCGTAGAGCTGAGCGTAAATGGAGGAAGACTAAACTAACTATCTACTATGAAATATTAAAAGTCAAAATAACAGAATACAATAACACTGTCCGTCTTGAGAAGCGCTGCTATTTCTCTAAGATTATAAATAACAATGCTAGTAATCCCAGAGTCTTATTCTCTATGATAGATCGTCTGCTAAACCCAGGTAACTCACAGGAATGCCTCCTAAGTACTTCCAGTAAAACCTGTGAGGCTATCGCTGTATTTTTCAATCAAAAAATTAATGATATTAGAAATAACATAGTATATCCCTCCAACACTAAGGATCCTCCTAAACCCCAGCATTCCGTTATAAACAAATTAAACTCTTTCACTAGGACAGATTTACCTGATTTACAAAAAATAATATCTCAATTAAAACCCTCCACCTGCGTCCTTGACCCAATACCAACAAATTATTTCAAAGAAGTATCGGGCGTGCTAATTGATAATGTTCTTTACATAGTAAATTCGTCATTAGATACGGGGGTCTTCCCAGACTGTCTTAAGACTGCTGTAGTTAAACCCCTACTTAAGAAACATAATCTTGAACCCTCAGCTCTTGAAAAGTTTAGACCCATCTCTAACCTGCCTTTCTTAAGTAAAATTCTGGAGAAGGCAGTCATTATGCAGTTAAATGACCAGCTCAATAAACCTGCTATTCTTGATAAATTTTAGTCGGGTTTTAGAACAAATCACAGCACAGAAACTGCACTCGTTAAAGTAGTAAATGATTTGTGGGTGAATGCAGACAGAGGCCATTTATCTGTTCTCATCCTCTTAGATCTGAGTGCCGCATTTGACACCATTGATCATAATATTCTTAGAAATCGCCTTAGTCAATGGGTGGGCCTCTCTGGCAGTGTCTTAAATTGGTTTGAATCCTACCTGGCAGGGAGAAAATTCTTTGTTAGTTGTGGTAATTACAACTCAAAGACACATGATATCCGATATGGTGTTCCACAAGGCTCTATCCTGGGTCCACTGTTATTCTCAATCTACATGCTTCCGTTAGGTCAGATTATCTCAGGGCACAACGTGAGCTACCACAGCTATGCTGATGACACACAGCTGTACTTATCAATAGCACCTGATGACCCCGATTCTCTTGATTCACTAACACAATGTCTGATTTGTATCTCAGAATGGATGAATAGTAACATTCTCAAGTTAAATAAAGAGAAAACAGAAATCTTAGTGATTGGCAATAATGGATACAATGAGGCTATTAGAAATAAACTGAATACATTAGGATTAAAAGTCAAGACGGAGGTAAAAAGCTTAGGGGTAATTGTTGACTGTAATCTGAATTTTAAATCGCATATTAATCAGATCACTAGGACAGCATTTTTTCACTTAAGAAACATAGCAAAAGTTAGACCTCTTATATCATTGAAAGATGCTGAGAAATTAGTTCACACTTTTGTTTTCAGTCGACTAGATTACTGTAACGCACTCCTCTCAGGACTACCCAAAAAAGACATAAATCGTTTGCAACTAGTGCAGAATGCAGCTGCTAGAATCCTAACTAGGAAAAGAAAATCCGAGCACATTTCTCCAGTTTTGATGTCACTACACTGGTTACCTGTGTCATTCAGGATTGACTTTAAAATTCTGCTTATGGTTTATAAAGCCTTAAATAATCTCGCCCCATCTTATATATCGGAATGTCTGACATTTTATATTCCAAATCGTAACCTCAGATCCTCAAATGAGTGTCTCCTTAGAATTCCAAGAACAAAACTTAAAAGTGGTGAGGTGGCCTTCTGCTGCTATGCACCTAAAATCTGGAGTAGCCTGCCAATAGGAATTCACCAGGCTGATACGGTGGAGCACTTTAAAACACTGCTGAAAACACTTTATTTTAACATGGCTTTCTCATAATTTCACTGTAATTAAAATCCTGATACTTTGTATATCCAACTCATTATAATAACTATTCATGGTGGCTCTAAAATCTGTACTAACCCCTACTCTCTCTTCTGTTTCCTTTTCTGGTATCCTTTTGGTGGTGGCTTGTGCCACCACCATCTACTCAAAGCACCGTGATGTTCCAACAATGATGGATGGATTAAAAGCCAGAAGTCTGTATGACCATCAACATCAAGTGACTCCGTGAGAACCCTAACTACAAAGAGGACTATTTCATTTATGTTAGGTAGAATGCCCAGAGGGGACTGGGCGGTCCCGTTGCCCGGAATCCCTGCAGATTTGATTTTTTTTCTCTCCAGCCGTCTGGAGTTTTTTTCTGTTTTTTCAGTCCACCCTGGCCATCAGACCTTACTCCTTTAATATGTTAACTAATGTTGTCTTATTTTAATTTCTTATTTTGTCTTTTATTTTTCTTTTCTTCAGTACGTAAAGCACTTTGAGCTACTTTTTGTATGAAAATGTGCTATATAATTAAATGTTGTTGTTGTTGTATGGTAACACAACTGATAAAGGCTTTGTGCAGTTTGCGCAGTACCTTTTGACAAAATGTATTACCTGTCTGTAAATAATCTTCTAAATGCAATGCACTCAGAAGTATAACCAGGCACATTTTGTTTTTTGTTATTTCATTCCCAGCTGCTTAGAAATGTAGATGTTACCATAATAGGAACAATGTGATACATCTTGGATACACGTGTGTTCATCATGATGCAGTGTCCATATCAACCCTGAGTAAACAGAACTTCAAGTCAAACAACTACTTTAAGTAGATGAAGATGTGTGTTCTTGTCAAAAGCTCATGCCTACAATGCAATTTTTCATTTTACAAAGGGTTACCCTAAGGAAACTGTAAACGACCAGTGGGTCCCCAAAGTGATGGGCTAGGTTGGCGCCACATTCCTGTGGAAGAAATTAAATTTGGAGATACATTAAAGAAACAAACCTTTGTCTACACTAAGCCTTGTTTAAGACAGGAACCAGGCAGGAGGAAGGTTTGTTCTTGCATCTTTAAAATATCTTCATGAAAAGGAAGAATTCATCACAGCAGTCTGTTACAGAATGATCAAAAAAGTATGGGCAGAGGTTTGTTTTATAAACAACTGAAATTATATAACAGTACTGATTAATGTATACATTTGCTCTGATTGGTTTATTGGCTTCCTCCCAAATAACTTATTGAAATATTGAAATAAACGTCAATCCTACTGCTCTCTTGTTCTTCTCACATCTCTTAGGTTCAGCTGTTACTGTTACTGGACAACTGTCCAATCTTGTTGCTTACAGGACATCTGCTGATCTCTTAATCATCTCCTAGTGCATTTTCTGTATTACATCAGCCTTCCTCCTAGAACATTCTTGTCTTGTATTCACTTAACTATTCCGGTAGTTCTCTTCATGACATTTCTAAAACAAATGCTTATACATTTCAGCTAATTGGAATACCTGGTTTTGCCTGGGGGGAGAATAAAGTTTTTTTTTAGTTTGAGAAAAATATAATTAAGAAAAACACAACTTTAAAAATAAAAATTAATTAACAAACAATGAAGACTTACTAATGTGCTTGTATTGTTTACTGACGTGCCTTGTTATATACAATGTTTTGAGTTTTTCCAGCTTTAGCTAATATATTAAGGTTCTTTGGACTTCCCACCCTTGAACAGGCCACATAAAGTTGTTCATGTGAAAAACAGGCTGTGTCCAAATTGATTCCAGAAATTTTCAAAGATTGTCCTTGAGATTTCTTTATTGATATGGCAAAAGCCAAATGAACCAGAAATATTTGGTCTATAGTTTACCTTTGATTTTGATAAGTTAATTAAATTAGTTTTTTGTTTATTACTTTTTAACGAAAAACTTGTAACACCAACATGTTAGCTTTGATGCTGCAAAACAAATGACATTTTGATCATTAATGAATTAACAAAAATTAACAAACAGATCTGCTTGAATCCACAAAATAAATATAGGATTTTTATGGTGGATAAAAAATAAAATGGCTTAGTTATCTTATAATATAATAGATAGCATATATTCATCAAAATATAATCGTGGAATACATTCAAGGTAGTGTAAAAACAATAGGAAAAGTGAAGCCTTTTTTAAGGTTTTTTTGACAGATTCAGTTTTGTTTTGTGGTGTAGTAATAAGTTTTTATATGCAGAATTTTTGATGAGGAAAAAAAAGTCAATTAAATTAATATTATTATTAGGTTGATTTAATTCTATTACCACTACAACGTTGTTACAATAAGAGTAATGCAAGATGAAAATATAGTTAACAAAAAAAAAAAAATAAAATGACAAACAAATAATACTACAGATTTTTCATGATAAAACTGTTGGTTTGTTTTATGAAACACCCCAGAAATGTTCTGAGCATCAACTGGATGATAACATACATACAGTGCATCCAGAAAGTATTCACAGTGCATCACTTTTTCCACATTTTGTTATGATACAACCTTATTCCAACATGGATTAAATTCATTTCTTTTCTCAAAATTCTACACACAACACCCCATAATGACAACGTGAAAAAAGTTTACTTGAGGTTTTTGCAAATTTATTAAAAATAAAAAAATTGAGAAATCACATGTACATAAGTATTCACAGCCTTTGCTCAATACTTTGTCGAAGCACCTTTGGCAGCTATTACAGCCTCAAGTCTTTTTGAATATGATGCCACAAGCTTGGCACACCTATCCTTGGCCAGTTTCGCCCATTCCTCTTTGCAGAACCTCTCAAGCTCCATCAGGTTGGATGGGAAGTGTCGGTGCACAGCCATTTTAAGATCTCTCCAGAGATGTTCAACCGGATTCAAGTCTGGGCTCTGGATGGGCCACTCAAGGACATTCACAGAGTTGTCCTGAAGCCACTCCTTTGATATCTTGGCTGTGTGTTTAGGGTCGTTGTCCTGCTGAAAGATGAACCGTCACCCCAGTCTGAGGTCAAGAGTGCTCTGGAGCAGGTTTTCATCCAGGATGTCTCTGTACATTGCTGCAGTCATCTTTCCCTTTATCCTGACTAGTCTCCCAGTTCCATCCCCACAGCATGATGCTGTCACCACCATGCTTCACTGTAGGGATGGTATTGGCCTGGTGATGAGTGGTGCCTGGTGTCCTCCAAACGTGACGCCTGGTATTCATACCAAAGAGTTCAATCTTTGTCTCATCAGACCAGACAGTTTTGTTTCTCATGGTCTGAGAGTCCTTCAGGTGCCTTTTGGCAAACTCCAGGTGGGCTGCCATGTGCCTTTTACTAAGGAGTGGCTTCTGTCTGGCCACTCTACCATACAGGCCTGATTGGTGGATTGCTGCAGAGATGGCTGTCCTTCTGGAAGGTTCTCCTCTCTCCATAGAGGACCTCTGGAGCTCTGACAGAGTGACCATCGGGTTCTTGGTCACCTCCCTGACTAAGGTCCTTCTCCCCCGATCACTCAGTTTAGATGGCCGGCCAGCTCTAGGAAGAGTCCTGGTGTTTTTGAACTTCTTCCACTTACGGATGATGGAGGCCACTGTGCTCATTGGGACCTTCAAAGCAGCAGAAATTTTTCTGTAACCTTCCTCAGATTTGTGCCTCGAGACAATCCTGTCTCAGAGGTCTACAGACAATTCCTTTGACTTCATGCTTTGTTTGTGCTCTGACATGAACTGTCAACTGTGGGACCTTATATAGACAGGTGTGTGCCTTTCCAAATCATGTCCAATCAACTGAATTTACCACAGGTGGACTCCAATTAAGCTGCAGAAACATCTCAAGGATGATCAGGGGAAACAGGATGCACCTGAGCTCAATTCTGAGCTTCATGGTAAAGGCTGTGAATACTTATGTACATGTGCTTTCTCAGATTTTTTATTTTTAATAAATTTGCAAAAACCTCAAGTAAACTTTTTTCATGTTGTCATTATGGGGTGTTGTGTGTAGAATTCTGAGGAAAAAATGAATTTAATCCATTTTAGAATAAGGCTGTAACATAACAAAATGTGGAAAAAGTGATGCACTGTGAATACTTTCCGGATGCACTGTACAAGACCGCAAGATTGTGACAGTCTGCTTTATATATAAGACATACACTCCAGACCAAAATAGTTAACAACTGTTACCTCCAAATTATTCTCTCACATTCATAGATCACGTCCACCTCTTGAACTTGAAACCGATTGATAACGTACCCGAGGATGAGCCGGGCAAATGAGGACACACACACAGTCAGAATGGGGTTGGTGCAAAGAGGTTAAGTACTTTTATTTACAAAAACAAGAAAAAAAAATATTGTCCCAAAGTGCAGTGCATGCCAAATAGCACATCAATAAATACATACTGTATATACTCACGTATAAGTTGGGTCTTGAAAGCCGAAAAATCGATCATAAAATCAGACCCCGACTTATATCTTCTTGTTTCCTCTCATCTCGCATCAGTTTTTCAGGCACATCAAATTTTGTTGCAGCAGCGCAGTTACCAATTTCTCTCGCCACTTCAATAACGTTTAATTTAAAACTAGCTTTGTATGTTCTTCTGATCGAACGCTCCATCGTAGATAAGGGATGCTCTTACAATAAAGGTGTATGTGGGTGTGAGATACAAAAAACACAAATCAGTGTAAACGTCGCTTTGGAATAGTTTGGGTATTACCGTGTGGTCACATAGGCACAATACACAAAAAAAAGGCAGTGTGCTCCGTGGTTACTCTCTCAGGTGGGCAATAGCATATCATAATCTTTTGGACCAATAGCGTGAGTTTTCCGCATTTGACTTATACGACTGACATTATAAAATACTGGAAATTATACTTTAAAATCAAGCCAACACAGGTTCTTGTGATCCTACCCCTCTTAAGCCTTAACTTCCATTCCTTCGTTTTTTCTTTTTTTTTTTTTTTCTCATTCCCTGTTCCTCTGTGCAGACTTCCTTTATAGTGCTGATTGGGCACAGGTGCTCTCCTCCATCTGCTCCGAGGTGTGAATGAAGCACTTGACTGACTGACATTTGCACGTGATCAGTCAAGTACCCCAATTAACATTGGAGTGGGGCCTGGACACTCCACGACTCCAGATTTTTTTTTTTTGTATTTAAAATCGTGCTTCGCCACGGAACTTTAATCACAGACATGTGCCAAAAAGACACACGACTTGCCATTTTTCCAGCAAGCAATCTAAAGCAGAGCGCTGTTTTGCTATTTCTTTTTTCCAAGTAGCCTAGAGCAGGCAGGTCTATTAGATTAATAAAACCTAAGCAGCTGGGGAATCCCTTTCATTCTCATAAAAATAAAAATCCCCTGCTAACAGATCTTAAATTACTTTTATTACTTGTTTATTTGGGAGATATGAACTGATTTCACTTGAAAAAAATGTGGCCTGTGGGAGCAGTCAGAGTACCTGTGGGAACGGGATAAAAAAAAAGTCCCGTACGTAACTCTAATACGCGTATAGCATACAGTATGTATGCCCTGGAGCTGCAGCCTCTTTACCTGGTGCATGCTTGTAAAGGAATTAAGTTTAAATTAACTTACGGTAGCAGCTAGCATAACGGTTTATGTTTTTATTAACGTGTAAGCCCCTAAATAACAGCAGATGTCAAAGTTTGACAGCTAGTCCTGCTAATTTTTTTTTTTTTTTTGCGATTAAAGAATATAAATAGATTAAGAAACACATTTTTTGAGAAGCATTAAATCAATCAAATATATTGTCACCCTGGCCATTGGTCCCTCACAGATGACAGTTGGAATAACACAGTCAGGCCCATGCTAAAATATAACTGATATATGTTATTGTACTTGGTATGCTGATAGTTAGGATTCTCAGCAGAAAAGTAATATTTCCAAACTGATTTCCACGAGACAGAGGGGACACAGGAAAGATCAGGTTATCTGATTTAAATTATAGGTACCTGGCCAAGAATCACATACGGGATAGCCATTGGTTTTGTGGTGGAGGAAAGGAAACTTTAGAGTAGATGAAAAGGGACTGAAGAAGATTGTGGAACACCAGTCACCTTAACAACAGATCTGAGCTGCACATAGAAGAAAAGAGAAGAAAACGAAATTTTAGAACTGGACGCCAATGACTTGAAGGTTCAAGTCCTGCTTTTAAAGCACTTGTGAAGCAACGTCCACTTCACAACTCTGACTCCAGGCCCACAGCCTTGTGTTTAAGGAATGGAGAAATTATCACTGAGAAGATTTACTAACAGACTTCATTATTTCACTTCTCGCCACACATTTGTCAGCATGCGTTTTTCTCATGCACTTTTGTTGTGCTGCCTAGAATTGTGCCTGTTCCTTAGTCAATTAAATCTTCTAGTCATAGTCAGTTTTCTTCTGTGCACACCATAGTTTCACTATAATTACACTGAGGAGTTAAAAATGTTTTATGAGAATATTGTTCATATATTTTTGTATACATTTTATCAGCAGATCTATTGGACCTTTTTGCTTTAAATAAGTTTTTGTTGCAGGAAAAACTCAGAAAGTAGTAGGAAAGGACAGCCAAATTTTAAAAGAAAGAGCAAGAGTGAAACAATCCTGCTGACGGCCACTACAAACACAGTGTCAAAGGAGATTTACTCTCACAAAGAAGTTAATCTGATGGAGCAGGCCGTTCACCAAAACTGAGTGAGTATGCAAGAAGGAGGGTAGTGAGGGAGGCTGCCCTTTACCTATGAGACCTGTTGGCAAAGACATAAAATACACACAATATCTTGGCAATTTGGAAGAAGG
>JANRMT010049829.1:28192986-28218043 GCA_026402145.1 Polypterus bichir lapradei | reverse complement strand
AAAACCATCATTTAAAAACTGCATTTTGTGTTTACTTGTGTTATATTTGACTAATGGTTAAATGTGTTTGATGATCAGAAACATTTTGTGTGACAAACATGCAAAAGAATAAGAAATTAGGAAGGGGGCAAATAGTTTTTCACACCACTGTAGTGGTCAGTGTGACCTCCACAGTCGGCGGAAACACGTGACTTCAAATTTGAACACAATAAAAGGTTTAAAAAAATATAGGATGTACTTAAAATAGATAAATTAAGAACAATCGACTTTGACAGTGAAAACTAAAATGCGTTTTTGTTACTGTTGATTTTGCTGAGAAATATACATGGTTCTAAGTGTTTTTTAATGCGTAAAATGTATAAAAATATTATTGATTACAAGGTACAAGTATAAAAAATGCGGTTACATTTACACTATAATCTTATATTTTAACTTCTAGTAGTATATACTGTAGGTATGAACATGGAAACAAGTGAACAAAATTTTGAAATAAGTTTAATTGTAATTTTGTATTTACATTGAAAAAAACAACACATTAAAAAACAAACAGCCAGTGTCTTCCTCCGTCCATTAAATGTCAAACATAGCATTGACCCTTAGTCCCTGCTCGTCAACACAAGCCTTCAGAAAGTGCTCCATGTCCTCCGCACACTGAAAAACAAAGAAGAAGAAGTCCTTTGCTTCAGTGTCTTCTTCAGTGTCTTCTTCCTCCAGCATGTCTCTTAAGACCCTCTGCTGGCCCTCTTTATTTAAGGACAGATATTTTGGCATGGTTACGTGTCCATGGAAAAGCGCCTTATTTTGGACAACCCACTGCTCAGCAGTATGCAGATCTTGAACAACTGCTGGCTCCTGTGTCAAGCAAATGGGGATAAAAACTTAGCTATTCTCTGATGCAGAACAGTTATTTTAACAGCGAGTCAAAAGTCACTAAAATACTGACCTGACTGACTTCCGGTAACTTACGCTTTTTCAGTCTAAAAATGGGCACATGTTGTCCTTGAAGCACAGCTTTGGCGTCCTCTCTCCAGTGTGCAAAAAGCTTGCCATAGCTTAACAGAAAATTTTGATATTGTTAATGTGTCTAAACCTTGAGACAATATAGTACAGAAGCCAAAATATAAATACCTCTTGAGATCAAAGTTCTCCATCAACATCAAGCACCACCATTTCCGCAAGTAGGGCATGTCTGACTGTAAAATATCAATATGAAACATATTTAACAACTTTCAAAAGATTCAAGACTCCATTGCTCTCAAATTAAATAGGATACTAACTATAGTATAATCAAATGGTGCATCCAGTGCCACGTAGAGAGCAGACTGTTTGGGACAACAACAACAAAAAAATTACATTGTTTTGGAGCTTAATTTAACTTTTGTATGAATCTCAAGGGAAACTGAATAACAGAAAAAATAACCATTAGCATGAAGATCCCACAGTCAATTCCAAAGTCTTGGCTCGGAAAACCCTATATTACAGTGAAAATAAAGGCTCATTAATAAAATCCCTTAAAAGAAGACTAGCGTAATTCATGTAACACACACCCCATTACATACCTTCAAGTCAAAGCTATTTTTCACTGACCAATGCCCTGGAATGATCTTCACTGCAAGATTCCTTTTTCCAAGACAATTACATTCATGGGTTAACAGACATCATCATGATGGGTGTGAAATGTTAATTGCTAACAGCACCAACTTTAAGTACAGGCCTTAGGAACACAGCCTCGACAGAATTAACAAAATGTAAAAGTACAGTCACATGCTCACAGTTGGTTAAAGTGTGTCATACACAGCAATTTCAGTTTTATTTTCAGGTTGGCATAATTTATAAACTGATTTTTAATGGTGTTTTATGTTAAACACTAGAAGATTTTGAAAAGCCTATTAATGTGTGAAACTCTCATCTAAAGAGAGCATCATTGACTTGATCAGAATGTGAAGATGAGAAAAAGAATCAAGAGGTGATGCATCATGCTGATATGGCTTATAAGCAAGCATGTGAATGTACTGTATGTTTGAACACTCCAGATCAACAGAACATGATCTGGGTTGCACTTAACCTGGAACACTGAACAGGTTCCTGAAAACTCTGGAACAAACCAAACATGCTTATAAAAATGTGACCTCAAAAGTGAAACATATTGCTGGCCACCAAATGCTGCCTTTGTGTATAATGGGTCAAGAAAGAGGATTTCTCTTATACGTGGCTTCAGTACCTAAAAGACAGTTGCTCAGGACTTCAAACTTGCAAACAATGTCATTGCGAATGATCATAAATAATACAGTAAACAAAGATTTTTGAAAATGTGTCATCAAAATTTGAATAGATCACAGACACACTGCAAAATTGTAAAAGTATGTGGCAAAAAATAAGACTTACACACAACTGGAAATGGCCAGGTGTCCAGAGAGGGAGAACTATGATGTCCATCCACTGAGCATCAGTCTGAAGCAGAATTGTATTTTTAAGTATTCAGTATATGAACTCTTGCTAAATTTCTATAAAAATTCATTATGATCACTTGTTTTTTTTTTAAAGGATGGTACACTTACAGGAAAGGACTGCAATGGATCACAGTCATAGGGTGCAAGCCAAGTCCGGGTAACATAAAGATTTTCAATGTAAATGCTTATCCCCTAGAAAATGTTAAACAGCACATTTAAAACAACCACTCTTTAAAATAAAGCTTAAAAATCTTCATATACAACGTACCTTTGACTGAACAATTTTGGTGATAAGCTCAAAACAGCCATTTCCAATCTGGAAAAAAAAAGATTAAAAAATGAATGTACACTTTATTATTATATATTCACAGACCAAATAAAAAATACTTACTGTAGATTCCATTTGTTCGTTTAAACCCAGTGTCCAAAAATCAGCCCGTGTGAGACATCCAGTAGACGTTTCAACAATCAGCTCATCTTTGGGTCTGCTGATGTCCAGAACATAGTTGAGCTAAAAAAATAGATAAGTATCATACACTGTGGATGAGAAAAGCAAATAAGCACTAAAAGTACCACTTTGTGACATGTGAAAACTCAAACTTTAACATACAAGCTGTTGTTGACCAGGGTGTGGTACAAAAGACCATGATGAACGGCTGGCCAAAATGTTCTCCGGCTTTGTCAGAGCTTTGCACGGTGGTCCACACAGGTCAGGAAGAGTTGCATCTGTTGACCTTCTATTGCCTTTCTTGCCATCAACTGGTACCAGAGGCTCTATGGGGATTTCCACAGGTTTTATACAAAACACAACATAGAATGCATATTAAATACAAATGCAAGAAAAACAAGCACTATTTCTATAAGAAGGGAATGCATTTAAAACAGCAGGTAAGGAAATCTGTTATGAGCCCTCAACTCTAACAAGATAATGAATGCAAGATTATCATTTCACCTATATATAACAAACACTATTCAAAATAAGACATTTTACCAGTGTCACCAGACATTGAAGGTGCCTGGTTCAACACAGTTTCTGTGGTTTCTCTGAGTTTATTGCACGATTGTGGGGCTAGGGACAAAGAAAACAGCAATATACACACACAGTTAGGAACAAATGTAATCTGTGAAAATTGACAGCTTTCTGGTCTTGTGAAAATCCATGTATCATTTACCTACAACAGCTTGACCCAGTGCAGACAATGAGATTTTGATCTGTCCAAGTCGACCATGTCTTAACTGCCTCTCCAGAAGTTTCTTGTTGGTGACAGTGTTAAAATGATTAATTATATTTCTCATCAAAAACACATGTGTGGATGGACTCATATTGCTTAAAAAGTAATTATTTTTCCTCATGCTTGCAAAGAACTGTTCAACAACTTGACTGTTCAGCCAACCTTTCAGCTCTGGGACAAGTTGAATTCTACGTAATATGTCCTTGGGATCTTTTGTATTTCCCTCATGAAATCTATCATACAGGACATAATGGTCAGATGATCCAGTGACAGGATGAGGATTTTTATTTACACTGTCCATCCTTTCATGTAGCCATGGAAGATTCACTCGCAATCTTCCATCCCGTGCAGCCTTGACATTTTCCTCAGTGGGCTCAGCCAGTCGACCTTCATGTGGATGAAACGGCAGTCTATTAGGAACCCACAAGTTGGTGTGTGCCGCCAAACCCCTCGCAAAATCATAAACGCAGATGTTTGGTATTTGCTTCCAGGACAGGAGAAGGTCAGCAAAATCCCTGGGACTTTCAGCACGAAGATTAAATTTAATACTGTATACAATGCCATGCGGACATAGTATTACAGACCACCCACCTGCGAGCAAAGATTAAATAAGTTGTCTGTGTTATTGTAAATTGTAATCAATAATTTAATGCTACTTCTTACTTCTTTTTTTCTCTTTAAATATATAGCGGATACTCCTTTCCACAGCAGCATTGTCCTCACAGGAAGAACCCTCCTGAGTCATCAGTGATGGGGGGCCTGATGATAGTGGCACATTTGACTGGAAGAGGTCTCTCTGTGTCTGAAAGAGATGCCATTTAGCAATGCTTTTATGAGGGCATGATATTCGTGGTTTTGCACAAGCACAATGCCAGGTATTCCTCTGAGCATTGTAAGTCACAAATATTCTGCCAAGATGGCAGAAACTGTGTATTTCAGGCTCAAATACAGAGAAACATATCTGTGAGGAGGATCCACCAAAATCTACCCTCACACAAAGTGGAACATGTGTCATCTGGGCAGCTTTCTGTCTCCTTATGCATGCCGCAGCCTTGGCCTCTCCAAAGAATTTCAGGACCACCATTTCCATCAAGATAGCTTCTTGAAGAAATACCTCTTTCACAGTTTCTCTACAGTAATCTAGTGAGCGAATGTGCTCACATAAACTGAAGCCTAGTCCGCTCCGCTGAGCCAACAACTGATATTGCTGACATTCCTCCAGCTCACATCTGACATTGTGAGATCTCCCCCATGTTTTCCTCTGAACGTGAACTGGCACAGAAAACCCATGGCCAGTTCTCTGCACAGCAAATAAGCCAGTAGTCTCGTCTACACAAACACACTGAAGATGACAGGCCAGGTAAACATCTAATGATCTGTTTGAATGACTCCTCATCATGTGAGCCTTGAAGTTTTTTTTAAGAAGACTAAGACCACAGTGAGGGCATTTCATTTTTATTGACTTCCCATAAGCCACAGTTTCATTCAGCACAGAGGGTAGAGCATATGAATGTTCTACCAAACATTCAGAAGACTGTTTAGACACTGGACATAGGACATCGGGAAGGAGACTGAGCTCCTCGGAGAGTGCAGTGGGAGGGAGACGGGGCTCCTCGGAGAGTGCAGCGGGGAGCAGTCCTGACAGTGGTGGCTGACTTGGCATTGAACAATGCTGACATGACAATAAATGCCTTGCCATATCCCCACGCCGTATGATTGTCCTGTTACAGACAGGGCAGTGAAAGTGTCCTGTCGTCCTACATGGCAGCCTGCACCGGCATAAAATTTTGTCTTTAAGAGAGAGAAAAAACACATGTAATTTAAATGTAGTTATACAGAATGCAATCAATTTATCTAACAATCAGAGTGTACATGTTAACAAAAAACACAAATAAAATAATGGCCATCCAATCCTGTATAATGAAAGCAAAAGGGTATGGATCACAAGTGCCATCAAGCAATGTGGTCAACAGGAAAGAAAAATAAATTTAATAAAAACACAAGCTTTTTCTTGCTGATGAATGCACCGAACTGTACGATGTGAATAGCAACTTTTAAGTCAACAAAGAGACTGTGGAAGTGCTAAAAAGAAGTGCATATAACTGTATTTGTAACTATAAACTATATTTAATACCAACACACCTTTGAAAGGCAAAGCATTGTTAATGTGTTCATTTATATGTTCCTCAATCTTTGCCCTGACAGTAGGGCTGAAAGTGGGGCACAGAGGGCAGTGAAAGAGTCTTCTGCAACATGTTGTGCATTCCTGCAATGGTGGCTTTGAGGCAGAATTACAGATTGATATATGCATCTAAAACAGAGAAAAGCACATAAACACCATATGCACATATGAACTATTTTGATGCTACTTTATGCCACATTCTTCAAAGTGCTGAGACCCTTATTCCACTGACCACATTGAGGGAGCAGAGAAAATGTACTAGACAACAGATTAAGTTGAAATTATGAGATCAAATACATTTTGGATGTAAAAAAAATAGAAACCAGTTCAGGTTTTAGCAGAAATAACACGTTACACTTAGCATGTAATAGATTTGGAGAGAAATGTCTTCACAAAAAGATACTTTACAAGATACTTTTATTTGTGACATACGTATGTATTGACATACAATTCATACAATTTAACAAAGGCTAACTAAATCCTGGGTAATAATAAAGCAGCAGAGAATAGAATAGAGAATACAAGTATTTATAAATTTATAAATAAAAAAAATACATTTCAAACTAACCACTATATGCCAACAATAAAGTGTAAGCGGACTAGTTGATTACTATAATTATAAAATACTAACGTCACATTTGTATATGAATAACGCGCGGTTTCCGTCACTTTGTTTTTCCGTATATGAATAACGCAAGGGAGGTCACGTGTTTTTTCCGACCTACTGTGGAGGTCACGTGTTTCCGCCTACTGTGGAGGTTACGTGTTTCCGCCCACTGTGGAGCTCCACAGTGTCTGCAGCCAGGTACTCTTGCCCCATTTGGCCATTCCACGGCTGAAACGTTGCTCGGCCAGCCAATCCGATGAAAGGGCCCCTCTTTCCCATGATTCCTGTGATCTTCCACCAGGGATGACTTTACCATAGGCAGGCAAACAACTTGGCAGGTGGGCCGTGGCACCAATTGCCACATTTGAGTACCGAGAACAGAAACAGAATAGGTGAGGGTTAGTATTCAATTATACTTATCATGTTACTTATGTTTTAGTGCTAATGACTAACAACAGAGATGCAGTATGTACAGTTAATCAGCAGCTCTAGTCAGGATATGCTAAACTGAAGTAGTGAGTCTTCAGCCGGGATTTAAAGGCTGGGACCGAAGGGGCATCTCTTATAGAAGCAGGAAGACCATTCCACAGTTTAGGGGCCCTGTAACTAAAAGCTCGACCTCCCACTGTTATTTTATTAATCCTTGGAATCATAAGCAGACCGGCATCTTGAGATCTTAATGTGCGCTCAGGTTTGTAAGTCATGATAAGTTCAGACAAGTAAGCCGGACCTTGGCCATTTAATGCTTTATATGTTAAAAGGAGGATTTTGAAATCTGCCCTAAACTTAACCAGGAGCCAGTGTAAGGATTTAAGAACTGGAGTTATGTGTTCATATTTTCTTGTTATTGTAATAATTCTTGCAGCCGCATTTTGGATTAACTGGAGGCTGTATAAAGAACAGTTTGAACAGCCAGTGAACACCGCATTACAGTAGTCAATCCTACTAGAGATAAATGCATGAATTAATTTCTCACAATCCTGTTTATTTAGAAAGCGCCTTAATTTCCTAACATTTTTAAGATGGAAGAAACATGTTTTGGACAACTTTGTAATATGTGCTTTAAATGACATGCTAGAATCAAAGATAACTCCTAGATTGCGGGCTGATTCAGTAAAATTAATTGGGATTCCAACTGAGTTAAATGTCGACAAAATATTGCTGTGATCAGCGTCATTCCCTCCAACAATTAACATCTCTGTTTTATCTGTATTTAAAGACAAATAGTTCTCATTCATCCATTCCTTTAATTCACTAACACAACTAATTAAAGACAACATCGGAGAAACTTCATTTGATTTAAATGAAAGGTATAACTGGGTGTCATCTGCATACGAGTGAAAATTAACATTATGTTTCCTAATGAGAGATCCCAGTGGAAGCATGTAAAGTGAAAACAGTAAAGGTCCCAGTACTGAGCCCTGTGGGACACCATATTGAACTTCTGTGTATAATGATGGAGTACTGTCAGCACATTTCTGTACATATTGGAATCGATTTGATAAATAAGAACTGAACCAAGCGAGCACGTGGCCTGTAAGACCAACATCATTTTCTAGCCTGTGCAGTAAAATAGAATGGTCAATGGTGTCAAATGCTGCACTTAAGTCTAATAACATAATAACAGTGGAGTTTCCTTCATCAGAGGATATCAGAATGTCACTTACAACCCGTGTTAGTGCAGTTTCTGTACTATGACCAGTGCGAAAACCAGACTGGAATTTCTCAAATAAATTGTAATGCATAAGGTGTGACTGAAGCTGACTGGCGACTACTTTTTCTAGTATTTTAGAGAGAAATGGTAAATTTGAAATAGGCCTATAATTATTTAGTATGTGTGGGTCTAGGTCTGACTTTTTAAGTAAAGGTTTAATGACTGACACTTTTAGTGCATCAGGTACTGTGCCATGCAGTAATGAACTATTGATAACGGTTAGAATAGGTGCTGCAAGAACATCCATTGCACTTTTTACTAGTTTTGTTGGCACTGGATCTAGGGAACAAGTAGAGGGCTTCATTTTAGTAATTAAAGTTAAGACTTCCTGCTCAGTTACAGGATTAAAATTACTAAAGTGCTGAATGCAATGTGCAGCAGGGTCTGCTAAGCTAGTATTTGGTTTGTACTGTGATGCTGAGATCTGGGATCTTATATTTTTAATTTTCTCATTGAAGAAGTTCATAAAGTCTGTACTGCTAATATCTGTTGGTATTTTGCACTGTTGATCTGAATTGCCATTTGTTAATTTAGCCACTGTTCTAAACAGTACCTGAGGATTTTTATTATTGCTATCTATTAATGTAGAATAGTATTCTGAGCGAGCTTTAAAGAGGGCTTTTTTATATTTATTAACACTCTCTGTCCATGCAATTTGAAAGACATGTAGCTTTGTTGTTCTCCATTTGCGCTCCAGTTTTCGACACTCTAATTTAAGAGCTCGAGTATTTTCATTAAACCAGGGAGAGTTTCTATGCGCTTTGATCACTTTTGTTTTAAGTGGAGCCACTGTGTCCAGAGCATCTCTCAAGGTCACATTATAATGTGATATTAGCTGATCTAAATTGTTTTCCATGTTTACATTTGATGTTAACTGATCTAATTGGTTTTCCACAATTACACTCGACTTACTCAAGGTGTCTATAAATTTTGAAGCAGAATTACAATCTAGATGTCGCACTGTCTTTGTTTTAATCTGTGAGTGCGTTGGCATGGGCAGAACTAAATCAAATGTAATTAAGAAGTGATCAGAAATAACTACATTTAATGGAGTAATATTTAAATTTTGTATTTCAACTTTGTAAGTTATAATTAAATCTAATGTGTGGTTATGATTATGAGTTGGACCTTTGACAATCTGACAAAATCCTACTGAATTTAACAAATAAGTAAAACATTTGCTAAAAGTGTCAGTTTCCACATCAATGTGTACATTAAAATCCCCCATCAGAACTACGTGATCATAATTTATAGCCAAATCAGACAGAAGGTTGCTAAATTCAGTCATGAACAATGAATATGGCCCTGGTGGTCTGTAGACTAGCACTATAATTGTGTTGGAATCTGTTTTAATATTTAAAACGAATACCTCGAAGGATGTAAAGTTGCCTAAATTTTTAGAAGTGATTTGCATTTTATTACAATGAATTATTCCAAGGCCTCCTCCTCGACCAGAATCTCTAGACTTATGAAGGAACGAGTATCCATCTGGTGACGCCTCTGCTAGGGGAACAGTGTCACATTTACTAAGCCAGGTTTCAGTAAGAAGACACAGATCAGATTTTGTACTTAATATAATATCATTTACCAAAACAGCTTTAGTGCCAAGAGAGCGAATGTTCAATAAACAGCATTTAAAACTGCATGGTTTTTCCTGAACTGGCGATATATTTTTTGTTTTAATTTGAAGTAAATTTCTATTACAGATGCCCCTGGTGGAGGGTCTGGTTTTATCCCTTGGTCTAATTATACACCTTATTTTTTGGTTAGCAATTAATTTAAGGTTTGTATCAAGACTAAATTTACTGGATGCCCCACAACAGGGATTATGGATAACAGCTTCAGTAAAATAACAGGTGGGATAAACAACAGCCTGTGATTTAAGATCACACGACTGCGGCCTGGATGGTGCTCTAATCAGTCAACCAGGCAGTTTTGCTGCCATATTTTGGGATAATACATAAGATCCCCTCCAGTTAGGATGAAGACCATCTCTTCTGAAAAATCCAGGCCTTTCCCAAAAATCATCCCAATTGTTCACAAATGCTATGCTTTTATTTGCACACCAGGTTTCTAGCCAGCAGTGAAAGGAATGCAATCTGCTATAAATCACATCCCCTCTATATAATCTTGGTAAGGGACCAGATACAATTAAATTCTGACATTTTGTTTTAGCTTTGGTGCATAGAGAGATGAAGTTCCACTTTAATACCTCAGATTGCTGTAAATAAATATCATTAGTGCCGACATGCAGCAATAAGGTAGATACTTCATCGTCGGCGACACGGTCCAATGTGGCCTCTATGCCAGAAATCTTGACCCCTGCGAGGCACTTAACATTAACTGCTGGTTTAACATAGTTTGGAATTCTAACATTCCGCACTATGGAATCGCCAATTATGAGCACTTTCTTATTCTCAGATTCCACAGGCGCGCTGCGGAGAGCTGAGAACCTGTTCTGGGTCCGAATTGGTGACCTGGGTGCTGGGGGACTAAATTTTGGATTCTTAGACCCCCGTCTTACTGTTACCCACTCGCCCTGTGGCTGAATTGGTGCTGCTGCTTTCGGCCGCGCACTGACTACAGTGGGACCTGGAGAGACTAAGGCCGAATCAGAAGTAGCCGAATTGTCTAAACAAACCGAGTCGATCCAATTTTCGGTTTGCCTAATCGCTATCAGATTCCTAATGCGGTCCTCCAATTCGCGTATTTTCCCGACCAACTCTAAATTAACTAAACATTTTTGGCAGGTGAAGCTATCTTTACTGTCGGCCGGAAAACCTGAGCTGTACATACTGCAGGACACACAACATATAAATCCAGCCGGGCTGTTGACTCCATGCAGCTCCCCCTGGCAGCCATCCCATCTCCCAATCTGGCTGTGGAGGACTCCATCTCCCATGGAACCAGGGGGAAGGCTGGGGAATTATAGTCGGCCCGGGAGGCTGTCACCAAGCGTCCTGGGGGAGGTACTGAGCTGTCCATGATGGACCCAGCCGTCCATCACAAGGTATAAACCTATTTGTGATTTAACCCTTGCTACTGCTCCATCCTGGGTATGACGCTAATCTGCATCCGTCCCTGCATGTAGGCCCTTCAACCTGCAGGGAAAAACTTGGGGGTTGGTGGCAGAATTGGCACTCCAGCCACCATAAAAAACCTCACACTGTTCCACTCCATCTGAATTAGTGTGGTGCTGAGGTATCATCCATTGCATGGCTGCACTCGGGTCCTAATCTGGATCCTGAGTTGGTTTGTGGTGGGTGCGGCAATGCACTGTATCAGTGCGTATTCCTAACCTCTCCTCTCTCTATACTAACGTGCACTTGGATATAATGCTCATTTTCATCAATGTACCTGATTCTCTTTAATCATCAACTTTAATAATCTACTTTTCTATAAGATCCCACTGCTGACACCTGCCTGTGATCCAATTGGAAAAACAAAAGAAATGTAACCTACTGTACCTCAAATGTTATAAGTCCATCCATCCATCCATCCATCCATTATCCAACCCGCTATATCCTAACTCCAGGGTCATGCAGGTCTGCTGGGTTACGGGGGTTTGCATGTTCTCCCCGTGTCTGTGTGGGTTTCCTTTGGGTGCTCCAGTTTCCTCCCACAGTCCAAAGACATGCAGGTTAGGTGCATTGGCGATTTTAAATTGTCCCTAGTGTGTGTGAGTGTGTGTGCGCCCTGCGGTGGGCTGGCGCACTGCCCGGGGTTTGTTTCATGCCTTGCGCCCTGTGTTGGCTGGAATGTTATAAATTATGTAAAGTCATCAATCGAGAAAGAGTAATAATAATCAATCGATCAATGCAAGAAAGCTTTGCTTGCCGTATTTTAAAAATTATTTTCAAACCCAATATACACTTCTCCTTATTGTGTTTATCTTGCAGCACAAACATCAAGAAGAAACTTAACATGGACCTACAACTGTGGAGCCCATCTCTGTGCGCGCCTCCCTCTTGAGGCTTTAGCAGCTAAATATCAACTGCCTGCAAGCTGCTTTCTGAGAATATGAAACTTTCATCTCAATCGCCATGACGGAAGAAGGTGAACTGGACTAAAATATGATTAGCTGAAAAAATTACCTTATTTTACACAATTAAATCAAGTTTGCTTACTGGGGAGGAATTTTGTAGTTTAGCTTCTGTGTCACCAAACAAGTCAAAAAGCTGGATTGGTGTTTATGAAGCTGAGCTCTTGATGGTGTTGAACCAAAGCTGCTGTCACCTTTCTGGGAACTCTCGCCTTATCCCCTACTAGCCATGCTTCTCGCCTCTATCACAAATGGCTTGCTCCCCCCCAGCATTATTATGGCAATGATAACTTTATTACTAAATTTACTATATTATTATAATGAGCCATTTTTTGTCAGAGCTTCCATCCCTCCAATCTATTAAAGTACATGTCAAATAGATGCATAAAATACTAGAAATTTAATCACCTAAAGTCATCCATACTTTAATCAGTCATGACCAGAGTGGTTTTATTCACTCCAGATTGGCACATTTTAACACAATAGAGTGTCTTTGAAACTACCTTGCTGCACATCTCCATTCCTGCCTAAATTGACCTTACTTCTACCATATCTTTGGGCATCCTTTATTCTTACCCCTACACTGTCATTTTATCCCTCACACTACTCTCCATTCTTACCTAAACTGACCCTGTTTCCATCATATACTTGGCCACCCTTTATTCTTACACCTCCATGTTCATTTTAACCCTCACACAGTCTTCATATGCTGACTCAGCATTGTGCCTTTATGGGTCTTTTTTGATCTGATTCTGAGACCCTCATATAAGTGCCTTGCAAATCAAATTTTTCACCCCAAACCCATTTTACATTGTTTGATGATGAGCCTATCTTTTAGAACCAATTACATTTTTATGGTTTATAATACAGCACCTTCAATACAGTAGAAAATATAGAAAGGTCAATAGTGGATCAAACTAAACCAAAGGACATGGACATGCTCAAAATGTGTAGCAGCTGTACAAAAATATGACATCTAGAAAATATTTAGCTTTTTGTAAATTTAGGTTACTTTGCTAAAAACCTTCACATTTCTCAGCTGAAAATCTGCCATTTAGGAAAACTGTATGGGTACAAATGAACCATCCACCCTAAATAAAAAGTAAAGGGCACTAAACTATATAGTGGGTCAAAATTGACCCAACGGGCAAGGCAGTGCTCACAATGTGTAGCAGCAATGCAACAAAGTGACATTTGGAGCCTTTACATTACTGAGCTCAAAAAGATAACTTTTAAGATGTGGTGAAAAAACAAATTACCGTAAAGGGAGAATAAAATCCAGTAAAGTGAAAGGTGGGTCAAAACCTAACGGAAAGACTTGGCAGAGCTGCAAGTGTGCAGTTGTACAACAATATGACATTTGAAACCTTTTTGTAGTTTGTAAAATTAGATGACTATACTAAAAGCCTTCACATTTCTAAGCTAAAACAATGCAATTCAGGATGTTTTTATGGGTTGTGAACAAATGAACAGCCCAGATTGAGCGGTCAATGTCGGGTCAAAACTGACCCAAAAGACATAAACAGGTAAAGAAAAAAATTAGAATCTATAATTAATTGTGCGAAATGCAGGGAAAGTCATAAAGTTTGATGCTGAAGAGATTCAATTTAAGGTGCTTTTACTGATTTCAAGCACAAATTTGGGTCCAATTTGACCCGAAGATATTGTAAGGATAAAGTACCATCCCATTTCACATAGTGGCTCCACATAAAAATGTCTATTGTCCAAACTCTTATTTGCTCTGTCACTTTAGCCACTTCTATGGGTTGTTTCTTCTACATAGTATACAACTTGTATTTCTGTATAATTTCATGCACATTACTTCATTTCAAATTCTACTATTTTAACACAATACCTCATCAAACATTCTACAGCTGCTAAATGCCTTACAGGTTTGAAGCACACACTGGATACAAAACCAGTACATTTTGAAATCAGCTCTTCTAAATTCTACTGCTACGTTTGTTGGCTTCCAACCAAAAATTCCCACTGTTATGCAAATCAGTATATTTCTATTTATTTTTGATTTCTGCAAATATTGAGCCATAAATATGAACATTATTAAAATCTTTAGTATTATAAGCTATGTGATTTCCATTACTTTCTAACTACTTCTCCATGCTGAAATTTATAACTTCAAAATTTGAATGAGATGAAAGGGAGCAAAGATAGAGGCTTATTACACTCACTTTACAAGTTTTCTCATCCTGATCTTATATAACATCACTGCACTCTCGTCAACAGTCCTGATGTTCCCTGTCACTGGTCCCCTAGCAGCAAATAAATGAAAAGCACCTCGTGCTCTGAACTAGATGCTCTTTGCAGAGCTGGTTGTGACATACTGAAAACTAACCCTAACCCTACCCCTAACCCTAACCTGGTCAATGCTATTTAGATATGATCTCTTGTCAAAAGCCACCCACAGCTTGAAATGCTACATGCAATTTCCCTTATTTAGTAATAATACTATCATAGCAGGCAGTGGTATTTTTAAATGCCCTCCATGGTCACTTTAAATGCCATTTTTTACCAGATATCTCTGTGTTGTAGTTCTTCCATTGTTCCTTACCTGTTTTCCTTTCCTTCACCTCATATGCTTTAACCAATAAGCACATTTTGCACAACTAGCCATTCCACCCCACACACACTTTTAGAATGTCTCTCTAAAAGTTTTGACAGCCTGCACCTCTGTTGTAATTAAATACTCTTCCAAACCATCACGCAACCTTTCTGAGATGCAAACATGGTTTTCCCTTCAGTACGGAACTACAGTGTTTGAACACCTTTTTTTTAAATTATGAATCATTATCATTAACTTTCTAATAGAATGAACAGAGGCAGTTTTGAGCTTCAATGTGTGACATAAAACTGACAAAACTGGAAAACTAAATCCAAGAGTTAATCAAGGTATCAAGTTCCACCCAATGTGTGAAGTAAGAACTGCAAAAAGTGGAAAAATAAGTCCACGAGTTAATCAAGGGTCAAGTTCACCTGCCTGTAAATGAAAGATAAAGCCCATCAGGAAGCTCTTTCTAACACCCCTCTGAAAACTGCTATGAATTCCTTCCCTGGTTCTGGGAGTTAATGTGAAACTGGATAATCCAACAACATCAGTTCCTTGTCACTAAACCGATCAACAGCACACAATGGTGAAGGCCAGTGAAGTCAGCTTTATCATCCAGGACAGAGTTTAGAAATATCAGACTACCGTGGGACATCAGCTTCCTCCACCTATCAAACTAAAGAGACAACAAACAACAGGTATGAAGTTCTCAGCTCTGATTACTTTGCTAGCTAACTCACCGGATATTTTAATCATCAGAGAATACATTGTAGAAAACGTAAATTCGGACCAATCTACCAAAAGGAAGCATGTCTCCTGCTTTCCTGCTTCTTGGACTTTTAAATCTGTCTCTAGTCAAACACAGCAATATTGAAATTCTACCATTTCACATTGAAATAAATGACATTTGTTGTTTGTGGTACACTTCTTTTCATTGTCAGGGAGAAGACAGCATCTGCAAAGATCTGAGGACCCAAGTCTACTCCCAGAAGATCAAATGAAGCATTCAGTAGAACATACAGCCTGAATAGCTGGTTGCAGGACCTGGTGTGTGTGCATGTGTGTGTGTGTGTGTATGTGTGTGTGTTTGTGTGTGAATCACAGCGTTGACTTTATGAACAACTGAGGCCTCTTCTAGGAAAGACCACGGATTTACAGAAAGGATGCCCGGCACCCCAGTCAACAAGGATTCAAAGTCAAATCTAAGAGAGCTGATACGGTAATTTAGGGATTTTGATAGCATATCTGTTATGCATAAAAATGCATTAGAATGTTAGAAAAATGCTTGCTTCCTAACTGAAAATATGTACTATGTAAAGTATCTAATAACTATTTATTGAGGAGTCAAAATAATTACACATATCAAAAATGTTATGCTACATGAAGGTGCAGTGCTGCTCTACAGATCTCAGCGTCCTTTACTGGAGTCCCACAAATGGCTGTTGTCTGTGTGTCGATTGCACCATCTCCTCACGTCACTGTAGGTTGTCCTCCAGGTACTCAGGCTTTCCTCCCACATGTCCGAAGACTTGCAGGACAGTTTAACCCTCAATTGCGCTAAGGGGATTTAAGAATGTTATATTATAAATAATTGAATTCCCATATAGTTTTGCATTAAGTATATTCCACAACAAAAGCATTCCTGGGTCTATGAAGAAAATAACATTCTCAAACCCTCCAAAGTCAGTTAAGGGACATTGGAGAGTGAAACTTAACCTAGCAGTATTAGGGCAGGGTCTCCACAGGCACACAGAGCTGTTTGTTTGCACTAATAATATCTAATGTCTTTCCAATAAACAAGTAGTATAGGACATTTTTAGAAAGATTCCAAGAACACATTTTTCCATTAGAATTATTAACTAATTTTAACAAAGTTTGGCCCCTAATACTTAAATAATTAAATGTGCTTAAGTGGGCTTAGTCTATCTGCTTTTACTATTAAAATTATTATTAAATAATAGACGTTAAAATGTGCAATAGAGGTTTGTGCTAATTAGTACGACCATCATTTGTTAACCCCTTCTCTTTCTTTTCTTCATTTTCGGTATCCTGCTGTGGCGTTATGCGGCACTACACCCTTGTTGAAGTTTCTCGGCAATCCTATGGAAAGTGTCATCGGCTTGAAGGATAACACATCTACAGTGACTCTGCAATCCTTGGACCCACATGACATCACAAGAAGCAATAACAGTTTGGTAACATTTTAGTTTAGGTACTGCAAAAACGCATCGATTTCTCATGTACTCTTCTGTAACAGGACTTTCACAAAGGCTTCCTTTGCTCTTCACAACACTTATAAAACATCAGTAGATGGGCCATCAGAGTGGCATCTTGACATGATATTAAGATGACTTGATAATATGATTGATTTACAGGTCTTAGACTGCATATGGAATAGAAAGAGTGATGGGAATGGAAGTACACAGAGAGCAAGAAAGAAAGGGAGGCCAAAGTGGAGGTGAACGGATAAAGTACACGAAGATCTGAAGGAAAGGGGCTTGACTGGTGAGGAGGTGCAGGGCCGAGCTGTTTGGAGAAGGTTGATCAAGCACATCGACACCACATAAAAGAAGAAGAAGAAGAAGAAGAAGAGAAATGCATCTCAGCTGTGCCACTTTAGACCACTCCAAAGTGAAGTTTTGTAAACAGGTCACATTTCAGAGATGCATAAACACTTTATTGATGTTTTACAAGTGCTATGAAGATCCAAAGAAGTGTTCGGTGATGTTTTCTTACATAACAGTTCATGAGTAATCGAAGGATTTTTGCAGAACCTCAACTGAAGTGTTACCCACAGTTCAATGTTACAGAATGCCCGGGAGGGGCTGGGCGGCCATTTGGCCTAGGTCAACACATTTTGGTATTCTTGCACTGCTAACGACCGTGGGCCCCCAGAGGTTTTTCTTTCTCCATTATATTTTTTCTGGAGTTTTTGTTTTTCCTCTCCTCCGTTGCCATCTGGCCATTGCTTTTGTAAAACAATAAACTGTTATATCAGCACTTATCAGATAAAGATCAATAAGTAATAGATTTAACAAATTATCTAAACTGCTCTGTATAACTTAATCATGAATATTTATTTTCTAATTCTAATTATTATTCAACATTTATTATTATATAGTTTCAGCAGCATACTATTCTGATATCTGTCTTTATAGTTATATAATTTTAAGGTAAAGTGTATTGTAATTCTGGTAAAACACTTTCAACCACATTCAGTCAATAAAATGATCCACTCTGGGTATTGTTCTTCTTCTTATACCCAGGCCTGAGGTGTGCATTGACTATACGTTAAGCTCTGTAAATAAAATAAATTTGGAGCTACTCTGCCACCTCTTCATTTGTTATGATCTGCATTTCTACCTATTTTTGTCAGCTCTGTCCTCAACAAATGATATCCTTATATAATGCTTTTAAACCTTCTAGTTGAGGGAACATCAAATCACGAGAGGAGAGAGGACCAGCAGTCCTTAGCACTTTATTTATCAAATTACTTTCACAGAGAACGCAAGTCACCATAGCAAAAGTATGTACTATCAATAGGTTTTACATGAAGCTTTTTAAAACAGGAGGAAGCAACACGAAAATACAATACAATCACAGGGCTTTAGCTTTCAGTATAAGTAAATACGTGATGTAGATAAATATTCCAGTCTAGAAAATAAGTCTGAATAATGAGAACATAGTGACCTTGCAAGTGGGAAAATAAATGACTCAGATCTTAAATATGAAAACTAAACCTTTATGCATTGCTACTTTTATTAACTTTGCTCCTTAGCATAACTACCAGGCCTTCTTATTTGCAGTTACTTATAAGCTTAAATTAATAGTAAACCATACATAACATAATAGATTACTCCATGCTCTGAATCAATTGTGATAATAATTTTTGGATTAGAAGCGATTTTCTACTCCTTAATTATTTTTGTGTTTTTCTGACGCCATCTTGCTTTTTCCGGGCGCTGCCATTTTGAGCAGTGGTTGCCACAATGTTACTGTGTGGCCTCTCTCAGATGTGCACTTTCTGGTCATTTGAGTTTGCAGATTAATCAAAAGAAATCTCAGTTTGGTTGGTGTTTAGTGTTTCGAAATTATGTTTATTATTCAGACCTTTTTACTAGCATTTGACTTTGATTTCTTCAATAGCAATAGAATTGATGAAATATAAGACAGGCACTCTGTTAATTTCTTAAGCTTGATTTCTGATGTTTCTTCTCCTGGCTGCCTTCATTTCCAAAACTTTGCCTTTCCTTGTGGCAAATGAAAAATCACTTAAGACACTATCAGCAACTGTGGTACCATCCAGCAGTTCACTCATTCTAGCACCACCAGCCATTTTATGGTCATTTTCCTGGCAGATCCTCTCAGGCTTTGTTAGATTGGATGGAAAGTATCTGTAAATCTGCCATCTTCAGGTCTCTTTACAGATGTGGGTTTAATTTTGAGCTTTGACTGTACCACTCAATGACAGTCAGAGGCTTGTCTTGAAGCCAGGATTGTTATGGCGGTATGTTTCAGTTCTGAGGTTGTGTGCATTCTAGAGCTGGTTTTCTTTAAGGACCTCTCTGTATTTGGCTACATTCATTCTTCCCTCAATTCTGACCAATCTCCCTATCCCAGTTGCTGACAAGCACCACCAAAACATGAAGCTACCACCATAGACATATACAGATAGACGCCGTATTCACTATGTTGCCCAGTCGACACAATACGTCAGCGTGTCCGCCCTATTGCGATTGGCAAAAGTGTCATTCAAACTAATACAGGTAGACATGGAAACCGGGTTTTCTGATGAAAAAACAATAATGTTTAAAACAGTATCGTTTACATACAACAGATTTTGGCAAATTGTTTACATGCAATTATTTATATCCATTTATACACTAATAATGGCAATTATTAAATAATAATAATAATTATTATTAAATAATTCCTCCCATATAAGTAACATTTCTCGGACTGCCTTCTTCCATCTCCGAAACATTTCTAGACTTCGTCCTGTTCTTACGCAACACAGTACACAGCACAGTATTGGTTAATGCCCGAGTCACCTCACGTATAGTTTACTGTAATGCTATTCTATCTGGCATCCCACAAAAACTTACCCATTGCTTAAAACTTCTTCAAAATTCTGTTGCCAGAACTAGCATACCAATTGTGAATTTTGCACTGTTACTGAGTTATCTTTGTTTCTTTGCTAATTATTGCTTTTTGATTTATCATTCTCTTGTTTTAATTTTACTAATATTGTTTCATTTTATTTTAAGGTGACCCTGAGTGTTAATAAAAAGGGATTTTCTAATGGCCAAATATAACCAAAATAATTGTTCAGCCTTACCTATGAAATATAATCCCCCGGGATCTGGTTTGGAGCGTGCAGTGGTTTGTACAATCCCAAGCAGCACATTATTCATTACTTCACTCCACAGCAGTGCCACTCGCAATATGGCGGCGACGTGACATACAATGCTGCTGGTCATGCGCCGTCTAGTAATTCTATGTCTGTGGCTACCACCACCACCATGTCTTACCACAGAGATAGTATCAAGCAGGTAAATATTACCTGCAAACATTCAGCAGACACAGTGTTTGGATTTCTGCCCAAAGAGCTCAATTTTTGTCTCATCAGACCAGAGAATCTTCTTCCTCAACCTCTCAGAGTCCTATAAATGCAATTTGACAAACAAGAAATGACCCGTCATGTGCTTTTAACTCAAGAGTGCTTATTGAGATGGTCGTCCTTCTGACAGGTTCACCCATCTCAGCAGAGCACTTCCAGAGCTCTGTTAAAATGGACTTTGGAGTCTTTGATCACCTTCCTGACCGAGGGCCTTTATGCCCAGTTACTCAGTTTGGCCAAGCGGCCAACTCTAGAAGGAGTCCTGGTGGATCTAAAATTCATCCATTTTACAATTTTTAAGGCCACTGTGCTCCTGGGAACATTCAGACCCTTAGAAATGGTTTTATTCTCTTGGCCTAATAAATGCCTTACTAGAACCTTTTTGCAGAGGTCTACAACAGATTTCTTGGACATCATAGCTTGGTTTTTCTCCTTACTAAGTGATGTCTGAATTATTTCTGAATGCACTGTACACTGTGTATTTATTACTGTAAACTCTTACATGGTTTATTGGTTGTATTTAACATTGCATTTTAGTGTAATTATATTTGATTTGTAATTAGTCTAAAAGTGGAAGTATACTTCATAAGGATGGATTCAGTTATTTAGATCTATGACCCTGGACTGGATTTCATGGATTTGATTGATGTTTGAATGGATTGATGGATCAAGTGGATGCCCCGCAATGGACTTGCACCCTGTGTTAGCACAGAACGACTCCTCAAAAAAATACCTTCTCTTAAATTCACATTATGCAGCCTTTTTATCGCTGTCAGATTTGCAAATCAAAGTCACTGATCTCATCACCCCACCATGATAATCACAGCCCATGTCACATTTATCGATCGAGTGCCGATCTCCCAGCACAGGTGTGGTTCATTCCTTTTTTTCCTACAGCCAATTGTGTGCTACCTGATGATGAAGCACTACATGAATTGTTAATGGCTGTGGTGCATTAGTACATAAAACATGAGACATCAGACCGATGAGCTTCTCTTTTACTGGTGAGGTTCAAAAGGTGATTCTTCGTCATTACGTTCTATGCATTGTACATCTGACTGACTGCTCAAAGGTGGTTGAATGCAGATCATAGAGTAACAAATTAAAATAATCACAAAAGCAAATTCTGAGTTTAAAATCAAACTGACAACTTTATTTATTAATAATAATGATATTGTAAATAATGTACTTTTTCCACAACACCATCATTTATTTGCTGTATCACCTTTTCATACAAAACATGAAGCTCAAAGTGCTTTACAAGATGTTACAAGGTCTCACGCAGGTAATATTACAAAAATAATAAAAAAAAGAAGTGAATACACCCAATAAAATATTTTTTTCTTTTTTAAAATATGTGGGCCTATCAATACTTAATCTTCTTTTAAAATTATGTTTATTTATTTTTTATTTATAGACACCTTTCAAGACACACAAGGACACCTTACAGAGTACATTAATAACAACAGTCACAACATAAAATTAAAATATTACAGTACAATAAAACCAGAATAAATACAATAATAAAATTTAATTTAAATGTATCAGCTAAAATCATCAGACAGAATAAGCCAACTTAAAAAAATGTGTTTTAAGATGACATTTAAAGGTTGGAAGAGAGTGAATATTACAAAAGTTTTGTGGGAGAGAGTTCCAGAGGTGAGGGGCCACTCGACTGAAGCTTTAAACCCCATGGTAGTCAAGTGAGCAGGAGGTATAATAACAGTGATAGAGGAAGAAGATCTAAGGATACAAGAAGGATTGGAGATGTGAAGAAGATCAGAAAGATAAGGAGGTGCCAGATTATGGAGGGTCTTGTAAGTAGTAAGCAGGATCTTGAAATCAATGTGATATTTAATAGAGAGCCAGTGAAGCTGCTGAAGGACTGGAGTAATGTGTTCTATGGAAGGGGTTCTGGTAATAATATGAGCTCTAAACCAATTTAAATTTGTAGAGGAGTTTGTGAGGAAGACCAGAAAGGATAGAATTGCAATAATCAATGTAAGATGTAACCATAGCATTAACATGAATAGCAGTGCTGCTAACTGAAAGAGATGGATGCAAACAGCTGATATTATGTAAATGGAAGTATGCAGACTGAGTAACATTATTAATATATGCCTCAAAGTTTAAGGTGCTATCAAGAATAACATTTAAGCTCTTAACCTGGGAGGAAGAAGAGATTAGAGAATTATCAATAGTCAGTGAAATATTATCACATTTATCCAAAACAGACTTTGTTCCTACCAGAAGATAGATTGAAAAAAAAAAAAACCTTGCAATAATTTACTCAATGAAAAACGAACAGATATGCCATTTCACTAAGTAAGTCTACCCTTGGTTCTGATAGCTGGTATTGCCCCCCTCAAGTAGACATCTTCTATGACTGTCTACCAATCTCTGACATCGACTGAGTTTTTCTCTAATGTTGTTTTTGTGTCATCACTCTCTGGTCCCTTGGATGGACCATTATTTATGTTAAAATACATGTGGGGTCCCAGACCATGTGATATTATACACAAACGATTGGCTAGATATCCTGGTGATGGATGGTTCTGCCCAAAAGCGTTGATCCTCGTACGTATTTGTGCAATCTCTTGTTGTCTACTTTTTTCACTGTTAAGCTGTAAATTGTCTGACAATTTTAAACTAAAAGCATCAGAGATTATTTAGATAAAAAACACATGCACTAAAGTTATGAACGATTGGTACAAAACAAAAAAAAGTACAAATGTACTTGGGTGATACTTTTTTAGTCTACAGGAAAGCAAGCATATAGATGTGTTTAGATAAGATGCTTTCAATATAAATTGCCTTTGCAAGTTAGTTAAGTAAATTGCCTTCCAGGGTGCTATAAATTCTTTTGTAAATTAGTTATGACCTTTAGAATTTATTTGAGAAAAATAAAAAAATAGAATCTACTGTTTCAAAACATCATGATTTTGTCCTTCCAGACAAGCTTTCAACAAAATAACTTATAAATTATTTTAAGAAAAGCAATCTATGGCTTCGTTTTGTGCATTAAAAATCAAGCAGGCCCAAATCTCTAATCAAAGCAGCATCTCCCATTTTGCGAGTTGTGATGTCTGCCATTTGTGGCATCTTTTTAAAAAGGCTCAGACAACCAAAACCTACCACGCCCACTCCATGAAGAGCCAAAAAGCGTGCCTGCAACTTTCAGTTTCATTTCTAGCTTTCTCTGTCTCTAATCCTCCTACGATGGCAGAAGAAAAGACCTTGTTGCCCCAGGAGCAGTTTCACTGCTGCATGTGTCTAGAGACTTTGGGGGATGCCGTTTCTTCTCCATTTGGAATTCATTTCTGTAAAAAATGCATCCAAAATGGCTCGGATAAGACAGGTGAGGTCAGCTACCAAGAGTGCAGGGAGACTGTTAATCTATGTAAGGACACTGTGATAATCGAAGCAGAGGAGGAATTAAAACCAAACGAGCTCAGCCCCGCTCCATCTCAGAGTGAGGCCGGACACGGAGATGTCAGCTGTGATGCCTGCACTGGGAAGAGGCGGAGGGCTGAGAAGTTCTGTGTGACCTGCCTGGCCTCCTTCTGCGAGACTCACATCCAGCTGCATTATCAGGTTCCTGCCTGGAAGGATCACAAGCTCATCGATCCAAGTGAAAATGTCCAAAGAAAACTCTGTACAAAGCACCAGAAAAGCCTGGATATTTTTTGTAAAACAGACCAAGCGTGCATCTGCATAATGTGTGTGATGGACAACCACAACACGCATGTAATGGTGGAGCCTCAGAAAGAAAGAACAGAGAAACAGGTGAGAAACTTCTTGATTTTACTATCAGTTATACTGTACCTAGTTCTACATTTGTTCTGTTTATTACGTCTTGCCGGAAGAAGAGGCCTGAGTTGCTTCGAAAGCTTGCATATTGTAATCTTTCTAGTTAGCCAATAAAACGTGTCATTTAGCTTAACCTCTCACCAAATCCATCATGGCTAACACGGTACAACACCCTGGTACTAATTCTACAGTTATTTCATGTCAAACGTTTGTTGTACTAAATTCATTTTATTTCTCCTGAGTTCCCCACATTCCAATGTATGCCTGTTAGGCAAACTGGTGACTCATAGCTCAGCCTGGTATGAGTCAGTGTGGCTGTGCACATGGGTGTGCCCAGTTATCCTGGCATCTAGGGTCGCTTCCTGACTTGTGTCTAAAGTTGCCACGATAGGCCTTAACCTCCACCCTGACTCTCGAATTTGATAAACCAATTCAGACAATGGATGGAAGGATAAATGGATAAACGGTCTTCTGCCATCGCAATTTAGTTTTGTAAAATTGCAGGGAATTGATCTTATGTGAGTTAATGTGTTTGTGTGCGTTCCTTTCAACTACTCCATTCCATGGATGGTTCATCTCAGAGTGAGGCCAGACATGGTGCCTGCACTGGGAAGAACCTGAGGGCCGTGAAGTCCTGTCTGGCCCCCCTTCTGTGAGACTCACATCCAGCTGCAATATCAGGGTCCTGCCTGGAAGGACCACAATGTGCTTTGCACATGATTCAGGTCTACCCATTACTCTGACATTTAGTTAACGCGATAGATAGATAGATAGATAGATAGATAGATAGATAGATAGATAGATAGATAGATAGATAGATAGATAGATAGATAGATA
>JANRMT010049829.1:28180192-28192976 GCA_026402145.1 Polypterus bichir lapradei | reverse complement strand
ATAGATAGATAGATAGATAGATAGATAGATAGATAGATAGATAGATAAACCCATTATTTATTTATTATTTATTTATTTACTTTATTAATCAATCCTATCCACACATTTGCTAAACTCACTTTATCCTGTCTGCGGTGGGCTGGCGCCCTGCCTGGGGTTTGTTCCTACCTTGTGCCTTGTGTTGGCTGGGATTGGCTCTGGCAGACCCCCGTGACCCAGTGTTAGGATATAGAGGGTTGGACAATGACTGGCTGACTGACTTTATCCTATGGGGGGGCGTCACAGGAGAACTGGAATCTCTCCCAGTAGACATAGGGCACAAGGCAGAGACAATGCCTAGATAGAGCGCCAGTTAATTGCATGATGGCAACACACACACACACGCACACACACACACACACACACACACACACACAAACACACACACACTAGGGTCAATCCGTAATCTAAATCAAATGATCAAATTACAGATATTTATTTATTAATTGGCCTGGTGAGTGAAAGTGTGGCTGTGTGTGTGTTGGTTTCCTCCAGGCATTCCAGTTCCCATCCAAAGACATGCAGTTTAGGTGGATTGACAATGCTAAATTGACCCCTGGTATGTGTGTGTGTGCGTGTGTGTTTGTGTGTGTGTGTGTGTTTGCTGCCCCATTAAGGATTGCTCTAACCTTGTACCCAATGCCTGATGTGACAGGCTTCATCTTCCTGGTGACCCTGCTCTAGATAAACGGGTTTAGAAAATGAATGGAGCGATTGTCAGTAAACGCTAGCAAAAGTCACTCCGAGAAACTTACAGTGAATGAAACAGAAGCAAAGTGCTCTCTTGGTATTCTGATTTTTATATTTAAGGGATGTAGTGTTCAATGCTTAAATCAAGCAGATTGCAGCACAGGAAAATCAATTTTCAAATTGTGATTTTTATACTTGTTATTCCAGAATTGGGATGGCACAGTGGCCCAGTGGTAGTGCTGATGCCTCGCAGTAAGGAGACCTGGGTTTGGTTCCCAGGTCCTCCCTGCGTGGAGTTTGCATGTTCTCCCCGTGTCTGTGTGGGTTTCCTCCCACAGTCCAAAGACATGCATGTTAGGTGCATTGGCGATCCTAAATTGCCCCTAGTGTGCGCTTGGTGTGTGTGTGTGCCCTGCCCGGGGTTTGTTTCCTGCCTTGCGCCTTGTGTTGTCTGGGATTGGCTCCAGCAGACCCCTGTGACCCTGTAGTTTAGATATAACGGGTTGGATAATGGATGGATGGATTCCAGAATCTTCTGAATGGTGAGATCTGCTTTAACATTGTCACTTCAGTCATACAGGATATAAAAACTGGTAAAATTCTTATCATTGCTTCTTGTTTCTGTCTTCAGATTCATTTGGAGGCGATACGCTCAGAAAATCAGAAAACAATAGAAGAGAGACAGACGAAACTGGAAAAGATGAGAAAGGCCTTGGAACACATTAAGGTGAGGTTTGCAAATGAATGTAACAAAACATTTTTAAAAAATTCTGCATCTGTACAATAATGATGGGTAGTGCGCCACACTATAAGAAGAGATCTGAGTCCAGGCCAAGTACAAACTGTGTGAGGTTTACTTGCTCTCTCCATGTCGATGTGATTTCTTCCTTACATATCTCAAAGACTTGCAGGTTAGGTGAGTTGGTGTCTTTATGTTATCCCAGTTTGTGTAACTGTAGGATGTTGAGAGGGTCCTGGACTAGTATTAGGTTAATTAGGTTAGGAGCACACGCTGATACAGTACATTGCCGCACCCACTTACACGACAAACCAACTCAGGATCCAGATTAGGACCCAAGTGCAGCCATGCAATGGGTGATACCTCAGCACCACACTAGTACAGATGGAGTGGAACCAGTGTGAGGGTTTTTATGGTAGCTGGAGTGCCAATTCTGACACCAACCCCCAGGTTTTTCCCTGCAGGTTGGAGTGCCTGCCTGGATGCAGATTAACGTCATACCCAGGACGGAGCAATTGCAGGTTAAGGGTCTTGCTCAAGGGCTCAACAGAGCAGAGTCCCTTCAGGCATTTGCAGGATTCGAACTGGCAACCTTCTGATTGCCAGTGCAGATCCCTAGCCTCAGATCCATTTGGTTAATGGCTGGCTGTATATACTGACATGGGCTCCTATGGCTGCTAGCCTTTATTTAAATAATAAGAATTAAAAATGTATTGATCCATTCATTCTTATTCTAAACACACTTCTCCATAAGCTGAAGCCTGTCCCACCAAGCATTGGGCACAAGGCAAGAACCATCCTTGAATAGGGTGCCAGCCCATTGCCGAATAAAAAAACACACACACACACACACACAAGGGTCCAGTAGTAGTATCTGCTGGCTGCAAATACTAGCATGGGCTCCTACTGCTGCTAGCCTGTATTTAAATAATAAGATTTTAAAATGTAGCGATGCGTCCATTCATTTTCTAAGTACACTTAGCCAGAGCAACATCACGGGGAAGCTGAAGTCTGTTCCACTAGTCATTGGGCGAAAGCAGGAACAATCCTACAGCCTGGTGCAAGCCCATTGCAGGGTAAAATACATACAAATACACACACACACACACACACATCTGGGGCAATTTAGCATTGCCAGTCCACCTAACCTGCATGTCTTTGGACTATGGGAGGAAACTGGAGAAACCAATGGAACACAAGGAGAACATTAAAACTCCACAGGAACTTGAAACCCACTTTCCTTGTTATGGTTCATTTATTTGCTTTCCTTGCACAGAGTTTTCATTTCAGTTTATGTATCTGCCTTTGTGGTGTTTACAGCACCTCCTCTGTTTCTCTAGATCAGGGGTCCCCAACTCCAGTCCTGGAGGGCCGCAGTGGCTGCAGGTTTTCATTCTAACCCTTTTCTTAATGAGTGACCTGTTTTTGCTGCTAATTCAGTTCTTTTGAATTCATTTTAATTGACTTGCTCTTGAAGACTCAGACCCCTTAATTGTTTCTTTTTCCTTAATTAGCAGCCAAACAATAATGAGATACAAAATGAGCCAAAACAACTGGTGTCCATCACACAATATCTGAAAATAAAGAAAGGTGAAGGTCTTAGGAATGCTGATCTGCTCAGGTCCCCGAAACATTTTAGCAGAGCTCTTAGAAAAGAGAAAATTAACAATTTTGAAAATGTACGCCAGCGTTTCTCAACCTTTAAGTATTTGCGACTCGTGTTTTCATAACAGTTTTAATCGCGCCCCCCCTAACATTTTTTTGAAATGTAGATGCATATTTTATTACACCTACTTAACTTTTATCGACATTTATCTGAGTCTATATTTATTGTTCTAGTATCAGAATGTAGTTTAAGTTAATTTGTTTTGGTTTCAACAGATGTTTTTTTCATATTTTTGATTCTTGTTTTCTTTTTTTCACATCTTTTCGCCCCCCTAGGGGGGCCCACCCCTCAGTTTGAGAACTACTGATGTATGCTATTGTGCAATGAGAGCAGTAACAAGCCATGGAATTACAGATCGGGTTTAGTTAACAATGAGAATCGGCGCCTAATTAAGCAACTGGTTGGAGTCTGAGGCCCTGACTTAGTTGGTCTCCTGTTGGTTCAGTCTCTTCACATTTCATTTCTCTTTGGTTGCCATATAAGGAAATAAATGAAGCAATTCAGAGGAACGATGAAGAAATGCAGGGGAACAAATCCTTAAAAAACAAGTCAATTAACATCAATTCAAAAGAAGTTAATTAGCAGCAAAAACAGGTCACTTATTAAGAAAAGGGTTAGGATGAAAACCTGCAGCCACTGCGGCCCTCCAGGACCGGAGTTTGGGACCCCTCATCCAGATTATTTATCTCATTTATCTCACAAAAACAGGCAGCTTAGTTGAACTGGTGACTCTGAGTGGGCCCAGTATGAGAAAGTTTTTGCTCTGTGTTACTTGGTCTTTGTTTCATTAATATTCTTGCCTAAATCTATTTGTTTTTCATTTCTTTTCTTGTAACTTTCTCTTTGACATCTTGTAAAGCACTACTAGAAATAAATGTTATTGGATGGATTCTTCCCTCCAGCACCCTTGCATATGTCTTACCAGGGAGGCTGAGCAGTTTGATTCCTCTGTAGTTGGAACACACCTCTGGTCATCTTTCTAGTTGGCAAAGTCTGTACGTATATGTTGTGAGTGCTGCAGGAGATGGACGAGCTTCCCAGAGGGTGAGTCCTTGCCTGGATGGGATGGCATGAAAAAGAAAATAAAAGGATGGGCTCTCTGACTGGATGGGTACAAGAATATTCATCCAGCAGGGAGTTCAGCCTGATGGGAGGACCAGGAGGGACACCATCATCTGGGTACTGGGTATCAGGGCATCATGGGAATTCTGGTACACAACCTTGTTGGGTTCCGTGACTGCTACCAAGGGGTGCTGCAGAGGTTTATGGTCCGTACTTTTGGGGGACTCTTGTATGACCCAGAAGTGCTTCCCACAGACCATGTCTTAGCACCAGAAGTACTGCTGGATGAAAGATAAAAGGAACCGCATCATCTTATCCAGCAGAAAGAGTTGGGAGGAAGTGGATAAGATTTGCTGGGACACGTGTGAAGAAATTTGATTGTTTACTGGGCTGTTTAATTTGGTTGTTCCTACTTCATCTATTAATAAAAAGGGACTGTATCTGAACCTGTGATAGGTTTGAGTGTGATTGTGTCTGAGGTTTGGGGTTCAGTGGCATCCCCTTCTTGTTACAATAGACTGAAAATCCACAATGTGAAATCTGAATGTTGTCCTGAGTGGCTTTTTGATTCAGAATTCAGTGTGATGCGTGAGTTTAATTCTCCAGCTTCCAAATGAAACAGTCCCCCCCTCTATTTCCGACATGTCTCAGTCTCTGACATTGTTTCTGTGTCGTCTCTTTCTGGTCCCTTGGATGGGCGGTTATTTATGTTATAAAATACATGTGGCGTTCCAGACCATGTGATATTTTTACACACATATGATTGGCTAGTTATTCTGGGGATGAATGGTTGTGCCCCAAAAGCCTTGATTCTCGTAAGTATCTGTGCAGTCTCTTGTTGTCTCTTTCTTTCACTGTTAATTTGTAAATTGTCTGACCAGTTTAAACTAAAAGCACCATAAATTGCTTAGATAAAAATACGCATGTATTATATTTATAAACGATTGGTACAAAATATACAAATATATTTGGGTCATAATTTTTAGTCTGTAATGTAGATGTATTTAGATAAGATGTTTTCAATATAAATAGCCTTTGCAAATTGCCTGCAATTGTCTTTGTATAAATTCCTTTGTTAATTAGTTAGGTCCTCTATAGTTAATCAAAGTTCATTTGTGCAAAATTTAAAAACGAATCTGCAGTTTAATAAAAAAAAAATCACAATTTTATCCTCATAGACAAGTATCAGACAAAGTAACTAATAAATAACTTTAAGAAAAGCAATCTATGGCTTCATTCAAAGACTGTTTCATACTACTAGCCACAAACTAGCTTCTTATATGTTGCATGACTTCATGTTCATCCAATCTGATCCCTCAAAATGATTAATCTTTTACGAAATCAGATGTCTGCAGACAAGGAGGTGCAAGAATGTGAGAAAAACTTCACTGATCTGATTCACTGCATCGAGGAAACCTGCAGGAAAGTGACAGAGCAGATCAGACAGCAAGAAACGAGAGAAATGGAAAAGGTGGAAGCCATCATCAAGAGATTGGAGAAGGAGATTGAGACTCTGAAGAAGCGAGACGCCGAAGTGACTGAGCTTTTAGTGACGGACGACAACATCCATTTCCTCCAGGTGAGAGTGCTGCTTCAGAGAAATTCTTATTGGGCTGAGAAGTGCTGGAGCTCAGAACATTTTGTGCCATGGATGTGAACCAGCAACGAGCCCATGGCCTCTTTCTTACACAAGATTTCCTTAATAGATGACCTTATTCTTAATCTTTCTTACTTCCTTTCTCAGATATCCCAT
Source organism: Polypterus bichir lapradei (assembly GCA_026402145.1). Classification (NCBI taxonomy): domain Eukaryota; kingdom Metazoa; phylum Chordata; class Cladistia; order Polypteriformes; family Polypteridae; genus Polypterus; species Polypterus bichir. The sequence goes on along the minus strand of JANRMT010049829.1, from coordinate 28,187,027 downwards.
TTCTTCTTCTCTTTTAATCCAGACTTTCTCATCACTGTGTGTCCCACCTGCAAAAGAAGACTTGACCAACATGAACTTCATGGCAGACTTCTCTTGTCAAACCCTGAGGAAGGAGGTGTCTCTTTTGAAACAACGTCTCGAGAAACTGAGAGAGGTTAAAATCGAAAAAGTGACATCTGCAGGTACTCTTACTCTGTCTGCAGGACTGCTTTTTAGGCATGAGTGATAATACGAGGTGAGACACAAAAATAACCGGATTGGTAAAAAAAATATATATATTTATTGATGAATTACAGCATTCTAAACCTTTTCACCTTCTATATACTCCCCCTTCCGATCTCTACACCGCTCCATACGTGTCTTCCATTGATTGAAACAGTACTGGAAGTCTTCTTGCTTGAGGCTCTTCAACAGGCTTTCCATTTTTGTCTTCACTGCATCTGTTGAAGAAAAATGTGTTCCCTTCAGGTCACTTTTGATTTTTGGGAACAAGTAAAAATCACAGGGGGCAACATCAGGCAAATAGGAAGGATGATCGAGGACAGGAATGTTTTTGTCAGACAAAACCTGGTTTATGGAAAAAGAGAAAATTCGCGAAAAATTTGATGTTGATTCGCTGTTCGATTTTTTCACCCCACATTATTGCGACTTGTGTAGCAATTGTTGTGCAAATACTGACTGGGCTATTCACAGGATATACCTAGTCGGTCAGCAATTTGAGAGGGCGCACGTGTAAGATGGTATATAGTTCTATGATTCACATCCAGCCGACCTCCAGATGGTTTTCCAGGAAAGCCCCAAGCCCAGTCCGGTTATTTTTGTGTCTCATTTCGAAGCTAGTAATAAGAAGTATGGTGTGACTAAACCCGCTGTGAACAATTTGTACTTTCTATTTCTTTCTAGTGAGTGTAATTCCACTTCATATCCCAATGTCTCCGGAACAGAAGTGCAGACCTGAATTATTGAAATGTAAGAATGTTTCACTTTACAAATAATTTTAATTCTTGATGGTTACTTTTTATTTTGTCACTCTGAATGAGTCTATTAATTTATACACTGTGACAGAACTCTGAACTCCTGACACCAAACACAAGTGCACAAACACAGTCAAGGGTACAAATAAAGTGTATTTTATTTTAGTAAATACCTTCCATGGATTCTTCTTTCTTTTTTTATTAATTTTATTGTAATCATTCCATACAAATCAATCAATTTTTACAAAAAGTAGGATTAAGAACAAGTCGACCCCCACCCCTGAGAGAGAGAGCATGGCCAGCAGAGTAACACTTAAGGCTTGTAAACATACCTAAATTGATGAGTTTGATAAGTCAATAGAGATGAATGGAGAAGAAACAGAAATGCCAAAATGATTGCTTCCTCGGTGCTTTAACAGCTTATTCTAAAATATTATTGATTAGATCCTGCCATGTTTTGAAAAAAATCTGTACAGATCATCTGAGTATTTGATTTTTTCCAATTTCAGATAGTATAAAACATCGGTTTCCCACTGACTTAAAAGAGGAGAGTTAGGATTCTTCCAGTTTAGCAAAATAAGTCTGCGTGCCAAAAGTGTAGTGAATGCAATCACAGTTTGTTTGTCCTTCTCCACTTTAAACCCATCTGGAAGAACCCCAAACACAGCTGTTAATGGGTTAGGAGGGATTGTGACACCAAGGCTGCCTGAAAGGTAATTAAAAATTTTGGTCCAGAATGATGTTAATTTGGTGCAGGCCCAAAACATGTGACCCAGTGAGGCTGGGACTTTGGATTCGTCTTTCAACATAGGATCACAAGCACCATCCAATATGTCCTCCTATATTATTTATTCAGCTTAAAAACAGGAACAGCATGGTTATTTATTGCAGCGGGATCTACCACTCTCCTATGCACAGACACAGCAGTCAGGCAGAGTCATGGCTAAATAATACTGTTACCTGCATTTATAATGTTTCTTGCATCACCCATCGAGATCTTTTCAGAGTTGCTTCGTCGGCAAGTCACTGCAGCGCTGTGAACCTGCGATTGCCCTGACTATAGATAAACAGTCTTCCACAGATGCGGTAATCACACTTCAGGATGCTCTTTGGCAGGCATTTCGCTTCACTCACCAGTCCTCTGGCCTCCACTATGTGCCAGCCATCGCGTTTGTGGATTTCACTTTCACTAAACAACAAATCTTTTAATTCTCATGGATATGCCTCTTCATTGGGAAGAAACACTACTTTTCCCTAATGGCAACAAGAGTTAGACGATCTACAAGTCTCTGACTTAAACTTTAAAGCTGAACAAAATCTACATACTTCTGTCATATCACCTATGTCCATATATTTCATCTCTTTTTGCTGTTCAGTTATTTCACCGAGTAATAATTTCCATTTGTTAGCGCTAATGCAATCTTTACTATCAGTTATTGGAGACTTTCGAATTTTAGTACTTTCATAATCTCTAATCTGCTCATGCATATTTTTGAACCTCTTTACGACGTTCTACTTTGTCTTCAACTCTTTGTCTTTTATTTCCGACCCACTTGGAGCTGAGAGCGAGGAACTGTGTCTGACAATAGCATTCATATGAATGAGAAGTGAGTGGACCTGGGGGTGGTTGTAAATGTTTCAGTGGACGGCGGGACTTGTCAAAATCACTTGGCAAAAAGTCTTGTCTCTCAGGACCTGAAATTATCTCTCGCGGGAGTTGAAATTATCTCCGAGAAAGTCTTGTCCCAGGATTTGCTTTTATAATATATATTTTGGAACAAGCCCCGGACACAGACAGGTAGACATGGTTAAAGCACCACCACACGTTTATTTACACTAATATTTACAATAATAAAGTGTCACACAATCCACACACTACCCCAAATTCCAGGCCAATATCACACTGCCTCTTTCTCCTCCAAGACCTTGTCCTCTGCACACCCGACTCCAGCCAACGAATGGAGAGAGGCGGTCCCTTTTATCCACACCCAGACGAGCTCCAGGTGCTTCCTGACAAGCCTCCACCGACACTCCCCAGTGTGGCGGAAGTACCAGCTGCGCACCTTGAAGCACTCTGGGTGTCCCATATATATACTGTGGCGAGTGGCTGGAGCTGCTACCCAGCGGGGACACCCAGGAGGACCGGAGGAGGCCTTGCGCCTCCTCCAGACCACGAGGGGGCGACTGCCCTGGTGCATTTGGGGGCCACGGGTACAGAGCTTTGAAGCTCAACCCTGTAGGGGCCCGTGGTCACTGCCAGGGGGCGCCCCAATGCCTGAGGAGCCCTGGCCCTCAGCACTTCCACCACACCCGGAAGTGCTGGGGGGAAGAAGAGCAGGGACACCTGGAGTGCTTCCGGGGATGCAGCCGGCACTTCCACCACACTGGGGCGTGTCGGTGGGAGGTTGCCGGAACACATCTGGAGCACATCCGGGTGCTTATAAAAGGGGCAACCTCCCTTCAGACAATGGCATAAGTTGGGAGTGGAGCAGGACAGAGCTCTGGAGGAGAGAAAGAGGCGGCCTGAAGTAGCAAAGACTTTGGAGACTTGTGGGGTTTGTGTGTACTGTAAATAATGTATAATAAACGTGTTGTCGGTGACGTGAACGTGTCCACCTATCTGTGTCCGGGCCAGCCTCCATATGCTATATTTATAAGCACCATCCTCCACTGTCCTCCAGGCAAGCCTTATCCTCTACTCCCCAATTCAAACTTGCCTGGATGAGGTTTAGTGGCTTCTTTCATGCCAGACCTGGAAGTACTTCTTCTGTTACATGATTTCAGGCAGAACCTCCTTTAAATGTGTGATTCCTCTCCACACAGCTCCCTCTGGTGGCACCCACGTACACCGACAGAGCTGTCTATTGGGACTACAATTCCCGAGGTGTCCTGTGGGTGTACAACTGGAAGCTCTACCTGAGTGATGCTGCTATCTGATGTATTGCGGGACTTCATAGGCCCAAGTGACAGTCCTTCCCTGTCCTGCTCTTATATTCCTGAACAGGAAAGGGATCCGTAACTGCTCTGGCCAGGATGCATGTCCACCCATGGCCTTCCCTTATGGCCTCCCTGCTGGGTAAGGAGCCATCTTCCTTCCAGGTCGGAATGACAGTCTATCCACCTTCGCACCTACAACACACAATTATAGTCTTCTCTTCACGCAAAGTTATCTCATTTTTTACATTACATTACATTATTTACATAAAATACTTTAGGTAAATCTGTCACTTTCTTTATTAATATTGAATACCATTTGTGGTGAGCAGAATTTGAAAATGTCAGTACCCAATATTGCCATTACAAGCTCCCCCAGTTGAAATAAGCAGATTTGACTGTATTATTTTATATTATGTATAAAGTACTAAGCAATATCATAAATGATAATATGTAAAGAATTAACCAATATGAAGAAAGAAGAATTGAATTGATTTTTAATAAAGCCAACAGAAAGTGTGAAAAATAGACCTGGACAAATCCTGACCAGGTGTTTCTGTGATGCCCACCTCTCAGCAGCTTATCCTCACTCATAAGCCTGGACTGCTGGATTACAAAGCAGCCATCTCAGCCAGGCGCACTAAACTCACAAAAATGCCTTTTCAACTGATTTTCAGTTGTAGACTTCAAGTACATAAACTAAGTCATTCTTGACAGTACTTTATCTTTTCAGTCCCACATCAATAACATCTCCCGGTCTGCATATTTCTACTTGCGTAACATTAATCGTATTCGCCCCTCTGTCACTCCCCACACCACTGCTATCCTCGTTCATAGCCTTGTAACTTCTCATCTGGATTATTGCAATTCCCTTTTCTTTGGTCTTTCTCGCAAATCTCTTTATAAGCTTCAACTGATCCAGAATTCAGCTGCCTGTATCATTTTTAGAACCCCCTCTATTCACCATATCACTCCCATCTTGCAGCAGCTTCACTGGCTTCCAGTTAAGTTCCGCGTTCAATTCAAAATTCTTCTGTTAACTTTTAAGGCTATCCACAACCTTGCCCCTCCATATTTGTCTGACCTCCTCTATGTTGCCATCCCCTCCCTTAGATCCTCTTCCTCCATCCACTTGACTGTCCCCTTTATTTGTCTTACCACCATGGGGAGCACAGCATTCAGTTGCTCTGCTCCCCAGCTCTGGAACTCACTACCATCTGAGCTTAGAAATATTGATTCATTCTCACTTTTCAGATCTAAACTTAAAACTCATTTGTTTAAGACGGCTTTTTCTCTTTAATTACAATTGCTCTGTTTGATTTATTTTTTTTTAATTTTAGTTTTGTTTATAATGTGTGTCTTATCTATTGTTTGGTGTCCTTGAGTGTTTAGAAAGGTGCCTATGAATAAATAAAATGTATTATTATTATTATTATTATTATTATTATTATTATTAAGTGTGTTAGGGCTGTCACAGCGTGCTTCTCTGACTCCTTGTTGTGTACTGTGATATCCCTAGTGAATCAAATCAAACCAATTCATTTTGTTAAGGCAACTTGCAGACCGCTATGGTCAGAGGTCGTCAGCTTGCCACAATATAATCAATTGGTCTGATTTTGTCTTAAGTTGCAGGGGTGGTCTCTTGTGTTTGTGTTGTGAGAGCTGACAGCCTCAGAGCTCTCTGCCCAGAAGTGCAAACCATAAGATGGAAATGCAAGGAAAGAAGAAAAATGGGTATTATGGACTGCAGAGACAGAAGATAGGCTTTTCTATCCAGTATGTTGTGTTTTGTTGTACTATGTGGTAGAAATTTAACATCTTATTAAAGAAAGAAACGTCCCCTAACAGGACAAATCAGGCAGGAGAAATGCTTTCCATTGTATCTTTTAATTATCCTTGGCAAAATGTTTTGGAAGGGAGCATTCAGCAAAAGTAGTCTGTTAGAGCCTGGTCACAATGATCAGAGAAAACAGAGAATATAGAGGTTCATTTTATAAACTGTTGAATTTACATACAGCATTAATTAATGCATACATTTTAATCTGGTTGGTTCATTGGTTTACACCCAAATGACTTATTTAAGATAAAAGTCTATTTTATTATCTTGTTCGTTTGCTGAACCACCACTCTTGACATTTCTGTGAATATAACAACTGTCCATTCTTGTTGTTTACAGGACACCTGCTGACTTCTTAGTCATCACTTAGTCATCTTTCAGTTCATTTTGTTGTTCACTTGACCTTTATTTGATTTTTGACATTTATTAACCCTTTATGCTTTATTTTCTTAAGATGAATGCTCTGTTACCCTAAAATCATTCTTCCACAACTAAGACAAAATAAAAAAAAAACTAAAAAGACAAGTGGAAACAGAACTGAACTCATCATACCTGGAAAGAAAATTGTACAATCACTAGCGTTGACAATTGACTGCCAAAAACCAGTGAGCTTACAATACTTTGGAATTTTAAAGCTGTGCTGAAAAGGTTTGAGACAGTTGTGTAATCTGTCATCCGCTACAGTTCTTAGCCATGTAAAATGACCTACTCAAGGCAACAAGATCCAGAAACTGCTCTCCAACTCAAAATCATGTAGTGTCTCACTGGCCTAAAGGAGAACTTCTCTGACCCAACAGACAGACTCTTATGTCACTGCTGGCTCTCTCTTTTAGTCTCATGCTGCTCAACTTTCTCTACCCACTCACCCTTTGCCCTGATGAAATCTGGGCCGTGGCTCCATTTGGCTCTGCTCAAGAATTTACTATGGGCAACTACGTTTACTACGGGTATTCTTTATTGTTTGTTTCCTTTTCCTTTCTTTGAGATAGACAGACAGACAGAGAGACAGACAGATAGATAGTTTTTAATATATTAGGCAGGATTAGATAGATAGATAGATAGATAGATAGATAGATAGATAGATAGATAG